>CM044907.1:22723312-22756442 GCA_024500145.1 Gentiana dahurica var. dahurica | reverse complement strand
TCACTTCCCTTTTTATCCTTGATTTCTATATCAAATTCTTGAAGTAACAGAATCCATCTAAGAAGTCGTGGTTTAGCATCTTTCGTACTTAACGAGATACTTCAAGGCTGAATGGTGCGTATAAATAATAACCTTAGATCCGACAATATATGATCTAAACTTTTCTAAGGCAAAGATTAAAACCAATAGTTCTTTCTCTGTAGTTGCATAATTGAGTTGAGTTGTGTTTAGAGTGTGAGATGCATAGTAGATCGCCTTGAGTACTTTGTTATATCGTTGACCTAAGACAGCTCCTACAGCTAAATCACTTGCATCACACATAATTTCAAACGGTAAATCCCAATCTGGTAGTACTGGTGCAGTAGTCAACTTCGCTTTTAAGGTCTGAAATGCTTCCATACATTTATCATCAAAGTTAAATAGTACTTCCTTTTCAAGCAAATGACTTAGAGGTTTTGCTATTTTTGAGAAATCTGTAATAAATCTCCTATAAAATCCAACATGTCCGAGAAATCCTCTCAAAGTTCTTAGATTGACTGGTGGAGGTAACTTTTCAATTACTTCGACTTTAGCTTTATCTACTTCGATACCTACTTGAGAGATTCTATGACCTAGAACAATTCCTTCCGATACCATTAAGTGACATTTTTCCCAGTTTAATACCAAATTGGTATCTTCACAGCGTTGTAACACTCGTTCTAAGTGTGATAAACATTCATCGAAAGAATCTCCGTAAACACTAAAGTCATCCATAAAGATTTCTAAGAATTTCTCGACCATGTCAGAAAATATTGCCATCATACATCATTGAAATGTAGCTGGTGCATTACATAAACCAAATGGCATTCGTTTATAAGCAAAAGTTCCATACGGACAAGTGAAAGTAGTTTTTTCTCTATCTCCTGCTGCAATGAATATCTGTAAATATCCTGAATAACCATCTAAGAAACAGTAATATTTATGTCCACTTAATCGTTCCAACATCTATACGATGAATGGAAGTGGATGATGATCTTTCTTAGTATGTTCATTCAGTTTTCTAAAATCAATACACATTCGATATCCTGTAATTTCCTTGTCGGAATCCATTCATTTTTATCATTTTCTTTTACCCTGAAACCTCCTTTCTTTGGTACCACTTGAGTTGGACTAACCCATTCACTATCTGATATGGGAAAGATTATCCCTATTTCTAATAGCTTAATGACCTCTTTCTTAACAATGGATTGTAAATTTGGGTTGAGGCGGCGTTGCGGCTGAATACAAGGTTTAGCTCCCTCATTTAAGATGATCTTATGAACGCATATCTCAGGGCTAATTCCTTGAATATCTGCCACTGTCCATCCAAATGCTTTCTTATGATTTTTTAACATTCTAAGTAATTGATCTTCATGTTCATTAGTTAAGGTTGATGAAATAATAATCGGTAGTAGATTATCGGTTTCAAGAAAAGCATACTTAAGATTTGTAGGAAGTGGTTTCAATTCCAGATTCCTTGGTGGATCTTCTACTGAAGGTTTAAGAACTGGTCCTTCTAGTTCTAATTCCAAATACTTATGCCACGGATTTTTAGAAAACAACCCCTTATCAAGATAAAGGATCACTTCTCTCATTTCAGTATCATTTTCATCTTCCTTATAGATAGATAATGCTAAACATTCCTCTAGCTTATCTTCATAATCTTGCAATTGGTCATCACAGAATGTAGATATCTCATCTATAAACAAACATGATTCTGGTGATTTGTATGGATGGTTCATAGCTTTGAAGATATTGAAGGAAACTTCATCTTCATTAACTCTTAGTATTAGTTCTCCTTTTTGAACATCGATTAATGTTCTTCCCGTAGCTAGAAATGGACGACCTAGAATAATTGGCGCTGAATATCCTTCTTCCATTTCCATTATTACAAAGTCCACTGGGAAGTAAAATTTGTCTACTTTAACCAACACGTCCTCGATGATTCCCTTAGGATGTTTAATTGATCTATCTGCCATCTGAAGGGTCATTTCAGTATTTGTAAGCTCTCCTATGCCTAGTTTCTTATAATCCTCATAAGACATGAGATTTATACTTGCTCCAAGATCACATAGTACTTTCTTAAATTGAAATCCTCCAATCTCACAAGGGATTGTAAAACTACCAGGATCTTTAAGTTTAGGAGGCAACTTATGTTGGAGTATTGCAGAGCATTCTTCATTAAGGCATATATTCTCATATTCTTCTAACCGTTTTTTGTTTGATAGGATATCTTTAAGAAACTTTCCATAGGTAGGCATGTTGATTAGGGCTTCGATAACAGGGATATTGACATGAATATGACGAAAAGTATCAAGGAAACGAGCATACTTCTTATCAGTTTTTATCTTTTTAATTTGATCCTTAGGTGGGTAAGGTAAAGATTCCAAATCTATAACCTTTGGTTCTGAAGTTATACCCTCTTTTCCTTTTTCCTTAAATCTTTGAGCATTACTTGCCGCCATGTTTCATTCTCATACGATCTTCTCTTTGAAACATCTTCTGTATCGATTTTCCCTTTTTCGGTTATTGGCAAATCTTCCTTCTTTTCTTCAGTATTGTTTTCTCTAACATGTTCCTTAAATAAGGTTCTCAGGTCTTTATCTGTTGGATCTCTTAGAATCCTAGGGATTTTGACCCATTCTTCATTCTTATTTTCAGGTTCAACATTACTATTTTGTCTTAAGAAATCTTCAATAATTTCTTCTTCTTCATCAGTAAATTCAAGTTCGTCCTTTTCCTTTATAAATTTACCATTTAAATCATTTTCTACTTCATTATCTCCTGTGTTTTCTGTTCGAGTATCTCTACAAAGTTTTCTACTCCTCGTAATAACAGCATTTACCTCTCTCGGGTTTCTTTCGGTATTACTTGGTAATCCTTCCGGAGGTCTAGTGTTTTTACGTTCTCCTTCTCTACTCAAATGATCTTCCATATTCCTTATTGATGCTTCTATAGTTCTCATTCTGGTATCATGTCCACTCATGGATGTTTTTAACGTACTCATATCCTTAGTGACTGTACCTATAGAAGTTATCATAGTTTCTACATTTTTAGCTTGAGTAGAAACTACACCCATCATGTTCTCCATTAATTTCTCCCATTTATCAACTCCTTCAGGTTGAGTTGAACTTTGAGTGACTGGTATACTTTGAGTAGTATGTTGTGGATACGATCGAGGTAATGATTGTAGGTTCTGATTCGCGGTATCTCCTTGATAAACTTGATTACTATATGAATTCTTATATTGAACTGGATACGGTGGTTGTCCTTGCTTACTAGGGTTTTCAGACCAACGATAAGTAGGGTGATCTCTTCTAATAGCACTAAACGAGTTTGAATATGCGTTGTTCAAATTCTTATGCTGTTGTAAAAAACTCACCTCCTCCCTTGAATATCCTGTTGGTTCTTCAACTCCTAATGGCACATTATCCTGATTTGAGTATTCAGTGGGTATACTATTTTCTGAACTTAGATTTTTGTTTGATTGTAGGCCATCAAATTTCCTACTTAAATTTTCCAAGTGTGCTAGAACTTCCGTATTAGATGTACATTCTCCTGCAAATGCTACTTTTCTTGTGCTAGAACCGGTTTCCCACATTCTGTTATTTTTGGAAATCTTTTCTATAGCATCGTAAACTAATTGGGCTTCACTCATCATTAAAGAACCACCACATGCATGATCTACATCTGCACGTGAGTCTTTCCTTAGTTTACGACAGAAAAGTTGGATTTGCATATCTAAGGAATAACCATGATCGGGACAAGCTCTTAATAGCTTCTTAAATCTCTCCCAAGCATTCCCGAGCGTTTCTTCAGATCCTTGTCTAAAATTAGCAATTTCTTCGACCTTTAATTCCAAATTTCTACCAGGAGTAAAATATTGCTTTAAGAACTCGGTTTGAATCTCCTCCTAACTTGTCAACGAATGATGTGGGAGTGACATAAACCAATCTCGTGCTCTTCCTTTTAAAGAAAAAGGAAACATAGACATCCTTGTTAATTCATGATGAGCACCTTGACTTTTGGCTGTATTACACAATTCTTCGAAAAGATAGAGATGATGATGTGGATCCTCATCATCTTCTCCTAGAAATTGGGCTCTTGTGTCAATTAAACCAAAAAGATGAGATTTTATTTCGAAATTATTCGCTCCTTCATTAGGTAAAAGAATTGGATTATTAGTCTGATTTCTTCTCACGGTTTGATCACAGATAGGTCTCGGGTTTGGTAGGTTAGGATTATTATGATTATTCTGGTTCCGGTTTTGATTATTTCTATTATTAAGATTCTGGTTATTAGGATTATTAGGGTGTTGTCCATGCCCTTGAGCATGTTCTAGCCCTTGTTCAGGTGTTTCATCACTGGTTTCGGCCATTCTCGTTCCTCGATTTGATGATGATTCGTCAGGATTTCCCTGACTAGTATGACCACGTTTACTCTCTACTCTTAACTGCCTTTCGTAAGTATTTATGTCGGGCTTATAAGGAATGAGTGGGGCCTTACCGCTTCTGGTCATCAACTATCGAAAACAGAAAATAACTTGATAAAGACAGAAGTAAAAAGATTGGTAACTTACCTACAAGGTAAGTACCAACGAAAAATAAAAAGAAATGTGATAAGAAGAGTGTTGACTTATCCTCGAGAATTTTGAGCTAATACAAGTAGAAACCATTGACACAATGAATTAGCGTCGTTTCCCCGGCAACGGCGCCAGAAAGCTGACGTGGCCTTTCCTAGTGCTATTCCAATCCTTAACCGGCAGTATATCGGGTCAAATTGTAGCGCTAGTGTGGTGAGTCGGTGTCGAATCCTCGAGGAAACGTGTGGTAATTCAGAGTGTGGCTAAACACCAAGAAGCTATTATTAACTCAATCTAAGTCGCAATTTTTCTTTTTCCTTTCTAGTAACCTTAAAACAGTAAATAAATGCATAAAACTAAACAGATATATATAGATACATAAATATATATATAAATATATAGAAATACATATATATATATATATATATATATATATATATATATATATATATATATATATATATATATATATATATATATATATATATATATATATATAGATATAAATATATATAGGTACCAATACAATATATAGGATATAAATACTAGTAATATTATTAGAAACTAGCCAAGAATATGTCACTGAATCAGTATCTCTTTTTAGTAGAAATAGATGTGCTTGATTTTTCCTTATTTTAAGGTGAATCAATTATATATGAACCGGTGTACTCTAAACTAGACAACTCCTCCTCACACGAGCGTATGAAATTGTCATATGTCAAATTGTCATCAGTTCAATCTCCACAACTGCCCCATGCTAATCTCGGTTAGTCTGAGCAGTACCGAGTACAAATCTACCCCGGATAAAAGAGGTTATTCCGTTTGTCAGACGGCCGATGTTATTCAAAAGGCTCCGGTTGTCAGGCGGATCGATTTAACTTTCCGGTGTTAGTTTCAATTAAACCGTTGATTTTAACATTATTACGATCTTGAGCACAAATTTAATAAGATTAATCTTTCTCAAGACAAATCGGCCCCCGGGTAGGAAATAGGATTCCGTTGTCACGTTTTCACTCGGCCATTTTTACCCTCTGGTTTTTCTATCCTTTATCTCATATCTAACTTCTCTGGTCAGTTCATCGTTAGGTTATATGTTGCGATTCATCTTGGTTAATTACGTCAATCCGAATATTATCAATACGTTGCAAGATAGAAAAAGATTCACTATAATCGATTTTAATTTAATTTTAACATAGTCATCATCTATTTCCCTAAAAAGATAAACTAATTCAATTTCATATCTTGGCTAGATATAGAGTTAGCCTAATATCATTATAACTAATATATAGATACTAATAACAACAAACAAACATAAATACATTAAAAAGTTACCCGATTACAATTGTAGTGTCAGAGCCGTATTCTCCGGAAATAGCAACTCCTTTAGCAACAACGAACCTTGATAAACCTTCTAAGTATTACAACGATACTTATACTACATTATTATTTCGACAGAGTGTCGTTTACGGTATTTACTGAACTACAAACTAGATTAAGATAATATATATATATATATAAGTGATATATATATATATATTGGTACAACTCAACACTCTGCAAATGAGGAGTATTTATAGAGTGTACCACAAGGCCGGCGCGGGCCGGTGTAGTACCGGCGCGGGCCGGTGTAGTACCGGCGCGGGCCGGTGCTACAGTGGAGATTCTCTCCTGACAGTCCCTATGTCTGGTGGCAGAGAGATTCCGGCTCGGGCCGGGTTTTTTCGATTCGGGCCGGATCTTGAAAAATATCTTTCTTCCGTTTCTTCCTGTTTCGGTTTTAATCCTTGATTTTCCATCACACGTACCCAAACAGTCAAAAACATGAGCCACAATAATTTTGATCATAAAAACTATAAGTTTTACTAAAATTATAACGATAATATCTATTTATAACGATTTCGATTTTTATGTGTTTTTAGATATATTTTTATAGAATTTATATGATATAATCGTAAATACGCTATAAAAAGTCATATAATATGGTTATATTTTTATCATACATCATCTCCTAACTTCACCACGGTGTCTGAGTCTGGGTAATCCTCCGGCTCAGAAAACATCGTGTCAGGATCCTCTTCAGGATCAGAATCATATTTCGAAGACGATATATCAATTAATTCGTAAGGGAACTCACCTGGGCGATACGTGCTATTCTCCTTTAAGTCATCTTGAGGCTCTTGTTTGATTGCTTTCTCCTCTTTTTCCAACCATGATTTACAGCTTCATAATGCTCTCTTGCTTGAGATCTAGGGTACATGGAAATCGGTGTGATGTTCAAGATCGTTCTAGGCATATTGTTTGACTTGTGCGTGCTTTTTCAACTCAAAATTGATCAAATTTA
Organism: Gentiana dahurica var. dahurica; assembly: GCA_024500145.1. Classification (NCBI taxonomy): domain Eukaryota; kingdom Viridiplantae; phylum Streptophyta; class Magnoliopsida; order Gentianales; family Gentianaceae; genus Gentiana; species Gentiana dahurica. The sequence goes on along the minus strand of CM044907.1, from coordinate 22,749,501 downwards.
CGAAGGATTCCGATCTTCCTGCGAAAAGACAAAAATAAAACAAAGAAAAGGTTAGCAACTTCCGCTTCAGCTGGGTGTGATCCCAACTGTTGCGGACCTACTAACTAAAATCAACAGGGAATAACACAGAATAACAAGGGCTGTTCAGAAATTGATTTTTCAGGCCTCGGTAACACGGAGGTTACATTCGGGAAACCGGCCCTGAAATTTCTCTTTCTGGCGACTTAACATGTGCAGGTTTGACACAGAACGACTTAAGACTCAAAAATAAAATAAATTAAAATAAAAACGACTTCTTAATTAGAATTAAAATGTTTAAATTTAAAACATGGCCATTGTTCCACGGCAACGGTGCCAAAAATCTTGATCACGTGTAAGTCACTACCGTCGATATTACTAGCAAGAATACTAGGTACATTGTAGTATAGTAATGCGAGTCAAGGTCGATCCCACAGAGACAATGAAACTTATACGTATAAACGATTCTAACCTAATTAAGAAGCAACATGAAGGCGGTTATTGACCAACAATAACATAAAAGAAAACAAACATGGTATTCTCTCCCTCTCCTCACCGATCTACTAACTTGGATTAGTTAATCGTTATGTTTACTTTCCAACATAATTTCCTTAGATTAATCGTGAGCTTTTAATGATTATTATCATATTCATCAGCTACGGGTGCAATTCCTAACCCTATCTACTCTGAAATTGATAGTAGACAATCTATACGCAAGCTGCCCTCCTTAATTGGTCCGTAATAGCTCATACGCATAAAGAACTAGAACCGCCGATATTGAGCGCTAACTCATACCGCTAACCCGCCTAGACAGCTGTCGACATTGAGCAGCACGTTCCTAGGGTCCATTCAAGACTATGTCCTAATTAACACTTCACTAACGGTCCTTCATGTTAATTTACGAATTACGAATATTAGATTGGCGAGACCTACTACTCGTTTTAATTATTTCTACCGATCAACGTAGCTGTAGTGAATCCCATTTTAGATTTTCTAAAGCATGCCCCGGTAAACCGGTATAGACCGCCGGGTTACCGGGGGCGGCTTTTCCTATTTTCTGGATCTACATTACTCAGTACAATTAAAATAAGTAAATTATGGGGTTGGTAAACATGCAGATTAAATAAAACACATAAATGCGATCAGATCTACCATATTGAAGACAAAAAGAAACGTTCAAAGCTTCATACCTTCAACAATCGTGATCTAGCTCGATCTACTCAAGCTAGAGATGATGGAAGAAGGGAGGAAACCAAAAATAACTCTCCAAAGCTCAAGAAAACTTTATTTCATAATAATTGTAATGTAATTTATAAAACTTAAGATTGTATTAAGCATATGAAAACTTATACAATAATCTGTAATTGCGGCCTTATATAGATACAATGGCCGATTTAAGACTCTCTAAAACCCTAACCGACCTAGATAATACGGCAGAATCAATTTCGTGTTCAACAAGATGCCGTTTTACCGGGCCTAGCCTCCAGGTTACCGGGCCTAATTTTCTTCCTTTTCTTCAGCAGGCTTCTTCTCGGACTTCAATCACTTGGCCCAATGTACTTCTTTTGGTCCTCCAGATTCAGTACATCCTATAAAACACGTAAAATGAGACAAAACAGTACCAAAGTATCGGGAAAATAGCATAGATGCAGAATTACGATCCTGGAAACACTCATATAGCATTTAACAGATATTCCACATAATAAAGAGCCCATCTATCCTCTTTTGAGCAGGATTCAGGGTGAATATGGGTATAAATATTGGTACCATTTAGAGCGTCATCAATTTCGCACATAATTCCGTGATTGAGAAATCTCATTAAATCAAAAGATGATCATATATGGATTAACCTTAATCCTGAAGTGATTGCAGACGCCTGCTTGTTTCAAGATAGGGTTTGATGTGTTCATTAAGGATTGCTAATAGGTGCGGTCCGAATCACTTTCACGTTGGCACTATTCTGGAATGAGTGATGATTTTGTCTCCACAGATATGGAATCCATTCCTTCCTGCGGGAAGTAGAAAGACATTCCCCTTATTTGTTAATCCTAGAAACTGATCGATCGGCCGAGTTCGTATTGGTTATGAACTAATTGATCACTAGTGGGTTAATGGTAAATAAGGATAAGATGTAATGATGAAGATTTATGGAAATAGTCCCGCTTCGCTATGGATAGTTTATGGAGGGTTAGTCTAAATGTAATGATTATATCAATGGACACTTATTGACTCGACGTTTTGAGAATAAGTTATATCTATAATCGATATTGTTCAGTTTCCGATTTATGGTGGCGTAGTTCGAATTAATGAGTTGAGTAGAAAATTATGTTCGATGAATATTTTATTCAATTTATTGTAGCTAATGGTTATAGGTCCATGGTCCCCGGGTTGGCTCGTAACACGCGAGTGTTTTCTCATTTTGTGGAACCTCGAGAATAAATTAAATAGTTGGTCTATTTAATGAATATGCGAATATTATTTATTTAGTAAATAATATGTAAAATAGAAAAGACATTTTCGATTAAAATTAATGGCAAAGGTGGCGCCATGTATGTTGAGGAAATTAGGAAAAGAAATTTTCCTAGATTATGTCACATGTGTAATTAATTAGTTATTTATTTGTTAGATAATTAATGGAATATAAGAGATTGATTTTGTAATCATTATCTCTTTTATGGAGATTATCTCTTATTTTATGACAAATATCTTTTCCTTATGGAAATAGGTGATTGTATTGTGAAAATGATAACTCTCTCTTGACTAATTATTTTCCTATATAAAGAGAGTTCCTCCCAACACAATAGCACATCAAGATCTGTGCCACTTTCAGTAAAAAGAAAAGAAATTTTGTTTTCTTGTCTTAGCCATTGGGAGAAGAAAAATTAGGGTTTTTCTTAAGCATATTGATGAGAGTCAAATTGGCTATCATTTTCTATGTAATTATACCCCGTTTATACCTCGTTTTATATGTTTTCTGAGACATTTGGTTGTATTTTGTTGTATTTACACCTTGGTTATCATTTCGGGACCTAGGACGTAAAGTCCGGGATTCTCGATCTTTTTCGGTGTATTTTACTATACTCTCGGTCACCTTAGTGTCCTGTAGGGATTATGTGTGGTATTTTTTGTGATTTTGTATAGGACTTAGGTGTTTGAGATGTCCGGAAGGCGAGTTACGAGGATTGGAACGTGTGGCCGAAGCTTAAACGTTCAAACGGATCAAAACGCGGTGGTACTACAACCATACCTTCCATTGATCTGCATTTTGATCAACCTTAGAGGCATTTTCTGGATTGTACATCTGCATTAAAGTTTTAGACAATTTCATTAGCTTTCCAACAGATTTTGAATCACTCGATTTGGAGGTGTACACACAAAGTTATGACTGTTTTTCTGAGGGTGTGTCACCAGAGGCGTTGCTGATAGGTTTTGTGAAGGGAAAAATCTGACAGGCGGCTGCCTGTCAGTACAGGTGCCTGCCTAGCAGTCCATATCTGCAAAACACTTTAAATACCCCCTCATTTTGATCTAGATAAAATCTCTCCCTTTTTAGATCGATTTTTCCAGTTTTTGCTGCTTTTTTCTTCTTTTTTTCTTAGCTTAGATTAGTTGTAGGTAGATTAGCTTAGTTTAGTCGTAGATCGTTGTAATCCGGAGGATCTCGGAGATAGCTTGACGCATTATTGACGGGATTTCTTCCGGAAAACCAATTTTCTACCCGGTAATTTTAATTAACATATTGTTCTTGTTTTCAATCTTGTTTTATGTTAGCTTTGATTGTTGATTTCTTTTATTTTGCTTAGTAGTATAATGAGTAGGTAATCGTTATATAGCCGAGATATGTGATAGCCTTCGAAATCAAATCCTTAGCTCGTTGATTGAAGTGTTTTGATGTTATGATTGTTAGATTCTCGGTATTGTTATCGTTCTAGAACTTATTCTAAATGACTTTTGTCGAATTAATTACTTGATAATCGTATTTTACGCGTCTTCCTTACATATGTATTTTGTGAGAGGATGCGGGAAAAGGGGTTCTAGGATCACCCTGTAACCGACTGAGTTGTTCAGATTCGGTTCCGTGTGTGAGGTTTATATCATTGTTAATGAGCGTCTCATAGATCGTAGACCGTGTCGGGTCAATTAAATCCGGTCAGTGGACTGTTGAACCTGACATAGGAGGGTAGATTATTGAATTAATGTCTATACTCGGAGTTAGGAAGCGACACCCTTTGAGTGACAATGAGGCGGACTGTTGAACCTAACATAAGAGGGTGGATTATTGAATTAATGTCTATTTTCGGAAACAGGAGACGACAACCTTCAACGATGCCGAGAACATTAGAGTTTGTCGAAACACTTCCGGAAATAAGTTAGGTTTAAGAGTAGTTGGTTGGATCATAGCTTGGCTATCTTGTTTTTCATAGTTTAAAATCTTTTCTCTTATGTTTATTTAGTTGTTAGAACCGGTGATCTGACAAATCACCACGTTCAATTATTGTGTTGACTGAACTAGGGACGAGACCGACTTTGGTACTCGACCATATTCCCTGTGGGATACGACCTTGACTCACCAATTCTAGGCTACTGTTGACCCGGTATACTGCCGGTGAGATTGGACACTTAGAAATGGCCGATCATGTTTTCTGGCGCCGTTGCCGGGGAATCGGGTTGATATCTTGTAAGTTAGTTAAGTTCTTAGGATTAGGTCATTTTTCTTATTTGTTTTTTATGTATAGTTTGTTTTTATTTGTTTTTGTTGAAGTGTCACAGCATTTACTTCGGTAGTGGTAGTGACTAGGTACCGTGATTGTGTTCATGTTGTTTCCACGATTTGCGGTTAATGGATCCTTCCGGGAAAGTGAGTTCGTTGTTACGTGCAATGGACTCATCGAACAAATCGTGGTGGTGGGGATTGAGACCCATGTTTTATGTATTTCACTTTCAAGGGGTGCTCAATTCTTACGATTTTTGTAGGGAGATGCAACGGTTTGCTCTCCTATGGTATAGCTATCCTTGACATAGTTGGGGGTAGAAAGTCGAGATGAGGAATATAAACTTAGAATGTGTTTTTATTGCTTTTCCTCCCTCTTCATGTTTCACTATTTTTCTTTAGTTTGTATTTTTATACTTGGGTAAGTTTTGTTGTAATATAACCCGAAGAAGTGTGTTTTGGGGGGGCTAGTGTGGTGTTTTTGGCTTTGATGAGTTGTGGTAATCCGGGTAGTTTTATTGTGTTATACTCCATACTTGTACACCTTTGGTGTTGGTTGTGTATATTTTATAAGTACCGGTACTCGCGCTTTTTCCGGTTGTAAGCTAACTTTTCTACCCTTATCATTCGTGTCTTGTTTTAAAGTAGGGGTGGTTGGTTTAGCTTTGATGTTTCGTTTTAATGTCAAACGAGTTATACTTAGAGATTGCTATCCCTTTGGTGTAAATGAGTTGGCTTTTAGAAATTTTGATGGCTTTGGCATTGTTGATGATACATTGAGCCTATAGTATTGCTTTGTTAAACATCTAGTGATTGTACGAATGCATTTCATTTGAGTTGGGATCTTGTATTGAGAATGGAATAGCTTTATCATGTTAGCTTCGACTTCATGAATCACCTTGACTAGTGAATGATTATGGTAGCTATTAATGACCCGGTTACCTAGAACTTATATTAGTAACTTCGAGGTGAAATAGAAAGGTCGTCGTTGTTAGGTGCGGGATGACGGTTATGGCATTTCTTTGACCCGATCGAGCCAAATGCCATCCCTTATATGTATATCCTCGGTTCCCCCTCTAAGCCTTTGTAGGGTGGTTAGACCGCCGCCCGAACTAACCTTTTGTGCCACTAACTCATAATTACCAATGCCCTTAGCTTTTATTACGGTCTACGTTTCCTTGACCGCCTTGCAAGATTGAGCTTATTGTTTTCACATTTTCCGATATGGTGTGGGGTGGTGGAGTGGCGTATCTTTCGAGTAGTGTCGGTAAAAATGAGTATATCCCGGAGGAGGTGGAATGCTATGGCTTTTCGGCCTTTGATCGTTTTTGTGGTTTTGAAAAAAAAAAGAGAAGAAAAGAAAACAGAAAAAGAAAAAAAGAAAAAAAAAATTGTATATATATAAGAGTTCTTGGAATGCCAATTTTTTTTGGGATTTGATTTTTGTTGTGTTGATGTTGGTGAAGGGGTACTTCTTCTAATCTAGTACGGATAAGGAGATGTTGTTGTGTTACGTAGTGGTTTGTTCTGGTTGACGAGCTTAGGTATGAACTAGACCTGGATATGACGTATGTCTCCAGCTTGTGGAATGATGAGGAGAAGTGGAAGGTTGGATGAATTATAGGTTGAAACTCGGTTGATGGTTTGTACTATTCAGGCGAGCATCCTTATAAGAGGTTGAGTCTTCCATTGCTACGAAGGGAAGAGCTTCGGTTTTAGTGTTCGATGTTCAGTAAAGCTCACTTGCACTTTCTACTTTCTATTTTATCGTAAATATCCCTCTCGTTAGCCCTGACCCTAGCTTAACATTACAACCTATCAAGTCCTACCTGACCCTACTAGACTTTGATTGACCTTGATTAGTGGAGATGTTTACGACGTATAAGCCTATGGTGTAACCTCGGTAAATTATACGTCTATAATCTAAACCGGTCATTGGTGATAAATGTCGAAGAAGCTATACACACACACATTCTTTTTCTAAATACAAGGTTGAACTTAAATATTATGCATTTGTGTCATTTACTTGTGTTTTACCATTTCAATTCTTTTAGACTTGATGTATGATAGCAATGTTGACTCCATCTTTATTTTTGAATCGCTCATTTTTGCTCGAGGGTGAGCAAACGCAAAGTAGGGGGTAGTTGATGAGAGTCAAATTGGCTATCATTTTCTAGGTAATTATACCCCGTTTATACCTCGTTTTATATGTTTTCTGAGACATTTGGGTTGTATTTTGATGTATTTACACCTTGGTTATCATTTCGGGACCTAGGACGTAAAGTCCGGGATTCTCGGTCTTTTTCGGTGTAATTTCCTATACTCTCGGTCACCCTAGTATTCTGTAGGGATTATGTGTGGTATTTGTTGTGATTTTGTACAGGACTTAGGTGTTTGAGATGTCTGGAAGGCAAGTTACGAGGATTGGAACGTGTGCCCGAAGCTTAAACGTTCAAACGGATCAAAACGCGGTGGTACTACAACCATACCTTCCATTGATCTGCATTTTGATCTACCTTAGAGGCATTTTCTGGACAGTACATCCTCATGAAAGTTGTAGACAATTTCATTATCTTTCCAACGGATTTTGAATCACTCATTTTGGAGATCTACACACAAAGTTATGACTGTTTTTCTGAGGGTGTGTCACCATAGGCGTTGCTGATAGGTTTTGTGAAGGAAAAAATCTGACAGGCGGCTGCCTGTCAGTACAGGCGCCCGCCTAGCAGTCCAGATCTGCAAAACACTTTAAATACCCCCTCATTTTGATCTAGATAAAATCTCTCCCTTTTTAGATCGATTTTTCCAGTTTTTGCTGCGTTTTTCTTCATCTTTTCTTAGCTTAGATTAGTTGTAGGTAGATTAGCTTAGTTTAGTCGTAGATCATTGTAATCCGGAGAATCTCGGGGATAGCTTGACGCGTTAGTGACGGGATTTCTTCCGAAAAACCAATTTTCTACCCGGTAATTTTAATTAACATATTGTTCTTGTTTTGAATCTTGTTTTATGTTAGCTTTGATTGTTGATTTCATTTATTTTGCTTAGTAGTATAATGAGTAGGTAATCGTTATATAGCCGAGATATGTGATAGCCTTCGAAATCGAATCCTTAGCTCGTTGATTGAAGTGTTTTGATGTTATGATTGTTAGATTTTCGGTGTTGTTATCGTTCTAGAACTTATTCTAAATGACTTTTGTCGAATTAATTACTCGATAATCATATTTCACGCGTCTTCTTTACATATGTATTTTGCGAGAGGATATGGGAAAAGGGGTTCTAGGATCACCCTGTAACCGACTGAGTTGTTCAGATTCGGTTCCGTGTGTGAGGTTTATATCATTGTTAATGAGCGTCTCATAGATCGTAGACCGTGTCGGGTCAGTTAAATCCGGTCAGCGGACTGTTGAACCTGACATAGGAGGGTAGATTATTGAATTAATCTCTATACTCGGAATTAGGAAACGACACCCTTTGAGTGACAACGAGGCGGACTGTTGAACCTAACATAAGAGGGTAGATTATTGAATTAATGTCTATTCTCGGAAACAGGAGACGACACCCTTCAACGATGCCGAGAACATTAGAGTTTGTCGAAACACTTCCGGAAACGAGTTAGGGTTAGAGAGTAGTTGGTTGGATCATAGCTCGGCTATCTTGTTTTTCGTAGTTTAAAATCTTTTCTCTTATGCTTATTTAGTTGTTGGAACCGGTGATCGACAAATCACCACGTTCAATTATTGTGTTGACTTGAACTAGGGACGAGACCGACTTTGGTACTCGACCAGATTCCCTGTGGGATACGACCTTGACTCACCAATTCTAGGCTACAGTTGACCCTGTACACTGCCGGTGAGATTGGACACTTAGAAACGGCCGATCACATATTCGAGGAGGTTCTACTACGAGGATTGGCGTCCACCAGTCGTCGCTTGGAGATACAATCCGGAAGACTGCGGCTTCTCTTTTGTCGATTGCGGCTGCTTCTTCTATTGGGTAAATCTTCTATCTTCTTGTATTTATATTATTTAATCATGTGAATTGTGGTAAAATTGCACGCAAATTTAATTCATAGCATCCGATGTGCATGATCGAGTGTCTCGATCGGTGCTGTGAATCGGATCTGACGATCCAATTATGGAACGGATCCAGATTCGGGTTTCCGTATATCTAGCATGTGGTATCGGAGTTAGATTAAAGAGATTTTGCGATCTTGATTGCATAATTAATTAATAAGGAGTGGAATTGAATAAAAATTACATCTTTTATATATTTGTTATATATATGCGTGTTGAATGTTTATGGTTGACGAGATGGATTGGGGTTGGTTCTTGTTTACCGTTAGATCTATTGTAAACCCAATTTTTCCGGGTATAGGAAATTATGTAATTTATTTGTTGTAATTTAATTTCCTAGTAGTTAGAATATATACCATATCGGCGGCCCTGTTGTATTTTTGTTTAAATATTCGAAGAACATCAACAAGGAAAGGTAGCAGCGCGATGGTAAAGAGGTGTGTTTCAGATCATGTAGACCACGGTTCGATCCCCCTTGACGTGTTTTTATCAAAAATCGTAGCAATTTCATAAAAAAAATCGTAGCAGCTGGGATTCGAACACAGGCTGCAATGATGGGAGAAGAGGAATGATAACAACTCAGCTCGTAGCTCGTTCATTCAAGAAACGAAGCGATTAATTATTATCTGAGCGGCGGCAGTATCAATTAGAGATTAGTAAATCCTTTAAACATAGGTTTTATTTATTTACTTAATCTTCTTTTTATAGATTAGATACTGGGGGTACCAATGGTCCATCTCAGTTGTTTATTTTTCGCATTTATTTTCTTATATGATTATTTATGTGATATAACCATGTCATGCATCATATTCATCAATTTCGCTCCTAGCGTATGCATACATGTAGAAAATTAATTTTGGCATTAATTAGGCATGTATGGACACGTAATTAGTTTAGATTAATTTTAGGTAATTAATTAAATTAATTGAACAAACAGAATTTTATCTGGATATAAAATTCACATGATAAAATAAAATTTACTAGGTAAATTTGGTTTTGGGATCTAAAATTCTTTGAGAATTTTAATTATGTAGTGTCTACATAAATAGGATTTAATAACCGAAAATTTGGAAAGTCATAAAAAAATAGGACACTAACTAGGCGGTATTTGGAACCGATAAGTTGGTGATTGTTTTTCATTATTTATTGTTTTCGATTATTGGAAAAATTCTGAGATCCAAAAACTTTTATCAGGACTAATTAGGACTATAAAATTCTTTGGTGAATTTTATTTGTGTAGTGTCTACACAAGAGATTTCTAAGTATTCGGAAAATTGGAAAATCATGAATGAGGTGACCCTTGTTAGACGGTATTTGGAACCGATAAACTAGTAGGAGCTTTAATTTTGTGATTTATTGTTTTTCGATTTTATGGGAAAATTCATAAGTCCTAATATATTAGGATTATAAAATTCATGGTGAATTTTAATTGTGTAGTACACAAAGAATTTACATAAATCCATAAAATTGGAAAATCGTGAATATAGTGACACTAGTTAGAAGGTATTTGGAACCGATAAACTAGTGGGATGATTAATTTAAATATTCATCACTTATTATTTTTCGGATTATGAAGAAATTCTGAAAATGCTAATGAGACTACCTATTTTTTAAAATAATGAGTGGGAGCGGGGAAGGTGACAACCGACCCAGGGCCTCTACTGTTGACACAAGCAAGTGAGAGAATGGTGACGCCTCGTGCCGCTTTGATTTCGCCCCCCTAAGGATGGCCTTCACCACTATCAAAATGCATGGTTTGGTCTCCGAAAGGATAGGATTTTGGGTACTCGTCGGGTCACTGACCGACCTTAAGGCGGCATACTCGGGGCGTACTTTGAGATCTGAAATAGTAGGTCACACTCACAAGGATATTTTTGGAATTATCTTGGCTCAAAAAGGAAGGTAATCAACAATTAAATGGAAATGTCTGATTTTAGTTAATTGTTGAGAGAGATTGTCTCAATTTAATCGTCACCTCTTTGACCTACCCTAAGGCGGCACTGTAGGTGTGAGATTAAATCCTTGGAATGGTAGGATAAACTGCATGCATGAAATCACATTTATTATTCCTAAAATTATTATATGATCTGGTGTATGATTTGATTTATATTTCTGTCATAATTTATTTTACAACTACATATCATCTTAAGATGACTAGACTGCCTAAATTAATAATATTACTGTTGATGACTTCGTAAAAGTGGAAAACTAACAAGAACGTTGAACTCAATAATCGAAAATGCAAATTAATTCTTCAGAAGAGGATGTTCCTCTTGAGCCTATAAACTTAAGTGACATTGATAAGTATGTCACTGCTGTCACTCTTTTTGAACGGGAGACAAATTAAAATTAGTTCAAAGATGACAAGATTAATTTGGCATCAGGGCCGGCCCTCCTGTGAGGCCGGAGAGACGCCTGTCTTAAGCCCAACGGTACCGGGAGGGCCCAACGGTACATGTTTCGCTAAAAGAAAAAAACAATTCCATGTAGATTCAATCCGATCCAACCTAATATAATATGTAAATTTATTTTTTATAAATGCCCAAAATTTGTTTTACTCCAATCGATAAAGGTGTTGGAAAATTTTGATGAATAAGAATTTGACAGAAATTGTTGAAGACTCCAAGGCACGCAAAGTGTTATCTTTGAAGAGATGTTTCGTCCCACACGAATTGTCACTAAGGACACTCAAATCATGCAACCCTCACACGAAAGGGTAAGTAATTGTTTTTATAATTAATAAATGACAGATTTATTCTCATCCTATTATTTGCTTCGTGCTTATATATTATACACTACTGAAAAACCCCAAGTAGTATCATATGTATCCATATAACTTAGCGTGTGTCACACTGAGGATTAAGTTTATGGTGATACACTTGAACTATTAGTCCGTGGTGAACTTAATCAAAGTATGGGGTCTATTGATTAAACCACCATTAATGCGCCCAGAACACTTTATGGTGTGACCGTCTTATCCGGACCGTCGACATTGGTTGTCTAAGTGGGGCATTTTTATATGATTAGATTCGTATAGGACTGGACCGATTTAATCTGCATTTCTAACATAATTCCGTGATTGAAAAATCTCATTAAATCAAAAGATGATCATTTATGGATTAACCTTAATCCTGGAGTGATTGCACCCACCTGCTTGTTTCAAGATAGGGTTTGATGTGTTCGTTAAGGATTGCTAAGAGGCGCGGTCCGAATCACTTTCACATTGGCACTATTCTAGAATGAGTGAGGAGTGTGTCTCTCACAGATATGGAATCCATTCCTTCCCGCGGGAAGTAGAAAGACAATCCCCTTATTTGTTAATCCTAGAAACTGATCGATCGGTCGAGTTCGTATTGGTTATGAACTAATTGATCACTAGTGGGTTAATGGTAAATAAGGATAAAATGTAATGAAGAAGGTTTACGGAAATATTCCCGCTTCGCTATTGATAATCTATGGAGGGTTAGTCTGTATGTAATGATTATGTCAATGGACACTTATTGACTCGACGCTTTGAGAATAAGTTATATCTATAATCGATAGAGTTCAGTTTCAGATTTATGGTGGCGTTATTCCGAAATTAATGAGTTGAGTAGAAATATTATGTTCGATGAATATTTTATTCAATTTATTGTAGCTACTGGTTATAGGTCCATGGTCCCCGGGTTGTCTCCTAACACGCGAGTGTTTTCTCGTTTTGTGGAACCTCGAGAATAAATTAAATAGTTGGTCCATTTAATTAATATGTGAATATTATTTATTTAATAAATAATATGTAAAATAAAAAAGACATTTACTATTAAAATTAATGGTAAAGGTGGCGCGATGTATTTTGAGGCAATTAGGAAAATAAATTTTTCTAGATTATGTCACATGTGTAATTAATTAATTATTTATTTGTTAGACAATTAATGGAAAATAATAGATTGATTTTATATCATTATCTCATTTATGGAGATTATCTCATATTTTATGGCAAATATCTTTTCTTTATGGAAATAGGTGATTGTATTGTGAAAATGATAACTCTCTCTTGACTAGTTATTTTCCTATGTAAAGAGAGTTCCTCCCAACACAATAGCACCTCAAGATCCGTGCCACTTTCACTAAAAATAATTTTTTTTGTCTTAGCCATTGGGAGAAGAAAAACTAGGGTTTTTCTTAAGCATATTTACAGAGGTTCTACTACGAGGATCGACGTTCACCAGTCGTCGCTTGGAGATACAATCCGGAAGACTGTGGCTTCTCTTTTGTCGATTGCGGCTCTTTCTTCTGTTGGGTAAATCTTCTTTCTTCTTGTAGTTATATTAATTAATCATGTGAATTAAATCGTGGTAAAATCGCCCGCGAATTTAATTCGTTGCTTCCGCTGTGCATGATCGAGTGTCTCGATCGGTGCTATGAATCAGATCTGACGATCCAATTGTGGATTAGATCCGGATTTGAGTTTCTGTATATTTAGCAGCTTATGCCTAATGGCCAAAGAAATTGAAGAAACAGAGGTAATATATAGTGCATATTCCTCAAATGCATCCACATATGACACTGCACAGTCTTCTATTTTTCCATTAGATTCTGCAAGCCTAATTGAAAATCTCATGAGTAGATTTGAAGACATTCAAACAAATCTTGAAATTCTGGAACAAGAATGTGAGAATCTGTGAGAGGAAAATAAAAGATTAAAGAAAGAACTAGATGAACTAAAAGCCGAATCAACTAGTAAGGAAGTACACTCGACTGATCAACATGCAACATATGATTACTTATCTGGTGCTGATAGACCAGCTTAGAAAACCTCCCTACCAGTTAAGAGAACCACTACAACACTTGAAGCACCAGCTTGCAAACCCTCAAAAAGGTTTGGATCCAGATCTGGTCTTGGCTACAATAGTCAAGAGGAGAAATGAAACAATGGATAACACAAATCTGATTCAATGACCAAAACTTGACCTAAATTCAGAAATGGACAGACCATAGTTTCAACTACTCATCCAGCTCTGGTGAAGTTGTTGGAGGCACTTAGACACATACTCATGTGTTGATCATGTTATATAAATCAGCAGTTATAGAAATCAACAGAATGATATATAGATGCTTGTATAGGCTTTACATAGAGTCTGAATCTTGTATTGGTTTGCTCAGAAAAGCTTTGTAATAGATTATGTATGATCAAGGTTTAGCTGACACCCACAACTTCAGCAGAGGCACTTCATTGGTTTTGAACAGACTCAAGATACCAGCATACTAAAGGGCAAGGCTCCAAAGTTGATGGTTTGAAGATCTATGGACAAGCAACTTTAGTTAAGTCTTGTAATGGACTAAAGTATGCTTAAGCTGTGATTATACTTATCTAAATTAAAGGTGTCCTCTGATCTAACCAATTGTGATCAGAAGTAAAACAACAGGATCATAAAACAACAGGATCACAAACATCAGGACTGAATCAGCAGAGCAGATTCAGTAGAGGCAATATCAGCAGACTCACTTCAGCATTATAGTTACTTATTGAAGATCTTTTAGACATGTTTTGCACGTGGGAAATTCATCTAAAGTTGTATTAATGATGGAGAGATTTAAGGGACTATATCATATTTTATGCCAACCCAAGAAATCAGCAGACATGTGATTTCAGCAGATTCCAAATACACTCAACGGTCAAATTATATACTTGGAAGGCATAAAAATAGGGATTTGAATCAAGGAGAAATCAAAGGAAATTACTAAGGTTTAAATTCAAATCTCAACGGGCAGAAAGCATTTGAACTCAACTATAAATAGAGCTCAATGCAAAAGGTAGAAAATACCCAGACTATTACAAGTTTTGAAAACATAATCAAGCAATCAAAAACCTTCACTCTGTTCTACACTTATCAAGGATCATTTTATGCAAATCTCAGAATTCAAAGTTAAACTCAAGCATATCAAGATCATCTTTGAATCTAAGGATTTAACCTTTTTGTTTCAAACAAAGATGGAACATCAATTGAAGCAGTTGGACTGTGAAGGAGTTGCAACAAAAGTAGTGATAGTTGAAGAAGGAGATCTGGTGGATCTTTGAAGGATCAACAGGAGGATTTTGTTTGTGAAATTGCTGGGAAGGCAGTGAAGGACAGACAATCTAGATAAGAATTTGAAAGGTATTTTCAGTGAAAGATTATCTTTTGTAACTTAGTTGTAGGAACAACTATAGTGATTACATCACAAAGGGAAGCGGTCAGTAGGAGATTACACCACTCCGAAGATCGATAACATCTCTGTCTCTCTTTACTTTCAGCATTTACTTTACGCACTTTAATTTCTGCAAGTCATATTTACTTAGCATTTTATCCATTTGCATTTTCACAAAAATAGCCGACTACACTCTGCTGAAAACAAGTTTTATCCACTGCACACTCAGCTGAAGTCATTCAACCGAGTGATCTCCACTTTTGTGAAAAGTTTATAAAAACTCTCCTAAGTTTGTTCACCCCCCTCTATACTTAGGAACACCATTTATATGGGACCAACAATTGGTACCGGAGCAAGTGCAAACAATCAGTATCAGTTAGTTGTCACTTGTTACTGATTACTTTTGTAGATCCATTTTTTTAAATTTGGATTTTACAAAGCTTTATACACACACTTGCATCATGGAATCTCAACAATATGTTAGCAATTGTTGACATTTTCAATGGATAGATTTGATGAATATAAATTTTGAATGCAGAATCATTTAGCTCCTATTCATGAGGAATTACCTGATATTCTCACTGAAGGAAATATCCAGATCATGTATACCAGTACAACAACTGCAACTACAGGAAAACAAGTGCTAAAACCTAAGAAAAATTGGACTCTAGAAGACAAAAAGAGGAACAATCTCAACTACTTAGCAATTGACTGCATCCTAAGAACTCTGGACAGTAGCATGTACCAAAAGGTGAAGGAATGCAAGACAGCTAAAGGGATATGGGACAAACTCAGTCTCATATGTGAAGGATCCGAATCAATCAAGGCAACAAAGCTAACCATGGCTATTGCTAAATTTGAAGAATTTAAAATGAAGCCTGGAGAAACAGTTGACCAAATGGAGAACAGATTCAATGCAATCATTGATGAACTTAGCAATCTTGGGAAGAGCTACACCAAGAGGGAGATCAACAAGAAAGTCCTAAAAGCCTTTCCACTTGAATGGAAAATACAGGTAACAGCCATGACTGAATCTCAAAAATTAGATATTGAGAATATTTTCTATTGTTTTAAGATTTAAAGGCTTATGAGTATGAGCTAAAAGAAGTGGAGGCCAACATGAAGGTGAAAGTACCCAAAACCTCGGCATTGGTGACCACTCCTTTACAACAAAGTACACAACCAAGTACCAGTGTACCTGAAGATAAATTTCAGCAGGATATGGCATTACTGATAAGGAAAGTCAATAAATTCCTTAAGTTTTTGCAAAACAAGTGAAACGAGGAGATTTTCACAAAAGATGCTCCAGAGAAAACAAATCACAACAAAATAAAAAAGATGAGGAGTATATGTGTTTCAACTGTAAGAAGCCTGGACACTTCAAAAGAGATTTTCCACTCCCCCAAAAGCAGCCTAATGCAGTTGATGGAAAGCACAAGCAGAAACGTAAATCCAGAAAGTCATTGAAGGCTGATGTGCAAGATGACTCCTCAAGCATATCAAGCTTTGATGATGATGATGAATCTGATGACAATGCACTGATGTGTCTGACAGAAAACAAGGATCCCATTTGTCTCATAGAAATTGAAGATCTTCGTCTGCATATGATTCTTGTTTAGATTCTGAATTTGATAATTTAAATACTATGGATTTAGGTGATCATATAGACAATCTAATGACTGAACTGAAAACTATTCAAGACAGTTATGAAACTGTCAAAAATGAAAGAGATGATCTCAAATCACAAGTATCTAAATTATTATCTGAACTGGAGTTACTCAAGTCTGAGAAACAAAAAGGTGTTGGGGAACCTACTGAAATTTCAGCAGACCCTAAACAGTCAGCTGAAATTCCAAAATTATCACAAAACGCCATTGTTTTCAAATCTGGAAGACTACCTGGTGACAGGACTGGTATAGGATATGATGGCAATGCAAAATCTAAGTCAGGATTGGGTAAGACAACCAATGAAGGCACCAGTTCAGGTCCCAAATTTGTTCTGCATCAAAACCTAGCACTAAGATTTCAGCAGAGTCAGTTCAGGCAAGGGTAAATCCAATCAAGAACAAGAAGCATCCAATCAATAGTGAATCCAAGAATGTTCAGCATTCTAAGACTGCTAAAGTCACGGGGAAAGGAAGACTATTCCCCACTGATGATGATTGGAACATGTTTGTACCAATTGCTAATAAAGCTAATATAAACAGAAAAGCTTATACGAAGAAACAGCCATTTCAGAAGGCGGCACCTTATTATAAAACTAAAGCTATTTATAAAGCCAAAACTAACAATGGTAAAGCACACATGCATAGCTTTCCACCTAAAGGCCAGAAACCATATGTAAAGAGAAATCAGCAGAGTAGGACCTTCTACAACACTGTGAACTTTACATATGAAGGTGACAGGTTCAATTTTCCTAAAAAGATGTCTAAGACTTATGGCCTAGGAATTTACGTGATAGCTGACCCTCATGGACCCAAACAGATTTGGGTACCTAAAACTACATAATTTTGTGGATGCAGGACACCTGGTTCTTTGACAGTGGGTGTTCAAGGCATATGACAGGGGTGAAAGAATCACTTTGAGGATTTCAAGAAAAAAGAAGGACCAAAAGTCAACTTTGGAGGTCTTGACAAACTGGACAAACCAAAGGAGCTGGAACCTTCGCTAAGAATGGGCTAAAGATCCAAAATGTGGCATATGTGGAAGTAATCAAATTTAACCTTCTTAGCATTAGTCAATTTTGTGATAATGGCTACAATATCATCTTTACACAGAAGAAGTGTGAAGTGCAATAAAGACAAAAGAAGTGATAGTCCAAGGCAAAAGAAAAGAGAATATGTACATTGCAGATTGGAACACAGCTATTGCTAAAACTTGTCTCCTTACATAGACAAAATCAGAAATCAGCTGGATGTGGCTTAAAAGACTCAATCATCTCAACTTCAAAGGAATCAACAAATTAGCAAAAAGGAATCTAGTGGATGGTCTACCATACATAGCCTTTACCAAAGACAGTCTTTGTGATTCATGTCAAAAAGACAAACAGATCAAGTCAAGTTTCAAGTCAATCCCTCAACAAGGAACAAGCATGATTCTAGAATAATTGCATATGGATCTTTTTGGACCAGTGGAACATGTAAGTTTAAGAAAGAAGAAGTACACACTGGTAATTGTTTATGATTTCTCAAGATACACTTGGACAATCTTTTTGAACAAAAAAAGAGATACCTTGAAAAGACTACCAGATCACTTAAAGAGACTACAACATGAAAATAGCTTATCAATCAACAAATTAAGATCTGATAAACGCACTGAATTCCTAAACAAAGTCATCCAGGCCTACTGTGAGGAAAATGGTATCCAACATGAACTTTCAGCTACCAAAACTCCACAGAAAAATGGTGTTGTTGAAAGAAGGAATAGAACTCTCAAGGAAGCTGCAAGAACTATTCATATTGAAGCAGGGTTACCTTTGAGATTTTGGGCAGAAGCAATCAGTACTACATGCTATACACAAAATAGAACCTTAATAAACAAAAAGCAAGGCAAAACTCTTAATGAAGTATGGAATGCAAGGAAGCCTAATATTTCTTACTTTCATACATTTGGAAGCAAATGTTTTGTCCACAATAATGGAAATGATCAACTCAAGATTTTTGCTGCAAAAGCTAATGAAGGAACATTTCTTTGATATTCTGAAAATTGCATAGCTTTCAGAATACTAAACAAAAGGACTTTATTGATTGAGGAATCAATTCTTGTTGTTTTTTATGAAGGACATTTCAACAACACACATATAGAAGAAACTTATGAAGGCTTAAACCCTTTTGACATGGAAGATCCAGGATATTTGGAAGTTGGGCATCCCTCTGCAAGCTTACTAACTTAGCAGGACAAGAAAATTCAATCGAGCCTGAGCAGTCTGCTGAAATGCAAGGAGAATCAGTAGAAACTCCTGAACAAAAGGAAATTCCAGTAAATCAACAAAACCTTGTTTGGTTAAGAGATCATCCAGAAGAAAATGTAGTTGTGATTTACATGTTGGAGTAAGAACTAGAAGACAACTTGAATTAATGTATAGTTTTTTCTTATCTCAAATAGAACCAAAGATAATTGATGAAGCAATTGAAAATCCAGACTAGATAGTGGCAATTCAAGATGAGCTCAATGAATTTGAAAAGAAATCAAGTCTGGGAATTGGTGGACAGACCAAAGAATGTCAACATCATTAGCACCAAATGCGTTTTTAGAAACAAGATGGATGCATGGGAGAGTTGTCAGAAACAAGGCAAGATTAGTTGCAAAAGGGTACTCTCAATCTAAAGAAATAGACTTTGATGAAACCTATGCATATGTAGCAAGATTGGAAGCAATCAGACTGTTCCTAGCTTATGCTGCCTACAAGAATTTCAAAGTACATTAGATGGATGTGAAAAGTACTTTCCTAAATGGAATCTTGGAAGAAGAAGTTTATGTACAACAACCTCCTGGTTTTGAAGTCAAAAGCAAGGAAGATAAAGTCAAAAAATTAAAGAAAGCTTTATATGGACTTATGTAAGCACCTAGAGCATGGTATTAAACTCTCTCTCAATTCCTGTTGGAAAATGGTTTCAGCAAGGGAGCCATTGACAAAACCCTTTTCAAGTTGCAAGAAGGATCAAGTCAACTGTTAGTACAAATATATGTTGATGACATTATTTTTGGCTCAGAATATACAAGACTTTGTGAGAAATTCTCAGCTCTCATGCAAAGTGAATTTCAAATGAGCATGATGGGAGAACTAAATTATTTTCTGGGATTAAAAGTCAAACAAATGAAAGATGGCATCTTCATAAATCAAGCTAAATAATCAAAGATATGATAAAGAAGTTTGGCATGGAAACAAGTGGCAAATCAACAATTCCTATGACTCCCAATGAAAAGCTAGATCTTGACAAAGAAGGAAAGGATGTTGATCAAATACTGTATAGGGGCATTATTGGCTCTCTACTATATCTAACTGCAAGTAGACCTGATATATCCTATGCAGCTGGTGTATGTACAAGATTTCAGTCACAACCAAAAGAAAGTCACTAAGGTGCTGCAGAGAAAATTCTAAATTAAGTTAGAGACACATTGGAAGTTGGAATCTGGTATCCCATTCAAGGGGATTTCAAGTTAGTTTCCTACACAGACTCTGATTTTGTTGGATGCAAAGTAGAAAGAAAAAGCACCTCAGGCACATGTCAACTTTTGGGAAACAGACTTGTTTTCTGGTTCAGCAAAAAGCAGAACTCTATCTGAATAAGCACTGCTGAAGCTGAATATATTTCAGCAGGAAGTGGTTGTGCTCAAGTATTATGGCTTAGACAACAACTCAGAGACTATGGCATTGAAGAAAATGGCATACCAATCTTGTGTGATAATACAAGTGCCAAAGCCATCACTGAAAATCCAGTCTTACACTCAAGAACCAAACATATTGATGTAAGACATCACTTCATCAGAGACCATATGGAAAATGGTGACATCAAGGTAGAATATATCCCTACAGAAGATCAGCTAGCAGACATGTTTACCAAAGCACTGCCAGCTGATAGATTTGCAAAACTAAGAAGAGAATTGGCCATAATTTCCATCTGAAAACTAAATGTTGGATGTCTCATAACTTTTCATTTGGATTGATGATAATCAGCAGGTCTTGGCCTTTGCCATGTTGGGTGAGCTCCATTGGCAGGTCAGACACTGATTTGATTAGTCCAAAATTTGATTAAGAGCTATCTTAAAGAACTTTGAAGAAATCAGCACAGACATCTCTACTAAACATATTTCAGCAGGACACCTATTTTAGCCGAGTATGGAAATCAGACGAGACATTTCAGCAAAATGAACTTCAGCTGATACAATTCAGCCAAGGCATGGTTTTTATCAAAGGCAAACCAGTCAACAAATCCTAGCCGTTGATCTTTGGAGGTAAATATCCCTCTATGATAATCAAGTATTTTTATACAAATTATATGTTTGATTAATTAACAAGTATTAAGGAATTTAAAATGGTACTTAATGGGATGATACGGGTAAATCAAATAAAATATTTGATTGATAAATCCCGGATTTTACGGCAATAATTGGAGGGTTTTCTAAAAATTCAAAAAGAAGTATATAACAAGCCCTAATCCCTCCCCATTGCATTGGACTATCTGGAAAACCTCCTTTCAGTTCGCTTTACCTCAAAAAATTTCTTTCCACACTGTTATCGAAATGGCTCCCAAGGATGATGTTATCACCGGTGTTTCTGTAAACATCGATGGGTTCGTGAAAGATTGTGGAGACAGGGAAATAGCGAAACATATTGGAAGATGGATGAGGAGAGCAAATTTGGACGATATCATTCATTTTGATACCACAGAGATCATCTATGTCAATTTGGTGGAATATTGGAAGAATACTTTTGTTGCTGGAGATGCAGATTAGATAGCATCCATTGTCAATGATCAAGCGATGCAAATTTGATGTCCACTCTCTTAAACCTAAAAGTTGGAGAAATCTCAGACCCGATGAGACTAAAAGTTGATGATAAAGCTTTTTGGAAGGTGATAGCTAAAATTGAATCTTCCAAAGCCGTCTATACAGGTGCTAATACCTTTCTGAAACCGGAATTCAAAAATTTCTCAACTCTAGTAGCGAAGAGAATTGAAGGCAAATCTGGAAACTACAATGCCATAACAGCAGTCAGATTAAGGTTGATGGCAGCAGTCTGGTATCAACTAGATTTCAACTGGGCTCGGTTTGTCGTTGATCAAATGCTTGGGCAATTAACAATGGAGAAAAGTCAGAGACAGATCAACTTAAAGAAGGGACAATCTGAGGCAATTGGTGAATTTGCAATCAAGAAGACTTATGGACTTGTATTGCAGTCCATCTTTGAAATGCCTGAATTAATTCTGTCAATCCTGAACCGTTGCATGAGGCAAAGAAAAGAAATGAAATTAGCATGAGTGAAAGTGGAACTGCATCTAAGGCTGCTGAGCAACCATAAAAAATCAGCAGACCGAAGAATAAAGTTGTAGACTTGCAAAAAGTGGTTGTTACCTCATAACCACTGGATCAGCAGGGGACCAAGAAATCAAAGAAGAGACCTGCTGATACTTTAGTGGCAAAATTTGAAGAATAAGAGGACTCTTAGCATACTCTTGTTAAAACCCATAAAAGGCTGATAGAGCAAAGAAAGAAGAGATAGTATTGATGATTGTTTTGATCTCAGAGACATCATTGATGATTGTCTTATAGAGATAAGCAGGAGGAGGAATGCTAAAGCTTAGAAGGATGGAGCTGATAAGGATGAGGATGATCAGAATGATGATAATGGTCTTGATCACCAAACTGAAATAATGCCAACAATTCAAGGCACAAATGTTTCAGCACCTATTTCAGCAGACCAACAACCTGCTGAAATTTTAGTTGAGGCACCTGCATCTCAAATACCAAAATTAGAAGAGTTGCCAGTAGAAGTGGAACAACCAAAAATAGTGGAGTTTGATGCTGTGGTTGGGGATCAAACCACCATACCATCAAGTGTGGATACTGTAGTGGCTGAGCAAGATCAGACTGATTTTCAGACAGCTGAAACATCAAAGGCAAGTGTTCCCTCACAACTCACATCTAAAAGAAAAGGAGTTTGCTTATTCCCTGATGGAATCTTTCAACCTACTGTTTGCTCCCCATCCATCAGAAATCTTTTTGAGGATATAGATGAAGGGGGAAAACAAGGAGAAACCAGTTTGCCAAGAGATTTCTTTGACAATGTGGAAGCAGAATTTGGCAATCTGAACACTTGCAGAACTCTTGGACCATTTTTGGGCATTCCCATGGAGATTCAGTCAGAAAAAGAAAGGATTCATAATGCACTACAAGTCATTATGTCTCATTTGGCTAGACATGACAAGACTTTCACTAATTTAGCAATATTCATGGATGACAGAATGCAAGCTGAAAGAAGACAGTCAGAATAGATTGAGACTCGACCAGAAGCTGCCATCTGACAGAGCAATTAGTCAAAGGTTGCAAAGGAGATATGGGACAGATTCAACAACAAACAGGTGACATGATGGATCAAGTTCAAACTAAACTTGAAAGATTGGGCACCAACATTTCTAAGGTCAATCTCAATCTACTTAAGTTTCAAGAAAGTCAGTCACAAGTAAACACAGCCATTCTCAACAAGTTACTTGCTGATGCCAAAAAAGGGAAGGATACCAGCAGAAATGACCCAAGAGACAAAAACTCCATTTCAGCCAAGTGGTAGTCAGCAAAAGCATATTCAGCCAAGCAGCACTCTACAGAGACTATCAACAGGGCAGCCTAGGCAATCTCTGGATTTTGGTGGATCAAGTCAATAGAGAACTACTACAATTGTTTACCAACCAACTGAGAGTTGTGAGGAAGCTATTGCAAGATGTAGACAGGTTGCTCCTAGAAGATTGGCATTAACTGATGAGTTACTCACACAGTTTGAAAAGGCCCGGAGTAACAAAAGGAACAACAAACTGTTTAAATATGGAACCTAAGTTGAGTGTCTAGAACTGTGGTTAAGTGGAAAATATATGAATGATTTGATCAGAAGGAAAAAAGCTGACAAAAGGAAGAATCACCCCAGAGGTAGATATGAACCTCAAACACTTGAAGAAAATTTTAAAGTATTTATTGATTTGGCTCAAGAAACAAATTGGAAAGGAGTTGAACTGGATATCAGCTGGAATGAATGGAAGGAAATTCATAATGAGTTTAACATGTCTAGATTTGAGCCGAGAATTGAACAGTTGGTTATGAGGCATTAGGATATAGACTGGCCTGTTGCCAAGTCTATTAGTGCCTAGATGTTTTGGTTTACCTTGTAAAATCCTTTGAACATCAATAAAATTTCTTATTAACATTTTCTGTCCTTTATCATTTCTGCTGGTTATTTAAGTGAGGGTTTTGACAAAATCAAAAAGGAGGAAATTGTTGGATGCACTTAGTCCCATACTGAAGTTTTAATGATGTTATATAAATCAACTGTTATGGAAATCAGCAAAATGATATATATAGATGCTTGTATAGGCTTTACATAGAGTATGAATCTTGTATAGGTTTGTTCAGACAAGCTTTGCAATAGATTATGTATGATCAAGGTTCAGATGACACCTACAACTTCAGCAGAGGCACTTCATTGGTTTTCAGCAGACTCAAGATACCAGCATACTAATGGGAAAGGCTCCAAAGTTGATGGTTTGAAGATCTACGAACTAGCAACTTTAGTTAAGTCTTGTGATGGATTAAAGTATGCTTAAGTTGTGATTATACTTATCTAAATTAAAAGGTGTCCTCTGATCTAACCAATTGTGATCAGAAGTAAAACAGCAGGATCATAAAACAACAGGTTCACAAATAGTAGGACTAGATCAGATTCAGTAGAGGCAATATCAGCAGACTCACTTTAGCATTACAGTTACTTATTGAAGATCTTTTAGACATGTTTTGCACGTGGAAAATTAATCTAAAGATGTATTAATGATGGAGAGATTCAAGGGATTATATCATATTTTATGCCAACCCGAGAAATCAGCAGACAGGTGATTTCAGCAGATTCCAAATACACTCAACAGTCAAATTATATACTTGGAAGGCATAAAAACGGGGATTTGAATCAAGGAGCAATCAAAGGAAATTACCAATGTTTAAATTCAAATCTCAACGGGCAGAAAGCATTTGAACTCAACTATTAATAGAGTTCAATGCAGAAGGCAAAAAAAACCCAGACTATTGCAAGTTTTGCAAGCATAATCAAGCAATCAAAAACCTTCACTCTATTCTACACTTAAAAGCAATATCAAGGATGTTTTTCTGCACATCTCAGAATTCAAAGTTTTATTCAAGAAGATAAAGATCATCTTTGAATCTAAGGATTCAACCTTTTTATTTCAAACAAAGAAAGAACAACAATTGAAGCAGTTGGACTGTGAAGGAGTTGCAACAGAAGTAGTGATAGTTGAAGAGGGAGATCTGGTGGATCTTTGAAGGATCAACATGAGGATTTGGTTTGTGAAATTACTGGGAAGGAAGTGAAGGATAGACAATCCAGATAAAGAAGCTGAAAGGGAGTTTCAGTGAAAGATTATCTTTTGTAACTTAGTTGTAGGAACAACTTTAGTGAATTCCCCTTACATCACAAAGGGAAGCGGTCAAAATAAGATTACACCTCTCCGAAGATCGATAACATCTCCGTCTCTCTTTAATTTCAGCACTTTAATTTCTGCAAGTCATATTTACTTAGCATTTTATCCATTTGCATTTTCACAAAAACATCAGATTACACACTGCTGAAAACAAGTTTTATCCGCTGCACACTTAGCTGAAGTAATTCAGACAAGTAAACTCTACTTTTGTGAAAAGTTTGAAAAGTTCATAAAAACTCTCCTAAGTTTATTCACCCCTCTCGAAACGTAGGAACACCATTTCTAAGGGACCAACAGAAGTCAAACCCAGTGCATTGAAATAGCAGAGTAAATAATCTTATTAGCCCACTAAAGGCAAAGGCATATTGAAAGGTAAGGGCAGACTTTACCCTTCAGAAGATGATTGGAATACTCCACCCCCAAAATACAAAAAAAAACATTTCATGCCATGCAACATGCATTCAGGAAAAGCCAACCGAGGCATGTTTCTGGATACAAGAGGCAGTATGAAAATAGGTCTCCCACTGCATTTTGGAAGGTGAAAAAGGATGCAAATGCACCCAAAAGTAGAGAAATGTATCAGAATACTTTTAAACATATTAGAAGCTATTCTGCCATGCCTTATACTTATGAAGTTGATGACTTCAACCCTCAAAAAAGAAAATAATTTGGATGCACACTTGAAGTAGGAGGCATGACTGCTAACAGTATGGACCCAAACAGTGTTGGGTACCTAAACTTGCTTAACTTATTTTGTATGATGTATAGTACATAGACAGTGGATGTTCCGACACATGACAGACAACAAGGGATGGCTAACCGAATTTAAAGCTTTTGATGGACCCAAAGTTACTTTTGGAGGCATAGAAAACCCCGGCAAAATTAGGGGGAAGGCATCATGTTGAAGAACAACATGAAGATTAAGAATGTGGTATATGTCAAGGGTTTAAACTTCAATTTTTTAAGCATCAGTCAATTCTGTGACAAAGGCTACAATGTGCACTTCAGCAAATTCAAGGTGAT
>CM044907.1:22369372-22722812 GCA_024500145.1 Gentiana dahurica var. dahurica | reverse complement strand
ATATATATATTGCAATGATTGGTTGTGTTGTTTTATTCAATATGTTAACCTTTCAATGTATAATATTTGTTGACGAACGTCTCTCATTCTTTACTTCAAAAGCCATTATTAATTGTAATTGATTGAGTTGGTCATAAACCAAACAAATTGAGCTGGATCATGTGACGCGGGAATATTCAAATGCTTGCCGTCTCATAAATTCAATGTAACCTGTATTCAAATGCTTATGTGTGTTTTTTAGTACCTTTTTTTTTTATCCTTCTACACGGAGGTTCGGGAATATGCAATTGCCTAAAGGGTCCTCTTTTGTTACTCACCGATTCGACCCCCCCCCCTCCCCTCCTCTCCTCTAGGGCCTCCCCTCCCCTCCTTAAACTAATTATAGCTATGGTGACTAGAGCTGTTAACGAGTCGAGCCAAACTACATAACTATTATTCATGATTTTGTTTGTTTAGGTCATGTGTTTTAACCGAGAAAAAAATACGGGAGTTTTACCGGAGTTCTAAGATATTGCGTTTGTTTGGGTTACTGTCCCCTTATTTGAGATCCTGCATCTGTCACTGATGTTATCCCTCAAACCTGTTTTTTTTTCTCCGTTGGATCAATTTAATTTAATCATATTCCCCAGCCCACTTTATTAGTATTTTTATTTTTTCCGGAGGATCAATTTATTTTAATGTTTAATTAGCTACAATGTAATGGGTCGAGGTTAAGTATTAAAAAATAGCACGAAATGATATACGCCGGAAGGAATACCAATATAATTAATGATTTTTTTTTATAGAATTTTGTTGTGCTTGAAAAATAATGGCTACAATGTATGATTTGATGAAAGTAAATTCTACAAAATGTGACCACCTACCGGAACTATTTGATTGGGAAAATATTTTAGTATTTAATCCATTTACAATTGGAGGTTACACTATGTATATATAGATACATACACGAGCTGAATCGAATCGAGTCTAGCCTAATTAATGATATCTAAGTGTATATGTCTAAATGTATATAAAGGATTACAATGTACAAATGTTACACTAATACCACCCCTCAAGTTGGGCGTGGTAGAATGCCCAGCTTGTCACGTTGATGGAGGAACGCTGGACGAGGGAGCGACTTCGTAAGGCAATCCGCAAGTTGATCAGAAGCATTGACGTGGGCAACCCGGAGAGAGCCATTTTGTACCGATCCCGTATAAAGTGATAATCTATAGCGACGTGTTTCATTCGAGAGTGAAACACTGGGTTGTGGCATAACCGAGTAGTACCGAGATTGTCGCAGTAAATGACTGGTGTATCAGGTACTGAGATACCAAGGTCCGCGAAAAGAAATGCAAGCCAGTTGATCTCAGCAGTCGCAGCAGCTACAGCCCGATATTCAGCTTCAGTCGTAGAGAGGACAATGGTGGTCTGCTTTTTGGAGCTCCATGAAATGGCATTTCTGCCTAGATAGATGACATGAGCACTGGTGGATGAGAAATCCGTATTACCACCCCATGGCCAATCAGCATCAGAGAAGGCATGTAAGATAAGAGGAGAGTCCCGATACAACTGTATGCCATAGGTGGTTGTGCCAGCAATATATCGAACGAGGCGTTTGACATAGGACCAGTGAATGTCCGTCGGAGCATGCATAAATTAGGATAACTTGTTTACCGCAAACGCAATGTCGGGGCAAGTGAAAATAAGATATTGCGGACTACCGACCACCATGCGATAGAAAGAGGGATCATCCATAGGTGTACCTGTGGAGGCCTTGATTGGATAAGTCAGTCGGCATAGGAGTAGCCACCGAATTCGCATCTTGCATATTCAGCTTGACCAATAAATCCTGCATATACCGTTCTGAGAGAGAAGAATACCAGCAGAGTTAGGTACAATTTCAATGCCCAGAAAGTATTGCAACGGTCCAAGATCTTTGAGTGCAAATTTCTTCCCAAGGTCGCCGATAAAATTTTCCAAGGCAACATTATTATTTCCTGTAAGAATGAGATCGTCGACATATACAAGCACATATAAAATCACATCTCCGGACTTATAAATAAAAAGTGAGGTATCGATTTAGCATTGGTAAAACCAGCGGTCAGTAAAAAACACTTAAGTTCATCATACCAGGCTCTAGGGGCCTGTTTTAATCCATATAAAGCCTTGCGAAGCCTGCAAACATGATTGGGTCGAGTGAGTCAATAAAACCGGCAGTTGAGCTAAATAGACATTCTCATGTAAGTGGCCCTGCAAGAAAGCATTGTTGATGTCCGGTTGTCGCAGAGACCACCCCTGCGTTAAGGCCAAGGTAAGAACAACCCGAATGGTAGGGGGTTTTACAACCGGACTGAATGTGTCATAGTAGTCGATGCCAGGGCGCTGAGCAAAGCCCTTGGCAACTAACCGAGCCTTATACCTGTCAATGGAGCCATCAGGTTTGTACTTTAGACGAAATATCCACTTGGAATCGATTATGTTAAAAGATGGGTCATATGGAACAAGATCCCAGGTGTGATTACGCACCAAAGCGTTGAATTCCTCTTGCATCGCATCTCTCCATTGAGGGATTTTTAGAGCTTGAGTAATGGAAGTGGGTTCAGTGAGAGTGAGGTGCTGGGGTTCAGTATGAGCATGGAGATTAAGTTTTTGGATAGGCCGGAAGATATTGTTTTGAGAGCGAGTGCGCATGGAGTGGGTGGGGGGAGGTGATGGAGGAGGAGGAGGTGGAGGGTTAGAGGGAGCAGGTGATGGACTTGGGAGGTCTTCGGCCAAGGGAAGTTGGGGAGAGTTTGGGGGAGGATCAGGGAGCCAGTCAGAGACATAGAGCGGAGGAGGTGGTGGGGTAGATGTAGGGGTAGCAGAGGGGAAGACTGTTTCAACAAATTTGACATGCCGAGAGACATACATACGAGAAGTGATAGGGTCAAAGCAGTAGTAGGCGTGTTGGGTGAGAGAGTAACCAAGGAATATGCATGGTTTAGACCGAGGTTTCAGTTTGTGTGTTGTATAAGGGCGAAGCCATGGGTAACAAAGACACCCAAAAACACGAAGTTTCTTGTAGTTAGGTGCTTCATGGAAAATTGACTCATATGGCGATTTCATATTGAGAACCGGGGTAAGCATTCGATTGATAAGGTATACTGCCGTAGCAAACGCATGAGGCCAGAATGTTGATGGGAGGGAGGCATGAGTGAGAAGAGTAAGGCCGGTTTCAACAATATGCATGTTATGACGTTCCGAGATGCCATTGTGTTCGGGTGTGTGAGGGGGAGTTGTGTAAAGGGATATGCCATTCGTGGTGAGATAGTCACGAAGACCGATAAATTCACCGCCATTATCCGAGTATAGAATCTTAATGGTTTGGTTGAAGAATTTTTCAACAATAGCTCGGAAGCGAATAAAGGTTGGTTCAACATCAGATTTGCGTTTTAAGGGATAGAACCACACAGAAAATATTTAAAACCATCATATGATAAAACGGGCGAAGTCCAAAGATCAGTGAACAAAGTTTCAAGAGGACGGGAAGTTGATAAGGTAGAAGCATGAAACGGTAGTTTATGACTTTTATTGACCAAACAGGAATTACAATGCGACAAAGTTGAGGACGAAGCCTCTAAAGTAAAAACATCAAGAATCTTATTTAAAATGGGCTGAGCTGGGTGACCCAAACGATAGTGCCAGGTTAGGACGTGGCTTTATTGGAAGCAAACGCAAGTAAAGGTTTTGATGGCCACTCATAGAGTCCATTTTTAGCTGGACCACGGAGGAGAGTTTGTTTCGTCTTGATGTCCTTCACATGAAATTCATGGGGTAAGAATTCTACAGACACATTATGAGATTGACACAATTGGGAAATTGATAACAAATTGCGAGACATTTCAGGCACACACAAAACATCATTTAACTTAAAGGACGTGGAATTGGATAACGGTAAAGAAACGGAACCAGTATGAGTAATAGAAAGGGCATTACCGTCTCCGACCATGATATCATTTTGACCAAAGTAAGGAACATGGAGAGAGAGATTTTGAAGGTCGTTTGTCACGTGGTGAGTGGCCCCACTATCCATAAGAAAAGGGGCTGAAGGTACTGCTTTTGTGTCATCAGAAGGTGCGGCTGCTACATGGGCTTGACGGGAATTGGAGGGAGGACGGGAGTGACCAATCTGAGCCTGCATCTGACGGATTTGGGGGCAAAATTTTGCAGAGTGACCAGGGGTACCGCAGTACTGGAATTTACCCAGGTAGGGGCGAGGGCCGGAGCTGTTGGTGGTGGCGGCCGGTGGAGAGGACTGGGAATTGAATCGTTGCTGCTGTTGATTAAAGGGCTGCTGCTGATGATAGTTGTTGCGAGGGAGAGCTGGGTGGGAGGAGTGGCCACGCCACTGGTTAGATTGGTTGTCATGGCGGTGCTGATTAAAGGCGGGATGGGCTGAGGCCGGCTGAAAGTTGGCCGGAGAAGATGCTGTACGAACAGTGGAGGGCCGAAAGTTCAATAGCTTTTCGTGGAGAGCTTCGAAGGAGATAGGATCGTCACGAGCCCGAATCGCTGTTGCAAGCGGCTGATATTCGTCTCCAATCTTGGCAAAAATCAGATCGGTAATATCATTGGCAGTCATGGGGGCATCAAGAAGTGCGAGTTCATCGGTTTTATGTTTAATTGCATACAGAAAATCACTGATCGATTGAGTTCCCCGCTCCATTGCCTGGAGATTGTCTTTCAGAGTGAGAACATGGCCTCGGGATTTCTTGGCATATGTGTCTCGAAGGATGACCCAGGCTTCATAGGATGTTTTGGCTTTGCGCAGGAACGTCACAATTTGGGGGCTGCAGGCGGCAACAATGGTGTGGAGGAGTAGACAATCCTGGCGATGCCAGGTGATGAAATCAGGATTCTCTTTAGCAGTGCCGTTAGATTGCACCATTTTGGGTGGTGCGGTGGTGGTACCATCAAGGTACCCCATGAGTCCATAGCCGATAAAGAGTGGTTCCATTTGGAGAATCCATATCCCGTAATTGGTGGAATCAAGCTTGATGGGTGTTTGTGTGGCTGAGTTAAAGGTGATGGGGGAGGTGGCAGCCATTTGAGGAGAGGGGAAGGTTGATCGGAAGAGAAGGAGAGGGAGAAAGAGAAAAAAACGTGGGAGGAAGAAGAGGAGCGTATAGAGGAATTCAATGCTCCGATACCATATTTGATTGGGAAAATATTTTAGTATTTAATCCATTTACAATTGGAGGTTACACTATGTATATATAGATAGATACACGAGCTGAATCGAATCGAGTCTAGCCTAATTAATGATATCTAAGTGTATATGTCTAAATGTATATAAAGGATTACAATGTACAAATGTTACACTAATAGGAACTGCCGAGGACCGGAAATATTTAGTTTTCGTTTTCTGATACAAGACGAGGTGTGGATTTGAAATTCGACAATCAAACAGATTGATCAGACCGTTTTTGCTTTTAAAAAGGATAACCGGAAAAACTGAACCAAACACTGGTCTTTAATGTTTTATTAAACGGTTAGAGTGTGTGTAATTATGACATGCATGTTTTTCATAATTCTTGGTAATTTCTCTAGGTTATGTTGTTTTTAATCTCTTTAATTAGATCGATGTGTTGGTGCATATGACGATGGTAAAAATCGTCCACGTATTAATTAACTATGAATTGGGTGATTGTATCTTGTAAGGATGATCCAATAAGCTTTTCAGTGGATTTGTAATTGAGCCTTTGATAAGTTCTAACAACTTGTAAGGAAGTTGTCCACCAAAAAAAAATAAGTTAAGGGTTCTAGAGCTTGTCTCCGGGAAGACACTCTGACGATCAAGTCAGTAACAGTTATAGAGAAATTTCAATATTGACAATAAGCGGGACTACGAAATGTAAAAGTGCCGTACCTTGTTTCTGAGTAAAATGATCATGAATATAGATTTCCCTCGTGGGAGATATGATTGTGCTATCATTGAAGTCGTGTTTGACAATATGGAGTCGTTAGGAGGCAGCAATGGGGCAATCATGGCTCTAATAGTGATAATCATTGCCAGAGTCGTGGGTGTATGCCCAATTAATGGGGTCTAACTTTCATCCAAGGACGAGACTGACTTGCCCGGAACTGAATATATGATGCCGATGTGAGCCTACACCATGTTGACATTACGAGGCCATTGACGTCTTACGTCGTGTTGACCAGAGAAGACACATGATGACCTATGCTACTGAGCCCTACGCTGTCAGGCAAGTTGCTCCACAGCAGTCAACTCGGCACTCGGTAAATCAAGTCACCTTAGAACTTTACTTCATGACTTTTTTATGCACCATGAAGAGGTCAGTGAGTAGGTGGATATTGATACGCCAAGCCCACAAAAGAGCCCATGGATTCCAACTGGGCCTCCACGTAGGCCCAAAAAGGTATAGGGTCCTTGGCCCAAACAGTCTGCACTTCGTAAGCCGGACTCGGCCGGGTAATAATCCAGCTCGCCATACGCCTTAACGTTATTAGTCATTGGCAGGGCAACGAGCGACATTCAATAAATCCTTCAACCCGTCCTTTACAAGCCGGCAAGAAGCATTGGGGGCCGTTCAGCCTGCCCCTCAGCTTGTAGTCCGATCCGACTCGGATCAAGCCCGCTGGCTCAAGCAACAGGAGTTAATGCTCGACGGTTACAAGCTAATAACCCACAGCGGTTATAATGAAGCTCGCCCAATCAGAGATGGCCACGTCAGCCACGTAGTTCACTGTCTTAATTACACCTTAATTGTATTCTAATGTAACCTCCCACTCCTAGCCCTATAAATAGCGTAATTGTACCCTGAAAAGGACACATCATTAATACACAAAACAGACAACCTCCGCCAATCTGTCGACAGTTGAGCTCACCTTTTACTGCTTTCATGTCTTCATATTTTATTTTCTAATTTTTCTTGAGCACCAGCACTTAGTCACCAGAAAAATCATACGCCAGATATCCACCGCTAAAAACACCCAAAACACGTTTGTGATACTTCCGACGATATCATACACCTTTATTACTAAAAAACAATCATTTTTAAACACTTATATCTTACAATCTACAACTCCGAAATTGATAATTATATATTTCACCAATTTTTGTAATTTTTTAATGCTCTTTATTTCAAGACCACAATGACCATGTTTCGACGTAATTTCTCAAAATCCACGGTTGAAATTCGCTATTGTTTGAGATTCACTATCAAAATTCACTTTATTTGGAATTTACGAGTGACATTCACCGAGTGGATTTCGACAGTGAAACTCACAAAAAAACGGACGTACCAAGTCTCAAAAAGAAGACATGGAAAATCTCATCAAGAACTTAATTGGTTTCACTGTCTGCGGTTCACAACTTAAATAGAAGGACTAAATGAATAATTGCAACTAAAATCAGTTACAAGGTCTACAATTAACTAGTAACTCTTAACCGCTTATGTAGAAAAGCGTTCAAGATATTGCCCAACTGAGTTCTTTCCTTTCCTGCTGTGCCTGGGCTGCTGTTTGGCGGAGTGCAGGTTGTTGTTTCTTTTGACTTCAACACAATACCTCATGATCATGAGGCTTTTAAATAATTAATGACCACTAGGTCAATACCTCGTTGGCACAATTTATGATTTATACTAAAACATAAATAGCATGCAAAAGATATCAAAATAACAACAACGGTAATACAAAATAACAAACGGACGGAAAAAAAAAGACAAAACATCAAATTACGTGATTTCCGGAATGTGACGACTAGTCCTCAGACGAAAGAGAAAATATTATTATAGTGAATAAATACAAAAGATACAACCCTCCTTAAGCCTAAATACAAAATCCAGAATAGTTAAGGCAATTGAGAGCTTGTCTTGATTTAGTACATCATAAGTATAATAGGCTAAACCTATTATATACAAGACAAAGGTGGCCGCTTCCTTTGCCTTAGCCGATGTGGGATGCAAACCAACTAAACAAATTTGGGCTTTGGCCCATCTTGACAAATCTCCACTTTAGGACAAAGGCCCACATCCAGAAATAGTATTACTACTATTTCTCCACTAACTCGAAATCATCAAATACAGTCAAACAAGTCAAA
This sequence comes from Gentiana dahurica var. dahurica, assembly GCA_024500145.1. Lineage (NCBI taxonomy): Eukaryota > Viridiplantae > Streptophyta > Magnoliopsida > Gentianales > Gentianaceae > Gentiana > Gentiana dahurica. The sequence continues at coordinate 22,714,729 of CM044907.1, read as the reverse complement.
AACACTGTTTGAACATAACAAACGAACGACGCTTCGTAATGTTTAACTCTAAACGTGATGATGTAGAGATTGCAAAAGTGCCAATGACTGTGGATCCCTGCAAAGCATACAAACTAGTAGACCTCCAAGCTTTCATGACAACCAGAGCATCTTTAATTTCTTTCAAAACTCCACCAAGTGTGACTTGGTGATCCAGACCAATAGGAAATTAGGATAACACACAGGGCCCGACCGTGTAAAATATAAATGCGAAGATTTTACAAATTTACCCTTTTTTTTTAAGAATTTCTATTAGAGGAACAAGTATGACATGTTGGTCCATGACTATCATAAACATTAATTGGAGAAAGAATAAGTTAATAGAGATAGGGAATGAGCTATATTGTTGAGATTACATTTTCGCTTCTAAATAATTAAGTAGGGGTAAAGGAGTCCCATCCACTTATGAAATGTCGTTTTTGCCTTAAAACTTTTGTTAGAGTCGTGATTACTAATTGTGTAATAGCATGTAACAATTATACCAGAATTATTTATTGTAATTACTAGAGTAGCCTAGAATCTTCCACTACCATGTATATATACATTGTAAATCATTGACTTAAATGTGAATATCAATTATACCAAAAATATTCTCCAGAATCCCTTCTGTTATGGTATTAGAGCACTTAATACTCTTCTTGTGTTGAGACTCCTAAAACCTTTTCCCTAATTCTCGTCTCTCCCTCCCGTCCCCCTTTTCTTTTTTATTTCTTTCTTTTTTAGCCATCCTCCTGCTTCTCTGTTTTCTTTTCTTTTTTTTTTCCTGTCAACCACCAACCTTCAATCGGCGTCCATGGTAGCCTCCAACACCTCCTCCGCTCTCACCACCGCTCCCTCCCCCTCATTGGTTGCTTTTAATCTACAATTCAAACACCCATCAAACTGGATCATACGGACTACAATGCTTGGAAATTACAACTCGAAACGTGTTGGAAAGGTGTCCTATACCCAATCGGGTTGGACCGGATCCGACCAGGTCGGGTCATTTACAGTCTATTTAGTTCATGTAATAACTTTATTATGATTAATAAAAGCACTTATGTTATTATATATTGTTTATCTTCACATTATTTGTTGTATATATATAGTAACGTCCCTAGTATCCATCTGTGATAGAGAAACCATGATAGTGATTATGGTTGATGAGATCTTTAATCACTATAACAAGGTTGGTACTTAAATGTCTCTAGTCTTATATATTATCAAATGGGACATTGATAGTATAATCATACTAGCACGTATTGGATGTCTTCTATCTTTTAGAAGGTAGGGATAGATCTCGTCTATCGAAGTGTATAGACACTTGGACTGTACGTGGACGTGTATTAGAGAATGCGTACGTTAGACTGACTCACTTACATTAAGTGTCACACTATGTGGCGGTTGTGTAATTATCCTTTTGACCGGAGTCTTCATGGCATCACGGTGTGGATTGTCATGCTTTGACACTATTGAGATTTCTCCTAACCACGGGGCGATCATGCGGTAGTGATTGTGATTTGATCCGTCCCGAGACATTTTATTTGTTTTGTTTATTTTAGTTTTCAGTGTTTTAATGAATAAAACGGTCTTAAACCCGTGTCAAAAGTTGCCCATATGTTAGTATATTGGGCCAGGTGTTTATTTTTAGCAAATAATAGCCGTTTGGGCTTATTAGGGTTAAGTTAGGATTGTTACAAAATAAAGTGGCGAAAATTACTATGTAATTTATCCCACATTGCTTAGGAGTTGGTTAGTCATTTATTTTGTAGCCTATATAAAGGCATTCCTTGTAATTTTATATGAATAATCAATGAATGATGAAATCTTTATAATGAAATTGAGAGTTTTCTCTTCTTCCTTGGTCTGTGATTGATCAAGAACATCGCTTGCGAGCGAGTGATCTCTTTGTCGTAGAGATTGCACCCCCTTTCGAGAGCTTATCAGCGTTCTTGAGCAAAGCGTTGAGTTGTTCTTGGCCCTCTTCCTAGACTGCTGCCCAGTTAGGTTAGGGTTTTCCCGCTCGTATTGATCCTTTCGTCGATCTCCTGGGATCGTATCCGCATCAGTTGGTAGCAGAGCTCAGCGACGAAGGTATCAAATATCCCCGTTTATTTTCCTTCTTTAATTTTCTTATTCATAAAAAAAAAAATTAGTTCCTTGTTTTTTGTTCATTAATTTCGTCCACCCTCTCCCAAGAACATCCAAAATCTTCAAATCTTCATCCATCCTACCCGGAAAACTTGAAGATTCTTCAAACCTTCATCCCAAGAACCCTAATTATTTTCCAGATCCCGTTTTTTGTATCAGTTCGTTCCCTAACCAAAACAACTCGAAAAATTCTGCAATTTTTACCACATATACAACACATCTCTTTCTACAATTTCTATCTTTACACCCAATCCAGATTCAACATAAATCTTGCCTAAAACCGCCGATTACTCCGAACAATCTGTCCAGAAAAACTGCAGCCGTCAAGCGTCGATCGTTTAGGTTTTTGTGCTTTAGACGACTCCAAATTACCTGAAAATTGGTGATAGTATAGGAAATACTCTGATATACAACTTTTATCTTTTGAGTTTTTCCAAATTCTCTGTAGTTTTGTCGTAATTGGCACCGTAAGACACTGCTACCAATCTGAAAATCATTGACAGATTGCACCAGTTTCCGAAAAACGATTGTTTGAGCGACTTCCGTATCTCCCAAAAATCTGAAAATTTTACATACTTTAGAAATCTCTCAGTTCTAAAACTTTTGTCTTTTGAGTTTTCCCAAATTCGTAGTCGTTTGGTGCTTAAATACGTGGGTTTCACACCCAGGGTGTAAACATTTTCACACCTGTGAAATTCTGTTGTCAAAACAATTGTGAAACTAAGGCATCTGGAGGGTATGAATCATTGAAAGGAGAGATGTTTGTGATAAAGAACGCCTTGAGTAGTGTGGTGAACGTGGAGAATGATTTGCACCGAGAAAATAGTTTTCATACGAGGGTTTTGGTTAGTGGGAAGATTTGCTTAATGAAAATTGATGCGGGAAGCTGTGCCAATGTCATAAGTGCTGGTTTTGTCTCCGGTTTAGCTATTCCTACGACACCTCATCCTCAACCATATACGTTGCAAGGACTCAGTGATGTTGGTCAAGTGCGAGTTACCAAACAGGCCTTAATATCTTTTAATCTTGGTAGGCTCGATGATGAAGTTTTATGTGATGTAGCCCCTATGCCTGCTTGTCATATCATACTTGGGAGGCCATGGCAATATGATAGGAGGGTTACGTATGATGGGTATTTGAATAGCTACACCTTGCGCCATAAGAGGATGAGACTTACACTCCGTTCCTTATCCCTTGAAGATGCCCACAAAGATCAACTCAAACTGGCAGCTGCATATGAGGAAGCTCGTTTGAAACGTGAATCCGAAAGGGAAAAAGCCTTGGTTGAAGCAAACAACGAAGAGAGTGTTAACATTCAAGAGGAGGTAGTCCAAGAGTCTATGGTGGCAGATGCAATCACCGAGGAGAATGAGATTGTGGAAGAAGTAGTGGAGAGTGATAAGGAATTAGTTGTGGATGAGATAGTTGACGTTGAAGAGGCATCCGTTGAAGAACTTGTTGAGAGTCGTGATGAGCATACAGAGGGTCTTGATACACCATCCGAGGTTCCTGATTTATCTTTGCAGGTAGTTTGTGGTGAGAAACCGGTGCATTGTTTTATGGATCCTTTTGATGTGCGTGTTGACAAAGCCCCTACACCATATTGTTATGATTACATTGCTTCTACGCCGAGTGTTCTTGACATCAATCTCAAGCCGTTGGACTTTTCTTTTGTTGCATTGATGAAGAATGACTCGTTCGTTCCACGCACCATTGTTGTGATGTCATTTGTTCACTTCATATTTGATCCCGGTATATCTTTGCTTCTGCTTGCGGGTTGTTCGGGTTTGATTTGTGACGCTGCTCGGTTCTATGACATCCTATTGATTCGAGGACGAATCCTTTCCAACCGGGAGGGAATGATGTGATCCGTCCGAGACATTTTATTTGTTTTGTTTATTTTAGTTTTCAGTGTTTTAATGAATAAAACGGCCTTAAACCCGTGTCAAAAGTTGCCCATATGTTAGTATATTGGGCCAGGTGTTTATTTTTAGCAAATAATAGCCGTTTGGGCTTATTAGGGTTGAGTTAGGATTGTTACAAAATAAAGTGGCGAAAATTACTATGTAATTTATCTCACATTGCTTAGGAGTTGGTTAGTCATTTATTTTGTAGCCTATATAAAGGCATTCCTTGTAATTTTATATGAATAATCAATGAATGATGAAATCTTTATAATGAAATTGAGAGTTTTCTCTTCTTCCTTGGTCTGTGATTGATCAAGAACATCGCTTGCGAGCGAGTGATCTCTTTGTCGTAGAGATTGCACCCCCTTTCGAGAGCTTATCAGCGTTCTTGAGCAAAGCGTTGAGTTGTTCTTGGCCCTCTTCCTAGACTGCTGCCCAGTTAGGTTAGGGTTTTCCCGCTCGTATTGATCCTTTCGTCGATCTCCTGGGATCGTATCCGCATCAGATTGGGTATGATATTGAAGCATGCGGAGTATACATGATTGGTCGTCCGGGAATCACGTATCCTATGATTGGGATCGAATATCCGAAATGGCCTTCTTATAAGGAATGTCTAGCTCTCGAGAATCTTTGCAAAGTGGGAGTAAATGTGTTATTCCGAGAGAGCATGATATCCAGATTATAAGATACGATCGTCAATGTATTGACACTCGAGATACGATCGTATGGATATTATTACAGCGATAGGATTGTAAGTTACACGGTAACTGCTTCACATGAAAGGTAGTAGTCATTGCTTTTGACTCTTCCGATAATTGGGGGTCACGGTGTGTTGCTAGACGCTATCCCGTGATCGTTAAGTATGAAGGGCATTTTAGTAAATTGCACTTTGTGTCTACGGCCAACATATTCGGAAGCCTATCGGGTCACACACATATGAACATCGAGTTGGATTAAAATGCGGTTATAGTTGATAACCAAATAAGGAAAGTTTATCTCTAGACTATAAAGGTTATAGTGGTAATTAATATTGTACTGATATTTATTTATTATGAATAAATAAAATACAAGATATTAATTATATACAAATTAGATTAATTAAAGAATATTCCGGAAGCCAATTTATTGGCACATGGGGCGCCACATTTAAGTGTATGAGATACACTTGGATTGTGCACTTTAATTAATTAGATTGCCATAATATTAATATAAGATATTAATTGATTTTGAAAAATTAGATTTATGGTTATAAGATAATTATAATCAATATATGATATTGGCAAAATAAATTATAATTAAAGAGATAAATCAATCTAGTTGATTTTCCTTATTTTATTGGGAAAATGTTTTCTTCTCCTCCACACATCATATGAGGCGCCACCTCCTCTATATAAAGGAAGTGGGTGTCAAGCTCTTTTGTACATCACAATTGCAAGAGTTCATAATTCTTGTGTAAAATAGAGAGCCTTCCATAGTGAGTTTGTGAGGGAAGAAAAGGTCCGGTCTAGAAGCCGGAGTTTTTCTGATAGCAATCCAAGGAGGATTCCGGCAAGGGGTTCGTGTGGATTAGCGATAGAGGCCGGACGCGTGGACGGCTTGTGCATTGAACTACTCTCCGTTGACGGTCAAAGCGACGATCTAGTAGATCATCAAGGTATAACCGTCAAACTACTTAACATGTTTATTGCATTAAACGAAGAACGATCTAGAAAAAGGAAATCAAATTTTAAATTCCGCTGCGTTAAACTAGTGATTTCCTAACAAAACGCTCCTTGTCGGTTACGATCTTTATGGCTATATTGATGGCACCATCCCCAAACCGCCGGCCACCATCACCGTGAATGGACAAATCAAATCCAATCCTGATTTTGCTATATGGAAGCGGCATGACAACTTCATCTTAAATATCATCATCTCCTCTCTCGCTCTCGGCGTCCTACTGTTTATCAGTAATGCTGACCCTACGAAAAGGAATTCACGAGACGCTTGGCAGATTTTGAATGACACATATGCGAAAGCTTCTCGAGGCCGAATCAGATTGATTAAGCAGACCCTCAAACCCATCAAGAAAGGAGCTCAATCAATCACCGAGTACCTTTATGCCATTAAATCAAAAGCTGATGAATTGTCTCTCCTTGGTGAGCCCATGAATCACGAGGACTTTATTGATCTTATACTTGAAAACACAGGCAACGAATATAAAGAAATTGCTCGAGCTATTCAGGCCCGTGATAATCCCATCTCATTTGAAGAATTACATTAAAAGCTTCTCAATTTCAAGCCTCCCTCGTCAGATTCAACATCTCCTTTTTTTGGCCCGGCGTCGGCTCATCCCGCTCTCCGTCCAACAGCCGGACTCTTGCCCCATCCATCAGCCCCAACCTGGCGTGGATACTCAGCCCTATTTTCAGCAATTTCACAGCAATAGGCTCCCCCTCCTCAGCCCAATTTCAGCTCAAATACCCAAAATCGACCCAAAAAGTCTTATCAAGGTAAGTGCCAATTATGTGCAACTCAAGGTCCCCTTGAGGTTTTATTTTCGGATGTTTGGACTTCTCCTGTTGTTTCTTGTGATGGTTATAAATACTATGTTATTTTTGTTGATCATTTCCCACGTTATGTATGGTTTTACCCCCTTGTCCGTAAGTCTGATGTTGCTCCGACTTTTATTCGTTTTCGGTCGATAGTTGAATTTTTTTCGGACACCCCATTAAGGTTCTATATTCTGATAACGGTGGTGAATTTATTGCTCTCAGAGATTATTTCTCCTCGTGTGGTATATCTTTTCTCACTACCCTCCACACACAACTGAACATAATGGTCTGTCTGAACGATGTCACATGCATATTGTTGAAACATGTCTCGCTCTTTTATCTCATGCATCCCTTCCCACTATGTTCGCACTACGCATTCTCCACTACTGTCTATCTCATAAATCGTACGCCCACTCCCGTTCTCAACTTGCAGTCTCCATATGAATCCATCTTCCATTCCATACCCAACTATCACAAACTCCGTGTATTTGGGTGTCTCTGCTATCCTTGGCTCCGACCTTATACAGATCATAAACTTCAACCCCGTTCCAAACCGTGTGTATTTCTTGGTTATGCTCCTACCCAACATGCCTACTATTGCTTTGACCCCAGCACCTCTTGTCTATATGTATCCCGCCATGTCAAATTTGTAGAATCTATCATTCCTTATCGTACCCGACCAACCTCGTCCTCGTCCTCTTCCTCTATTTCTTACCTCTCGGACTGGATTCCCACGCCCCCTCCCCCTCCAACTCCCGCCCTTCCTCCCAACCCCGCCCCCGGAACCGCACCCGCCCTCTCCCCCTCCTCCTCCCGATCCTACTCCCCGAGCCTACTCCTCAACACCTGCCCACCCGATGCGCACCCGCTCTCAAAACAACATCCATAAACCCATTCAAAAACTCAATCTTGATACTACCCTTTCCGCTCCATCTGAATCCTCCACTGAACCCACCAATATCCTTCAAGCACTTAAACACCCTCAATGGAGACAAGCAATGCAAGAAGAGTATAACTCTTTGGTGCGTAATAACACTTGGGACCTTGTTCCCGCCGATCCTTCCTATAACGTCATTGGATCTAAATGGATTTTCAGGTTGAAATATAAAATAGATGGGTCTCTTGATCTCCACCAGGCTCGCCTTGTGGCAAAAGGATTTACCCAACACCCCGGGGTGGATTATTCGGAAACTTTTAGTCCAGTTGTCAAACCCCCTACTATTCGTGTGGTTCTCTCAATTGCACTGACGCAGGGGTGGTCTATCCAGAAACTTGACATAAACAACACATTTCTGTAGGGCTCTTTACAGGAGAATGTTTATCTTGCTCAACCTGCTGGTTTTATAGACTCGGCTCGACCCAGTTATGTCTGCAAGCTTCGTTAAGTGATCTATGGTTTAAAACAGGCCCCTAGGGCTTGGTATGACGAGCTCAAACGATTTTTTTTGTCATATTACTTTACCCAATCCCAGGCTGATGCGTCCCTCTTTATTTACAATTCTGGCGGCATTATTTTATATCTACTTATGTATGTCGATGATTTAATTGTTACAGGTAATCAGTCAGCTGCATTGGAATCGTTTATTACTAAACTCGGGACTCGCTTTGCTCTCAAGGATCTTGGCTCGTTATCCTATTTTTTGGGGATCAAAGTTGTTCTTAAAGGATCTTGGCTCGTTCCTCAACAGAAGCAGAATATCGCTCAGTTGCTGCTACAAATGCTGAACTCAATTGGATCACATTTTTGCTTCGTGACCTTGGATTACCTTGTTCTCCTCCAGTTATATACTGTGATAATTTAGGCACAACTCAATTTTGCTCCAACCCTGTTTTTCATTCACGCATGAAACACGTTGCTATTGATTATCACTTTATTCGTAACCAAGTCCAAAATGGGAAGCTTCGAATTTCTCATGTTAATGCTCAAGATCAGCTATCCGATTGTTTAACCAAGTCACTTCCTCGTCCGGCCTTTCAACAACAACGTAGCAAGTTAGGTCTCCTCCCTCGACCAACTTGAGGGGTGGTAATAGCGTGTAACAATTATACCAAAATTATTTATTGTTTATTGTAATTACTAGAGTAGCCTAGAATCTTCCACTACCATGTATATATACATTGTAAATCATTGACTTAAGTGTGAAAATCAATTATACAAAAATTATTCTCCAGAATCCCTTCTGTTAATGTGTACCCCTAGAGAAAATTCATATAAGTCTTTTTACTTCATTAAACCTTATAGACACAAACCTGTCTTGTCTTCTCTTCTCTTCTCTTCCTCCCTCCCTCTTCTCCCTCAATTTATGTCAATTAAAAGACCCAAACCCGTCTCATTCATTATCTACATCTGTTTGTCAGCAATTGTAGGAGCTCAGACTTCGACCTTCTTCTTTTATTTCTCCAGTCCATCAAGCATTAGTTAGTTTTATGTAAATTAGTTTGAATATGGCGAAAGGAATAAGCAACTGGTGGGGAAATTCATCAAGCAATTTGAGTCTGTAAATTGCCATATATTGAGGAAGGAGAGAGAGGGAGGAAGAGAGTAGGGAGATGCCGGGTGGTCGAGGAGAAAGAAAAAAGAGGTGTGGATGATTTTTTTTAAAGAGATAGAGAGATGGGTGAATGAATTCGATGTAGCCCGGCTTAATGAAAATAGTTAAAAATAAATCCAACTTTTGTTTTAAAAAAAACAAACAATATACATGCCATGAATTTTAGCCTCGCCACTTGGAAAATTTTGCCTGGCCTTAGAGAAAATTACCCCGGCTTCATGCAAACATGCATATCCCGGCCCGATGAAAAAATAGTCCAGCCACGTGGTGTTTTTGGTAGGGTTATGATTGTATAAATTAAAAGGACACTGTTTGGGACCACGGTCAATTTACTCGGGCGACACACCTCGTGTAAATTTCGACTTTGTAGAGGTCAAAATCTGTTTTAAATCCTTCCAGAGTCAAATTATGTGTATAATTTCGACTCTGGAGGGGTGGAAAACAGATTTCGACCTCCACAAAGACGAAATATGCACAAGACGTGGTGCCCGAGTAAATCATGTGTGGTGCCATTAACAATGCCCAAATTAAAAATAGAAGTATAAAAAATACAAAAAAAATCATTTTTGCCCGAAAGTATATATTTTGAATTTCCATCAAGAAAGAAATTAACAAAGGGAAAAAAAGAAAAAAAAAAGACAACAGTGCATTACATAATAGGTAGACACAAGAAACACGATAATCATGTCATATTGTTGACATGTTTTATTTTGCACAATAAACTTTAAACACAAGAAAGACACAGACAAATACAAAGACATGAGTCAAACTTAAGTAAAGAGCTCTTCCTCCCATAGTACGTTAATTTGGATTCTCAACGTTCTGCACATGGACCGATAGTATATATTTTATGGATCCCATTCCCAAGTTCAATCAATCGTAACAAGTGGAATTTTATTAATTTATAAAAATAAAAAGTGGTACAATCTCTATGATCCCTTGATTCTCCTTTTTTGATGATTAATAGCTTCCCGGATATAGCGGAAAATTTTGAATTTGGTGACGATTTATGATTTCCCGGATATGGCGGAAACGTCTTTAATTTGAAATGAAGACTCGGATATGGCGGAAGACTTCAAAGTTGATGAAGATTGGAAGGAACTTTTGTGTAAACCTTCAACCACTTCTGTTGAAGAACTTTGGTCCTTCGTTTGTTGATGAACTTTGGACTTTTGTTGATCTTCGAGCGTTGAAGATGCTTTTTGATCCTCTATCCTTTCTTGAAGAGCTTTTATTTTTTCTTTGAAGATCACCGACTTTGTGTTGATGCCGAGTGTTGGAAGCTTTCACCAACTCTTATGTGTCTTCTCTCTTGTTTTTCTGGTGCTTTCCTCTTGTGTGGCTTTCTTCCTTCTTGTGTGTGTCTCTCTTCTTGTTGCCTTCTTTTTTTTTTTTTTATGCCTCCCAAATGACCAAGGCCCCCCTCCTATTTATAATGTTGGAGGAGAGCTTTTGGTGGAGGTGCATTTAATATAAATAAATAAAATCTCTAAATTATATTTCAAGAGACTTTATTATTTAATCAATTATATATTATTTCCTAATATTAAATATAGGAAACAATACAAAATAATTTAAATCTAATGGCATATGTAATATGTGACAAGTGTTGTGTGTCACTTATATTTTTTTTGTATATTTACATAGCCGTTTTTTTTTTTTTTAAACAAATTCTTCTCAAGGCTCCTTTGATTGCACAAATTATTCAACATCTTTTGCCCAAGTCATGCTCCTTGAAATCAATTCCCCATTTCTTTTGCCTCCTTCAAAGTTTTTGATCATATGAATTCACCCTATAAATTCATTGTAGGCGTATACCACAATCTCACAAAGGTTCCTGGATCTCCCTGGTTTTTTTTTTGTTGCCATATGCCTGTAACAGAGGATCTTCCTGGATTTGAAATTGCTTGGTTACTATCCACTCCTCATGATATTTCTCCTGAGACATCCTCGGCATTGACCATCGGCCTTCCGTTTCTTTTTTTTTTATTTTTTTTATTTTAATCAATCTAGTCTCCCCACGACTCTATAGGGAGCTGAGGCAATCTCATGGTCATGTGGAGTACCTATTATGCCCTTTGGCAAATAGTACGAAGGCTCGGAACCATACTTTTTCCACCCTCGGTCGGCGAATTATTGATGGCGAGGTCCAATGGGGCACTCTGTTAAAAACCACTGGAATTTTTAGCTTCATGGAGCGATATTGGGAGTGGCTCGAGGACATACTTTCCCGTAGCAGGAGCACTTTAAAAAGGACCGGTTTATACGATGCCCTGAGCGCATCACTCTTCAGCTACTCCAAATGCCCAAGCATTATCCGTGCTTTTTGTGAGGCATGGTGCCCGGAGATGAACACACTTCACACCGATGCTGGAGAGATGTCCATCTCCTTAGCGGATTTATGGCACATTGGTGGACTTCACATCACTGGAGATTTGTACGAGGAGGTCATCCCCAGCTTTGACGAGTTGATCTGTTTGGGCGCTCACCAAAGGGCAAAGTCCCTTCCCATGAGCTGTCAGCATCTTTTTGCGGCCTATCTTCACTGCTTGGTTGGCGTCTATGACCATGAGGACCCGAAGGTTCCTCTTTCCCGCTGGATTGATTATTGGTGTAAAAAGTCGACGATGTACAAAAAGCCCGCTAATGTGAGAAGAGGAGCGTCTCGTCCTAAGGATACTCAAAACCCTAGTGGCGACATAGCAGAAAATCCTCGGCAGTGGTCCCAAAAAGACGAAGAGATGTTTGCTCGCCTTTATGTCGAAGAAAGCTCAAGGGAGGAGTCCTTTCTTGCGGCTTTTATTGCTTGTTGGTTGTGTTTGTTCGCCCTCCCATCTAACGATGCCACGATCAGGCCGTCAACTTTCAAAATGGCAAGTCTGATTGCTCGGGGAAAACCCATTGTCTTGCCGTCCCAGTGTTGGCCAACATATATAGGGGGCTAAACATAACTGCACGTTCGTCTGCCCCAGAGCGAGGGGATGCTTGTCTTCCATGGCACTATGTCATAGGGTGGATTGCACGCTATTTTGGTACTCACCACAGAGCGCCCTCATCTTTGCCTGGTCCTATGATGGTTTCATACTCAGGTGTAGGAGGAGCCAAAAACATTAATGACCATGATGGAAGAGACCTTATCCACCGAGCTCGTGACGTCTTTTGGTTGGCGTCTGTTCCAAGAAGAGAAAAGACGGAGTTTAAGGTTGATGACGGTGAATTGTCCACTCGGGAGCAGGTCTTCATTCGATCAGTGCGATCAAGCTTTTTGGTATTTCACCAAGATGGAAGATGCTTTTCCGAACCGTATAGCCCATACCGGTTTGCACGGCAGTTCGGGTTCTTCCAAGTCGTCCCTAAAGAGGTTCCTGATGATGACCGTCATATAACAACTGCGACTGGAAAACAATTGTGGGAAAGATACTTTACCCCCAAGAGTCGCCTCAAGATAGTGTTTCCTGCGAGCCTTAAAGAATATCATCGACATATTTCTTCCAACTTTGGCGCGTGGTGGTTGGAAGTGCATGGCACGTATTTGTTTGATGGGAGATCTTCTCTGGTTGCCACTGTTAATAGAGGCACTATCAAAGCAAAACAAAATACCCCCGTGGTCAAGATAAAAAATATTGAACTTCCACAAACGCATATGGAAGCAATTCCTGATCCTCACCATGATCCGAAAAGGGTTGGAAAGTCTAAGGAAGTTCGTCCGGACTCGAGGGAGAAGAGACATCTTGACAAGGCAGTGGCTGCCAGTGGCAGCTCTTCTCATGGTGACGTGAATTGGAAGCGTCTAAAGAAGGGACCTGAAACACGGGTAATCTCTTACTCTTTAGAAGATATCGACATTAACTGGTCAAATTTCCTTAATGGAGTCCCATCTTTGGGTGATTTTGACATCAACTTCCCGAGGACTGTAAGTTTATTTTATTTTTATTTTTTTTTATTTTTTTTTAAACCATATTTATTGCTCATTCATTCTCTTTTTATTTTTTATTTATTTATTTATTATTTTTTTTTTTTTTTTGCGGTTGGAGAATGAACCTCTTTACGTAGCTGACCTTCCGCAACGAAGCGAGCCTTCAACCAATGGTCCTGATGCTTTCACTTTAGTGCTTCAGGATCACCACTTGCCTGCGACCTATGGAGAAAATGAGGTCTCATCGTCAGCGCCTCAAATCCTTGATGGGACTTCTTGCCAGGTGCCCGACAATGGTGCGGAGAACGTGCGTACCATTTCTCATTCATCGAACCGCACCACTGAGGTTACATCGAGCGTGGAGCCTCTTAAGAGAACGCGGGCGGCGATACCTCCTACTCATCAGCATCTATCACCCATGGCGGCTTCAGAGTTTAACTCGGGACGTATCATCGAAGATTGCTATCAACACTTAACCAATATGTTGTGGAATAGACTCAAAACCAATATCTCCAATTATCCTCTGGAGGACTTGGCCTCAAAAAGGGATGATGCCTATAGGATATTTGATGAGATGAAGTGCCATAGCAAGTTGGACCTCTCTGGCTTGGACACTCTCTTAAGTGCCTTCTTTGATAACGCGTCACATCACAGTGCAGCTCGGAAGGACATTGCGGGGAGGCTCAGTGCAACTCTATTTGAAGAAAAGCATTCTATTCTCTCAAAGCAACTTGTTGATGTTAAAGAAGTGAAGCAGATCATCCGAAAGAGATTGAATTATCAAAGTCAAGTCTTGCCGAGCTCGTGTCCAGCAGGGAGGATTTGGAGAAGAAAGTTGAGGCCTTGAAGAGACAGGAAGCAGAAATGGCTTCGTTACTTGAGAGCCGTGAAGAGGAGTGGAAAAGCATGGCCGTCCGTGCATCCGAGTTGGAGAGTGGCCTAAATGAGCTCGAGAGCGCACCTCGGTTGCAACCCGGGGAGCATGAAGCTTTAGAGAAGATGGCGGAGTTGCTTGAGCTTTCTCGCCAGGAGTTACTTGACTTTAATTTGCTTACCTAGTTTGCTGCTCATTTTCTCGGGAGACCCTTTTTTTTTTTTTTTTTCGAGATGTAAAATTTCAATTGATATGAATCAATAAAAACTTTATTATTCTCTCTTTTTTTTTCTAACGCCTTGCGATTTATTTTTTTTGTATGATGCCCCCTTTTTTGTACGATGGACCTCCACATTTTTTTTTGGTATGATGAAAGTCAAACCGATACGCACCAGTAAAATCTTATTATTGTTTTTTTTTTTTTTTGGTATGACTGAACTTGGAGTAACTTCCCAAGCTGCCTACGTACCCCGAGAATGCTTTTTAGGGGATCAAGTCAAACGTAGTTCATAATTTTTTTATTTTATTTTTATTTTTTTATGTCAACACCAGATTAACGCAGTTTAGGCTCGTGCTTAGGAGCGTTGTTTGAGTTATGCATAAAACCTTTTGAGGAACTTGCCGTTGATTGGGCCTAGCTTGACGCCGTCTTTGTCCACCAACTTGTATGCCCCATTAGTGTAGACTTCCCGAACAACATAGGGGCCATCCCATTTTGAGGTGAACTTGTTTTTGGACTTATGTGTCAAGATGATGGGTCTTCTCACAGCAAGCACTGTTTCACCGACTTGGAATGACCTTGGGCGAACCTTCTTGTTGAATGCCTTTGACAATCGTGCTTGGTAGCATTCAAGATTCTGTTGAGCCTGGAGCCTTTTTTCATCCAAAGCTTCCAACTCTTCAACGCGAAGGCGGGCATTTTCTTCATCGGTTAAGCCCTCTTGGATAGCGATCCTCAGCGAAGGAATTTGCCGCTCAAGGGGTAGCACAGCTTCAACACCGTATACAAGCGAATATGGAGTGGCTTGAGTTGGCGTTCGAAAAGTGGTGCGGTAGGCCCATAGTGCTTCACCCATCCGTTCATGCCAGTCCTTCTTGTGTCTGGCGACCACTTTCTTTAGTAAGTTGCATAACGTCTTATTGAAAGCTTCTGCAAGTCCATTGGCTGGTGCATTGTACATGGAGGACTTGTGCTGCTTGAAGTTGAACTATTCACACAACTTATCCACCAAGCTATTCACGAACGGCTTTCCATTGTCCGTGATGATGTAGCGTGGAACTCCATAGCGATAGATGATGTTTACCCGAATAAAGCGAACAACATCCTCCTTTTTTACCTGCCTTAGTGCGACGGCCTCAGCCCATTTCGAGAAGTAATCTGTGGCAGCCAAGATGTAAAGATGTTGGCCTGAAGATTTCGGCAATGGACCAACCACATCCATTCCCCAAGCGTCAAACGGCCATGCTGCTACAGTTGGATGCAACGGCTCAGGAGGCTGATGTATGAAGTTGGCGTGGAATTGGCATGCTTCACATTTCCGAGCGTAATCCATGCAATCTTTTACCATGGTCGGCCAGGAGTATCCCATTCTTTTGATGCGAAAATGTAGTTTCGGACCGGATTGATGGGCGCCACAAATCCCAGAGTGAGCCTCCTCTATGGCGTGAAGAGCTTCATCTTCTCCAAGGCAACGAAGAAAGACTCCTTCGAAAGAGCGCCGATACAAGATATCATTGTGAAGGAAAAAGCGTGGGGCCCGTCGCCTTATGTCAACTTTCTTCTTTTGATCGTCAGGGAGCCTTCCGTGTTTCAAGTACTCCACTAATGGATGGCGCCAATCCTCTTGGTCGATTTCATATGCGCAGATGGCATAACTATCATTATCTTCTTCCTCGTCATCTTCAAAGTATGGGGGAACCACCCACTGTTCACAGACGGGGACTTGCATCTTCCCATCGCCGAGTGCCAGTGTCGCAGCCAAGTTTGCTAGAGCGTCTGCTTGCTTGTTTTCATTTCTTGGAACGTGCTCAATTGTGACATCGCCAAGATAAGCAATGATTTTTCTTGCATAATTGCGGTATGGGACTAACTCTGGCTTTTTTACATCGTAGGTGCCTTCAAGCTGGTTGATGATCAATTGAGAGTCGCCATAGACGTTTAGTCTGCATTGCTTTACATCCATTGCCATCTCAAGCCCTAAGATCAAAGCTTGGTATTCAGCAACATTGTTGGAGCAACATTCCGTCAATTTGAACGAGTACGGCAGCACTTCACCTTCTGGGGAAATAAAAATGACTCCAGCGCCAGCACCGTCTCGTCTCGCCGCTCCATCAAAATACATCTTCCAAGGCGGGAGTACTTCAATCACCATGACATCCTCATCAGGCAAATCATCCGAGAGCTCCCACTCTGCCGGGATCGGGTGATCAGCCAAGAAGTCTGCAAGCACTTGCCCTTTGACAGCCTTTTGAGGCACGTAAACAATTTCAAATTGTTGAAGTTGCAGATACCACCTTGCTAATCTATCCGACAACACGGGCTTGGACATGACATATTTCAGTGGATTTGCCTTTGATACCAAATGCACAGTATGAGCTTGAAAGTAGTGTTTTAGCTTCCGGATGGCGAATATGAGCGACAAGCGAGCTTCTCAATTGGAGAGTATTTCAGCTCATGAGGAGTCATTGTTCTGCTCAAGTAATATAATGCACTTTCTTTGCCTTTGTCTTTCTCCTGAGCTAGCAGTGCACCTACCGACCGTTCTTGCGCGGTGACATAAAGGATAAGAGGTTTACCTTTGATAGGGGCTGCCAAGACTGGAGCATTCATCAGATATGCTTTAATGCTTTCAAACGCTTTTCTACAGGAGTTGTCCCACTCAAACGGAACTCCCTTTTTCATCAGATGGCTAAAAGGTTGGCACCTTCCAGCAAGGTTTGATATGAACCTTCGTATGTATGCTAGTCTCCCTTGCAGGCTTCTAAGGTCATGCAGATTACGAGGCTCTGGCATTTTCATAATGGCTTCAACTTTGGACCGGTCGATTTCTATTCCTCGATGACGGACGATGAAGCCGAGGAATTTGCCCGAACTGACTCCAAATGCGCACTTTAGGGGGTTCATCTTCAGTTGGAATCTTCGGAGTCTATCAAAGACTATTCTCAAGTCGTTTATATGGTCGGCTTTCCTTTTCGACTTGACGACCAAGTCATCAACATAGAATTCAACGTGTTGGTGTAGCATGTCATCGAATATTTTCTGCATCGCACGCTGATAAGTTGCCCCTGCATTCTTTAATCCAAATGGCATCACCTTGTAGCAATAAATACCCTTGGGCGTTCGAAATGCCGTGAGTTCTTCGTCTTCTGGAGCCATACGGATTTGATTATACCCCGAAGATCCATCCATGAAAGATAACACCTCGTGACCTGTGGTTGCATCTACCATCAGCTCCGTGATTGGCAAGGGAAAATCATCTTTGGGGCATGCATTGTTCAAGTCTCGAAAATCAACACAGACGCGAATTTGCCCATTTTTCTTCCTCACGGGTACGATGCTTGAAATCCATGTTGGGTATCTAACCTCACGAATGAAGCCTGCCTCAATGAGTTTGTTGACTTCTGCTTCTATAAGAGGCACAAGGTCCGGTCTAAATCTCCTTTGAGCTTGCTTAACAGGACGTGATCCCTTCTTTATAGATAGTTGATGAACGGCTACTTTTGGGTCTAGACCAGGCATCTCTTTGTACGTCCATGCGAAGACGTCTTTGTACTCCTGCAAAAGTTCAAAATAGACATTTTCCTCTTCCGAAAACAGGAGAGCACTGATGAAGGTTGGCCGCGGCTCATCCTGTGTGCCAAGGTTGACTTCTTTCAATTCATCGATAGTGGACTTGACCCCTTCTTCCAGCTCCAAAGGGGCTTCTTCGGCATCCTCTTCCACATCATCGTTACCGAGGGTAATGTGATAGGTGGGATAGGCCTCTTCACCGGCGGTGATTATGTATGAGGAGCCAACACTTTCTTCTGGCTCGTCTGTCCGTAACGGTGGATTTACTTCTTCTTCGTCGTATCC
This sequence comes from Gentiana dahurica var. dahurica, assembly GCA_024500145.1. Taxonomy (NCBI): domain Eukaryota; kingdom Viridiplantae; phylum Streptophyta; class Magnoliopsida; order Gentianales; family Gentianaceae; genus Gentiana; species Gentiana dahurica. Next base: position 22,696,702 of record CM044907.1, on the reverse strand, counting down.
AACATTGCTTCCCGTATGCACCACAGTGTGTACTTTTGCTTTTAGAACATTTCCGCAATGTATGACTAAGTCAGAGTGGCGCCTCATGCGAGATGGAATCGTGCTCCTGATTTCTCTAGGGTCTACTTTCACGCTCCCCTCCTTAGTTGCACGCTTCTTGGACCACTTTCTTTCGTTTGCTCGGGTGGATCGAATGGCATTCTTCGTTGAAACTGACAATCTCTCCAATGCTGAGATACGATCTTTCTTAAGCCCTAATCTCTCGAATACTGAAGGTCTTTGAGAGGGCGGCTCGATAATATTTGTCGAAGATGCTTCATCTTCCACGCCGATATAGTTATTGCTTGCTCTTTTTATCGAGATACGGATAGGTGGTGAAGGGGTATATCCAAGGCCAGTTCGCGAAGATCCAACAGCCCTACTACTTCCTTCCGAGGCCTTCAGTATTTTTCCAAGTTCTCCAATTTTTGCCCCCGCTATTTGGGTAGGACTTCGGGATCCATGCGCCGCCTTCGCAAGGAGTTTGTAGGCAATAGGGTCGAATCCTTCCTTTCTTGCGGTTGGAACGGCTCCATGTTCCACAATCGGACCCTCTTTAGGACGCGTAAAGCCTTGCAACGGATTACTCGACTTCATGCATTCTACCTTAGGAAGCGGGAGTGTTAACCCACTTAATTCTTTTGGCACTTGTGATGGGTGATTGTCTCTGTTATGCTTTGCCACACGTAGAAGCACTGGAGGTTTTGACTCTTCATGCCGACTTACGTCTTTAGTTGACGCCGCTTCTTCTTTTACCATGTTTTCCCACCTTTCTTTGCTTTTTGAGTTAGCATTGTCATCTTCTTTTGCAGGAACCGGTTTCAAATAGAATTTGGCATCTGCAAAGTGTGCTTCTGCTTCAGCAAAAGGATTTTCATCTGCAACAACTTTTCCCACTACCCCGTTGCGCCAATACTTGAAGCACCGATGGAGAGTTGAGGGGACGACTCCATTTTCATGTAGCCACGGCCTCCCCAACAGCATGTTGTATGAAGTTTTGGCATCGATGACATGGAAGAGCGCACTGGAAGACATGTCATCCATTAAAGTTTCTAGTCGTATTACTCCGATTGCTCTTTGCCCCCCCCTGATTAAATCCTTGGATCATAAGGCGGCTATCAGCGAGTTCATCCATTGAAACACCAAGCTCTTTCAATGTGCGGAGCGGTAAAATATTAACAGCGGAACCTCCATCCAACAGACTCGATTTACTCTTCTTCCACGTGTGAATGTACTTACAAACAACGGGCGATTATGGGGTGCTGACCCTAGCAGCATGTCATCATCTGTGAAGGTTATCTCAGTTGTGCATGCAATTTTCGCTCTGATTGGAGCCTCCTCTTCCGTTAGAGCATTTTCCTGCACGATTACATCGTCATCTTCTTCCAAATGGATAGCGCAACAGGAAGCCACTTCCTCTTCCAAGTATTTTTCAAGGTCCTCAACTTCAAAGATCTTCTTAGGCATATACTCCAGCAATGTGATGGGAGTGCGGGGACTTTTGTATTCAACGCTGGATGTTCTTCTTTTCCTTTCTTTCCTTTCTTACCTCGCTTTGCTGCTTTCTCACCTTTTTTGCTTTTTTGTTTCTCTTCAGCATGGAGGACTTAGGGTGATTCTTTATTTTCTCTGCTGACTCAAAGTGGCGCGTCATCCTTTTCTTCTTCTTGTGAGTCACCAGAATCCATCCGTCATCGTCTTGTTCGGTGGACTTAAGGTTTTTCTCTTCTTCATCAACAACCCTTGTTAGTCCAGGAGAAGTTGTGAAGTTCTCCTTGACGATTGGTAAAAATTCAAGGGACTTGATTCCAATCGGATCAAGAGATCCAAACCGAATGGTTTCTTCATGATCATCCCTCGGTTCTTCTATAGTGATTTGATTCGTGCTAGCTTTCACTTCCTCGAGCACAATCTTTCCTTCGTCGGCTAAATGCATAACCCTGTCTTTGAAGACGAAACACTTCTCGATAGGGTGACCGCAGAAGCGATGATATTTGCAATAATTTCCCTCATTTGCTTTTGTAGCATCTTCTGGGCGCTTCATTTCTGGGAGTTCGATGAGCTTGGCTTTCAACAACTCATCAAAAATTGCTGGCACATCTGAATCGAAGAAGGGATACTTCTTTTGTTGTCTTTCGTTCAAGGTAGGTCGTCGCCTTCCTGCCTGTTGAGGCTCAAACTTTCTTTCCTCCCACTTGCTTGAATTTCGGTTGTTAACTCTTACCGGAGCTACAGTGGCGGCATTAGACTCTTTCTTCTCCATTTTGGGAGCAGTTTTCACGGTTTTCTTCACTTCTTGCTTTTATTTGATCCTATTAGGATCTTGCACAGGAGCTTGACCTCCGTTGGCATCAATGCTCAATTCCATGTCATGGGCGCGAGTAGCTAACTCCTCAAAAGATCCGGGTTGAATCCCTTTGAGAATGTATTGCAATCCCCAGTTCATGCCTTGAATGCACATTTCAATGGCAGAGGCTTCAGACAACCGGTCTTTGCGGTTAAGGCTCAAACTTCTCCATCTGTTGATGTAGTCAACAACTTTCTCTTCTTTCCACTGCCGGGAGTTAGTTAATTCCACCATGCTGACGGTTCTACGAGTGCTGTAGAAGCGATTGAGGAAAATTAGCTCCAGTTGCTCCCAACTGTCCAGAGAGGCTGGGGCAAGATCAGTGTACCAGTCAAAGGCGTTGCCTTTGAGAGAACGCACAAATTGTTTCACCAAGTGATCTCCGTACGTTCCGGCATTGTTGCAAGTTTCCACGAAATGAGCAATGTGTTTCTTTGGGTTGCCTTTTCCGTCGAACTGTTGGAAGTTTGGTGGTTGATAACCGGATGGCATCTTTAGATTGTCAATCCTTTGGGTGTACGGCTTGACATACGTCTGAGAAGACTTCATGGACCCTCCAACCTTGTCCTTTATCGTCCCCATGATGAATTCCTGCGGTTGGCTGATGGGAATGGTTCCATCAGGGGAAATATTCAAATCACTTGCCAAGGTAGAAGGCTTGGTGGTTTCCCTATCTTTGAATGAATTTTCTGAAGCCACTTTCAGGTTATTTTCCATGTGCAGAGACTTGAAGGCTTCTTGCTCCTTTGAGGTGACGTCATGCTCATCCTCATCGTCATGCACCACTTCTTTTGATTTACTTGCTTCTCCCACAGAATCAAGTTTGCTGGCAAGCTTGGCGATTTGCACGTCTTGGGTTTGAACGTGTGACGTGAGGGCTTCAATGGCCTTTGTGAGGCTAGCAATGTGCTCCTCCAGAGTGGTAGAATTCGTCATCATGACATCCGCAGCCACTGGCGACATGAATCCATCAGAAGCTTCATGAGGGGAAAAGAGACTAATGCCAAGTTCTTTCGCCATGCCTCGAGTAACCGGGCCAGAAATATGTCCCTGGGATGAAGCACTAGCAACAGTCTTTTCAGCAACGGCCTTAGAGACTTTTGAGACATCAGCTTTGGCAACCTTTGAAGCAACAGCCTTGGCGACTTTTGAAGCAACGACTTTTGGAGTTGCCGCCTTTGAGACTTTTGAGGCATCAACCTTTGGAGCCATTTGTTCTTGAACTCCTTTTTTTCTTATGGAGAGATGAAAGGAGAGATTGGTCCCACCGGGCGTGCGAGAATTTGTAAAGCGGATTTCGTGTTTAATCCCTGAAATGCGACAAAGAAAACACAAAATCGTAACAAATGGAATTTTATTAATTTATAAAAATAAAAAGTGGTACAATCTCTATGATCCCTTGATTCTCCTTTTTTGATGATTAATAGCTTCCCGGATATAGCGGAAAACTTTGAATTTGGTGACGATTTATGACTTCCCGGATATGGCGGAAACGTCTTTAATTTGAAATGAAGACTCGGATATGGCGGAAGACTTCAAAGTTGATGAAGATTGGAAGGAACTTTTGTGTTACCTTCAACCACTTCTGTTGAAGAACTTTGGTCCTTCGTTTGTTGATGAACTTTGGACTTTTGTTGATCTTCGAGCGTTGAAGATGCTTTTTGATCCTCTATCCTTTCTTGAAGAGCTTTTAGTTTTTCTTTGAAGATCACCGACTTTGTGTTGATGCCGAGTGTTGGAAGCTTTCACCAACTCTTCTGTGTCTTCTCTCTTGTTTTTCTGGTGCTTTCCTCTTGTGTGGCTTTCTTCCTTCTTGTGTGTGTCTCTCTTCTTGTTGCCTTCTTTTTTTTTTTTTTATGCCTCCCAAATGACCAAGGCCCCCCTCCTATTTATAATGTTGGAGGAGAGCTTTTAGTGGAGGTGCATTTAATATAAATAAATAAAATCTCTAAATTATATTTCAAGAGACTTTATTATTTAATCAATTATATATTATTTCCTAATATTAAATATAGGAAACAATACAAAATAATTTAAATCTAATGGCATATGTAATATGTGACAATGTATAATATTTGTTGAAGAACGTCTCTCATTCTTTACTTCAAAAGCCATTATTGTAATTGATTGAGTTGGTAACCAAACAAATTGAGCCGGATCATGTGACGCGGGAATATTCAAATGCTTGCCATCCCATCTTCTCTTGTTGAGCTGGTTATCTCGTATCTTTGTCGGCATTTTCCGGTTAAGGACTTTGGTTCGCTGTCCTATTTTCTTGGTATTAAGGTGCTTCCCAACTCCGATGGTTTATATCTCACTCAGCGCAAGTATATTTTTCAGCTTATGCAGCGTGCTTCTTTGGACAAGGCTTCTTCGTGACATGCAAGTCCCTCTTTCCTCTCCGCCTACCCTTTGGTGTGATAATATTGGAGCCACTTATCTTGCTCATAATCCGGTTTTCCACGCCCGCACGAAGCACATATGGATTGATTTACATCACGTTCGTAAATTGGTTGCTGCCCGCAAGCTTGCTATTTCATTCATTACCTCAAATGATTTGTTAGCCGATCTCCTTACCAAGCCGTTGGCTTAGCCTCGTTTCACAAGTTTGAAGACCAATCTCCGTGTCTAGTCACTTCCCACGGGATTGAGTCGGCGTGTCGATGATATTATTGGCATTATCTAAAATATTATTATGTATTTATTTTATTATGTGACTTGTTGGCCAAGTTGTTATAGGCGTATATATTTGTATCACCACTACACAATTGAATGAATGAAAATCAATCGCTTTCAAATCATATTATGATGGGATATCAGCTGCTGTTAGGTTATCAGCATACCAAGACCCAAACCCATTTAAACATACTATTTAATGCTCGTGTTGAAGATCCATAATCGAGAAGTAATTATTAATCCCTTGACAGAATAATTTTGTCATTAATGCTTAAGTGTATAAGTGAATTGAGCTACTCCTGAGTGTCATGTTTTAGCGTGTAGTGAAATAAGTAATATATATATTGCAATGATTGGTTGTGTTGTTTTATTCAATATGTTAACCTTTCAATGTATAATATTTGTTGACGAACGTCTCTCATTCTTTACTTCAAAAGCCATTATTAATTGTAATTGATTGAGTTGGTCATAAACCAAACAAATTGAGCCGGATCATGTGACGCGGGAATATTCAAATGCTTGCCGTCTCATAAATTCAATGTAACCTGTATTCAAATGCCCGTCTCATAAATTCAATGTAACCTGTATTCAAATGCTTATGTGTGTTTTTTAGTACCTTTTTTTTAATCCTTCTACACGGAGGTTCGGGAATATGCAATTGCCTAAAGGGTCCTCTTTTGTTACTCACCGATTCGACCCCCCCTCCCCTCCTCTCCTCTAGGGCCTCCCCTCCCCTCCTTAAACTAATTATAGCTATGGTGACTAGAGCTGTTAACGAGTCGAGCCAAACTACATAACTATTATTCATGATTTTGTTTGTTTAGGTCATGTGTTTTAACCGAGAAAAAAATACGGGAGTTTTACCGGAGTTCTAAGATATTGCGTTTGTTTGGGTTACTGTCCCCTTATTTGAGATCCTGCATCTGTCACTGATGTTATCCCTCAAACCTGTTTTTTTTTCTCCGTTGGATCAATTTAATTTAATCATATTCCCCAGCCCACTTTATTATTATTTTTATTTTTTCCGGAGGATCAATTTATTTTAATGTTTAATTAGCTACAATGTAATGGGTCGAGGTTAAGTATTAAAAAATAGCATGAAATGATATACGCCAGAAGGAATACCAATATAATTAATGATTTTTTTTTTATAGAATTTAGTTGTGCTTGAAAAATAATGGCTACAATGTATGATTTGATGAAAGTAAATTCTACAAAATGTGACCACCTACCGGAACTGCCGAGGACCGGAAATATTTAGTTTTCGTTTTCCGATACAAGACGAGGTGTGGATTTGAAATTCGACAATCAAACCGATTGATCAGACCGTTTTTGCTTTTAAAAAGGATAACCGGAAAAACTGAACCAAACACTGGTCTTTAATGTTTTATTAAACGGTTAGAGTGTGTGTAATTATGACATGCATGTTTTTCATAATTCTTGGTAATTTCTCTAGGTTATGTTGTTTTTAATCTCTTTAATTAGATCGATGTGTTGGTGCATATGACGATGGTAAAAATCGTCCGCGTATTAATTAACTATGAATCGGGTGATTGTATCTTGTGAGGATGATCCAATAAGCTTTTCAGTGGATTTGTAATTGAGCCTTTGATAAGTTCTAACAACTTGTAAGGAAGTTGTCCACCAAAAAAAAAAATAAGTTAAGGGTTCCAGAGCTTGTCTCCGGGAAGACACTCTGACGATCAAGTCAGTAACAGTTATAGAGAAATTTCAATATTGACAATAAGCGGGACTACGAAATGTAAAAGTGCCGTACCTTGTTTCGAGTAAAATGATCATGAATATAGATTTCCCTCGTGGGAGATATGATTGTGCTATCATTGAAGTCGTGTTTGACAATATGGAGTCGTTAGGAGGCAGCAATGGGGCAATCATGGCTCTAATAGTGATAATCATTGCCAGAGTCGTGGGTGTATGCCCAATTAATGGGGTCTAACTTTCATCCAAGGACGAGACCGACTTGCCCGGACCTGAATGTATGATGCCGATGTGAGCCTACACCATGTTGACATTACGAGGCCATTGACGTCTTACGTCGTGTTGACCAGAGAAGACACATGATGACTTATGCTACTGAGCCCTACGCTGTCAGGCAAGTTGCTCCACAGCAGTCAACTCGGCACACGGTAAATCAAGTCACCTTAGAACTTTACTTTATGACTTTTTTATGCACCATGAAGAGGTCGGTGAGTAGGCGGCTATTGATACGCCAAGCCCACAAAAGAGCCCATGGATTCAACCGGGCCTCCATGTAGGCCCAAAAAGGTATAGGTCCTCGGCCCAAAAGAATTCCGTAATCACCGGTAATAATCCATTATCATACGCCTTAACGTTATTAATCATTGGCGCAGCGGCGCTTATTAAAAAATTCAACCCGTCCTTTACAGCGGCAAGAAGCATTGGGGCCGTCACCGCCTACAATATGTACCGATCCATGATACTTCATTTTTTTTAACTCATATTTTCAAGATTTAGTTATTTTTCAATGATAACCTAGCCCTATAAATAGCGTAATTGTATTTTTCACCTCTTATTATTAATTTGTCTTATATTATTTAAGCAAAATACTTAGTCACTAAAAATCATACACTTCCGCATATAACGTCCCAAAACACAATTCACATACTATTATGATATCATACACCTTTTATGAATGATTAATAATATTTCCAATTTTACAACTGAAATTAATATATATATATATATATATATATATATATTATATATATATTATATATATTTTCAATGATTGTTTGAATTCACTATCAAAATTCACTTTATTTGGAATTTACGAGTGACATTCATCGAGTGGATTTCGACAGTGAAACTCACAAAAAAACGGACGTACCAAGTCTCAAAAAGAAGACATGGAAAATCTCATCAAGAACTTAATTGGTTTCACTGTCTGCGGTTCACAACTTAAATAGAAGGACTAAATGAATAATTGCAACTAAAATCAGTTACAAGGTCTACAATTAACTAGTAACTCTTAACCGCTTATGTAGAAAAGCGTTCAAGATATTGCCCAACTGAGTTCTTTCCTTTCTTCAACACAATACCTCATGATCATGAGGCTTTTAAATAATTAATGACCACTAGGTCAATACCTCGTTGGCACAATTTATGATTTATACTAAAACATAAATAGCATGCAAAAGATATCAAAATAACAACAACGGTAATACAAAATAACAAACGGACGGAAAAAAAAAGACAAAACATCAAATTACGTGATTTCCGGAATGTGACGACTAGTCCTCAGACGAAAGAGAAAATATTACTATAGTGAATAAATACAAAAGATACAACCCTCCTTAAGCCTAAATACAAAATCCAGAATAGTTAAGGCAATTGAGAGCTTGTCTTGATTTAGTACATCATAAGTATAATAGGCTAAACCTATTATATACAAGACAAAGGTGGCTGCTTCCTTTGCCTTAGCCGATGTGGGATGCAAAACAACTAAACAAATTTGGGCTTTGGCCCATCTTGACAAATCTCCACTTTAGGACAAAGGCCCACATCCAGAAATAGTATTACTACTATTTCTCCACTAACTCGAAATCATCAAATACAGTCAAACAAGTCAAAAACACTGTTTGAACATAACAAACGAACGACGCTTCGTAATGTTTAACTCTAAACGTGATGATGTAGAGATTGCAAAAGTGCCAATGACTGTGGATCCCTGCAAAGCATACAAACTAGTAGACCTCCAAGCTTTCATGACAACCAGAGCATCTTTAATTTCTTTCAGAACTCCACCAAGTGTGACTTGGTGATCCAGGACCAATAGGAAATTAGAATAACACACAGGGCCCGACCGTGTAAAATATAAAAGCGAAGATTTTACAAATTTACCCTTTTTTTAAGAATTTCTATTAGAGGAACAAGTATGACATGTTGGTCCATGACTATCATAAACATTAATTGGAGAAAGAATAAGTTAATAGAGATAGGGAATGAGCTATATTGTTGAGATTACATTTTCGCTTCTAAATAATTAAGTAGGGGTAAAGGAGTCCCATCCACTTATGAAATGTCGTTTTTGCCTTAAAACTTTTGTTAGAGTCGTGATTACTAAATGTGTAATAGCGTGTAACAATTATACCATAATTATTTATTGTAATTACTAGAGTAGCCTAGAATCTTCCACTACCATGTATATATACATTGTAAATAATTGACTTAAATGTGAATATCAATTATACCAAAAATATTCTCCAGAATCCCTTATGTTATGGTATTAGAGCACTTAATACTCTTCTTGTGTTGAGACTCCTAAAACCTTTTCCCTAATTCTCGTCTCTCCCTCCCGTCCCCCTTTTCTTTTTTATTTCTTTCTTCTTTAGCCATCCTCCTGCTTCTCTGTTTTCTTTTCTTTTTTTTCCTGTCAACCACCAACCTTCAATCGGCGTCCATGGTAGCCTCCAACACCTCCTCCGCTCTCACCACCGCTCCCTCCCCCTCATTGGTTGCTTTTAATCTACAATTCAAACACCCATCAAACTGGATCATACGAACTACAATGCTTGGAAATTACAACTCGAAACGTGTTGGAAAGGTGTCCTAAACCCAATCGGGTTGGACCGGATCCGACCGGGTCGGGTCATTTACATTCTATTTAGTTCATGTAATAACTTTATTATGATTAATAAAAGCACTTATGTTATTATATATTGTTTATCTTCACATTATTTGTTGTATATATATAGTAACGTCCCTAGTATCAATCTGTGATAGAGAAACCATGATAGTGATTATGGTTGATGAGATCTCTAATCACTATAACAAGGTTGGTACTTAAATGTCTCTAGTCTTATATATTATCAAATGGGACATTGATAGTATAATCATACTAGCACGTATTGGATGTCTTCTATCTTTTAGAAGGTAGGGATAGATCTCGTCTATCGAAGTGTAGAGACACTTGGACTGTACGTGGACGTGTATTAGAGAATGCGTACGTTAGACTGACCCACTTACATTAAGTGTCACACTATGTGGCGGTTGTGTAATTATCCTTTTGACCGGAGTCTTCATGGCATCACGGTGTGGATTGTCATGCTTTGACACTATTGAGATTTCTCCTAACCACGGGGCGATCATGCGGTAGTGATTGGGTATGATATTGAAGCATGCGGAGTATACATGATTGGTCGTCCGGGAATCGCGTATCCTATGATTGGGATCGAATATCCGAAATGGCCTTCTTATAAGGAATGTCTAGCTCTCGAGAATCTTTGCAAAGTGGGAGTAAATGTGTTATTCCGAGAGAGCATGATATCCAGATTATAAGACACGATCGTCAATGTATTGACACTCGAGATACGATCGTATGGATATTATTACAGCGATAGGATTGTAAGTTACACGGTAACCGCTTCACATGAAAGGTAGTAGTCATTGCTTTTGACTCTTCCGATAATTGGGGGTCACCGTGTGTTGCTAGACGCTATCCCGTGATCGTTAGGTATGAAGGGCATTTTAGTAAATTGCACTTTGTGTCTACGGCCAACATATTCGGAAACCTATCGGGTCACACACATATGAACATCGAGTCGGATTAAAATGCGGTTATAGTTGATAACCAAATAAGGAAAGTTTATCTCTAGACTATAAAGGTTATAGTGGTAAATTAATATGGTGGTATTTATTTATTATGAATAAATAAAATACAAGATATTAATTATATACAAATTAGATTAATTAAAGAATATTCCGGAAGCCAATTTATTGGCATATGGGGCGCCACATTTAAGTGTATGAGATACACTTGGATTGTGCACTTTAATTAATTAGATTGCCATAATATTAATATAAGATATTAATTGATTTTGAAAAATTAGATTTATGGTAATAAGATAATTATAATCAATATATGATATTGGCAAAATAAATTATAATTAAAGAGATAAATCAATCTAGTTGATTTTCCTTATTTTATTGGGAAAAGGTTTTCTTCTCCTCCACACATCATATGGGGCGCCACCTCCTCTATATAAAGGAAGTGGGTGTCAAGCTCTTTTGTACATCACAATTGCAAGAGTTTATAATTCTTGTGTAAAATAGAGAGCCTTCCATAGTGAGTTTGTGAGGGAAGAAAAGGTCCGATCTAGCAGCCGGAGTTTTTCCGATAGCAATCCAAGGAGGATTCCGGCAAGGGGTTCGTGTGGATTAGCGATAGAGGCCGGACGCGTGGACGGTTTGCGCACTGAACTACTCTCCGTTGACGGTCAAAGCGACGATCTAGTAGATCATCAAGGTATAACCGTCAAACTACTTAACGTGTTTATTGCATTAAATGAAGAACGATCTAGAAAAAGGAAATCAAATTTTAAATTCAGCTGCGTTAAACTAGTGATTTCCTAACAAAACGCTCCTTGTCGGTTACGATCTTTATGGCTATATTGATGGCACCATCCCCAAACCGCCGCCACCATCACCGTGAATGGACAAATCAAATCCAATCCTTATTTTGCTATATGGAAGCGGCAGGACAACTTCATCTTAAATATCATCATCTCCTCTCTCGCTCCCGGCGTCCTACTGTTTATCAGTAATGCTGACCCTACGAAAAGGAATTCACGAGACGCTTGGCAGATTTTGAATGACACATATGCGAAAGCTTCTCGAGGCCAAATCAGATTGATTAAGTAGACCCTCAAACCCATCAAGAAAGGAGCTCAATCAATCACCGAGTACCTTTATGCCATTAAATCAAAAGGCGATGAATTGTCTCTCCTTGGTGAGCCCATGAATCACGAGGACTTTATTGATCTTATACTTGAAAACGCAGTCAACGAATATAAAGAAATTGCTCGAGCTATTCAGGCCCGTGATAATCCCATCTCATTTGAAGAATTACATGAAAAGCTTCTCAATTTCAAGCCTCCCTCGTCAGATTCAACATCTCCTTTTTTTGGCCCGGCGTCGGCTCATCCCGCTCTCCGTCCTACAGCCGGCCTCTTGCCCCATCCATCAGCCCCAACTTGGCGTGGATACTCAGCCTATTTCCAGCAATTTCACAGCAATAGGATCCCCCTCCTCGGCCCAATTTCAGCTCAAATACCCAAAATCGACCCAAAAAGTCTTATCAAGGTAAGTGCCAATTATGTGCAACTCAAGGTCCCCTTGAGGTTTTATTTTCGGATGTTTGGACTTCTCCTGTTGTTTCTTGTGATGGTTATAAATACTATGTTATTTTTGTTGATCATTTCACACGTTATGTATGGTTTTACCCCCTAGATACCCCGATTCCATGTGATCGACTCCGGTATTAATCGCTATACTACGATCCCTACACTTGGGGTATACCGGATTTATAAAATTTATTACTTGTTTGTTTTGTTAGATAAAATCCGTGACAAGTTTTTGGCGCCGTTGCCGGGGAATCGGTATGGTCGTCTAGTTCTTATTAATTTTTTCTAAAGTTGTTCTGTTTTGTTTTTCGTAGGTAGTTTGTGTTATCTAGTGATTATTAATTTTTCATAGGTTTGTGTTTAGGTTCCAATTAGGGTTTTGTTTAGTTTTCGTGTTTTGTTTGGACGTGTTTTCGTGTTTAGCAGCGTTTATGTGCTTCAGTTTGAACGTAAACGGGCGTCCTGAGCTATTGGACGCCCGTCCGTCCAAATCGATAGTCTCTGTTTGTGTTTTGCCCAGGCAGACGAGCGTCCAGTAACTTGGACGCCCGTCCTGTTCTTTCTCCAGGCAGACGTCCGGCCAGTAACTTGGACGCCCGTCTGGCCTGTCTGTCACCACTTTTATTTATTTATTTTTGTTTTAGGTAGATATCTTGGTTTGTCTTTCTTTTGCTTATTAAAAAAATGTACTAGGGTTTCTGTTTTTCGTAGGTAGGTTTCGTAGGTAGGGTTCCGAGGTTGAATCATCTGACTCCACATTTTTCACGATCGAACTTTTGGATAAAAGGGATCGTTTTAGCACTCGTTAGTATTTTGGCCATAACTTTCGGCTCGAGTGTCCGTTTGGTCATCGAGATTTAGCATTTTGATGGCCCAATAAGCCTTGTGTTCGATCTCTACGGGAAGATGACAAGATTTTCCATAGACTATCATGTAAGGTGACATGCCTAGGGGTGTCTTAAAGGCTGTCCTATGGGCCCACAAAGCATCATCTAACTTTAAAGACCAACTCTTGACATTCGTGTCTACCGTCCTCTCTAAGATACGCTTAATACCTCTATTCGTGACTTCAACTTGACCACTCGTTTGGGGATGGTAGCGGTACCTAATTTGTGTTTCACCCCATACTTCTCTAAAAGCTTATCAAACGGCTTGTTGGCAAAATGGCTTCCATTATCACCGATTATAGCACGAGGCACCCCAAACCGACAAAAGATGTTCTTTCTAAGAAAACGGATAACAACATTCCTATCATTGGTGGGTGAGGCTAAGGCTTCGACCCATTTGGACACATAATCACATGCGACTAGGATGTACTTGTTACCACACGAAGAAGGGTAGGGGCCCATGAAATCAATGCCCCACACGTCAAAAATCTCACACACTATGATCGGCTTCGAGGCATTTCACTCCTTCTAGATATACGACCGGACCGTTGACAAGCGTCACAAGATTTCACATAAGCATGTGCGTCTCGGAATACAGTGGGCCAATACTTTGCAACACTTTCAAAGCGGTCCTTTGCCCCGAGAAATGGCCTCCGGCCTCTTTGTCGTGACAAAAAGAAAGCGTACTCAAAATTTCACTTTCCGGGATGCATCTCCTCAAAATGCCATCCGAACACAACCTATATAAACGAGGATCCTCCCACACATACTTACCAACCTCAATTAGGAATTTGCGCCTTTGGTTTGAGTCAAGGTCGGGATCTACAAAACCGCTCTCAAAACAACATCCATAAACCCATTCAAAAACTCAATCTTGATACTACCCTTTCCCCTCCATCTGAATCCTTCACTGAACCCACCAATATCCTTCAAGCACTTAAACACCCTCAATGGAGACAAGCAATGCAAGAAGAGTATAACGCTTTGGTGCGTAATAACACTTGGGACCTTGTTCCCGCCGATCCTTCCTATAACGTCATTGGATCTAAATGGATTTTCAGGTTGAAATATAAAATAGATGGGTCTCTTGATCTCCACCAGGATCGCCTTGTGGCAAAAGGATTTACCCAACGCCCCGGGGTGGATTATTCGGAAACTTTTAGTCCATTTGTCAAACCCCCTACTATTCGTGTGGTTCTCTCAATTGCACCGACGCATGGGTGGTCTATCCAGAAACTTGACATAAACAACACATTTCTATAGGCCTCTTTACAGGAGAATGTTTATCTTGCTCAACCTGCTGGTTTTATAGACTCGGCTCGACCCAGTTATGTCTGCAATCTTCGTTAAGTGATCTATGGTTTAAAACAGGCCCCTAGGGCTTGGTATGACGAGCTCAAAGGATTTATTTTGTCATATTACTTTACCCAATCCCAGGCTGATGCGTCCCTCTTTATTTACAATTCTGGCGGTATTATTTTATATCTACTTGTGTATGTCGATGATTTAATTGTTACAGGTAATCAGTCAGCTGCATTGGAATCATTTATTACTAAACTCGGGACTCGCTTTGCTCTCAAGGATCTTGGCTCGTTATCCTATTTTTTGGGGATCAAAGTTGTTCTTAACTCTGCAGGTTACATTCTCTCACAGCGTCGTTACACTTCTGAACTTCTTACCAAATTACATATGGATAGCGCTAATGCTGTTTCCACACCACTGTCTGCCGATATATCGACTCTCACATCCAAGTCGGGCACACCCTTAGAGGACCCCTCTCATTACCGCATGGTTTTGGGTAGTCTCCAATATCTTACGTTCACTCGTCCAGATATTGCGTTCGCAATCAATAAACTATCTCAATTTATTGGGTGCATGTTAAACGACTACTCCGTTATTCAGCTGGCACCGTTTCCTATGGCATTCAACTTCACCGCCACACCCCTCTCATGCTCCATGACTTTTCAGATGCCGACTGGGGTGGTAATAGGGATGATTACTCGGCTACAAGCGCTTATGTTATTTATCTTGGTCGCAATGCTATATCTTGGAGCTCTAAGAAGCAAACCACTGTTGCTCGTTCCTCAACAGAAGCAGAATATCGATGCTGAACTCAATTGGATCACATTTTTGCTTCGTGACCTTGGATTACCTTGTTCTCCTCCAGTTATATACTGTGATAATTTAGGCACAACTCAATTTTGCTCCAACCCTGTTTTTCATTCACGCATGAAACACGTTGCTATTGATTATCACTTTATTCGTAACCAAGTCCAAAATGGGAAGCTTCGAATTTCTCATGTTAATGCTCAAGATCAGCTATCCGATTGTTTAACCAAGTCACTTCCTCGTCCGGCCTTTCAACAACAACGTAGCAAGTTAGGTCTCCTCCCTCGACCAACTTGAGGGGTGGTAATAGCGTGTAACAATTATACCAAAATTATTTATTGTTTATTGTAATTACTAGAGTAGCCTAGAATCTTCCACTACCATGTATATATACATTGTAAATCATTGACTTAAGTGTGAAAATCAATTATACAAAAAATATTCTCCAGAATCCCTTCTGTTAATGTGTACCCCTAGAGAAAATTCATATAAGTCTTTTTGCTTCATTAAACCTTATAGACACAAACCTGTCTTCTCTTCTCTTCTCTTCCTCCCTCCCTCTTCTCCCTCAATTTATGTCAATTAAAAGACCCAAACCCGTCTCATTCATTATCTACATCTGTTTGTCAGCAATTGTAGGAGCTCAGACTTCAACCTTCTTCTTTTATTTCTCCAGTCCATCAAGCATTAGTTAGTTTTATGTAATTTAGTTTGAATATGGCGAAAGGAATAAGCAACTGGTGGGGAAATTCATCAAGCAATTTGAGTCTGTAAATTGCCATATATTGAGGAAGGAGAGAGAGGGAGGAAGAGAGTAGGGAGATGCCGGGTGGTCGAGGAGAAAGAAAAAAGAGGTGCGGATGATTTTTTTAAAGAGATAGAGAGATGGGTGAATGAATTCGATGTAGCCCGGCTTAATGAAAATAGTTAAAAATAAATCCAACTTTTGTTTTAAAAAAAACAAACAATATACATGCCATGAATTTTAGCCTCGCCACTTGGAAAATTTTGCCTGGCCTTAGAGAAAATTACCCCGGCTTCATGCAAACATGCATATCCCGGCCCGATGAAAAAATAGTCCAGCCACGTGATGTTTTTGGTAGAGTTATGATTGTATAAATTAAAAGGACACTGTTTGGGACCACGGTCAATTTACTCGGGCGACACACCTCGTGTAAATTTCGACTTTGTAGAGGTCAAAATCTGTTTTAAATCCTTCCAGAGTCAAATTATGTGTATAATTTCGACTCTGGAGGGGTGGAAAACAGATTTCGACCTCCACAAAGACGAAATATGCACAAGATGTGGTGCCCGAGTAAATCATGTGTGGTGCCATTAACAATGCCCAAATTAAAAATAGAAGTATAAACAATACAAAAAAAAATCATTTTTGCCCGAAAGTATATATTTTGAATTTCCATCAAGAAAGAAATTAACAAAGGGAAAAAAAGAAAAAAAAAAAAAAAAGACAACAGTGCATTACATAATAGGTAGACACAAGAAACACGATAATCATGTCATATTGTTGACATGTTTTATTTTGCACAATAAACTTTAAACACAAGAAAGACACAGACAAATACAAAGACATGAGTCAAACTTAAGTAAAGAGCTCTTCCTCCCATAGTACGTTAATTTGGATTCTCAACGCATCGAAAATGCGCGCATCTCGATCGCGTGGAAATTCTCTCTTGGCCCAAAGTTACTCCTCCTCCTCACTCGAACTTTCATTAGGTTCAAAGCACTCGAATATTTCCTTATCACATTCGCAATTGTCAAATGTGCATTTTGGGTTCTTTCTTGAGCAGGTATCTTCTGCACATGGACCGATAGTATATATTTTTAAGGATCCCATTCCCAAGTTCAATCTTTTAGCCGCCGCCACTCTTCCTGCAATTACTATTAATTGTTATCGATCAGTATATTTCATAATCATTAGAGGCCGCCGACTGCGGGCAACGTGACCGGTGAGTACGACGGCCGGCTTGTCGAGACAGCGCGTGGGAACCGCGCAGAACTCGAAGTGACGATATGCACGTGAAAGAGATAAAAACGCAGGAAAAAGAAGAGGGTAACGGAAAGGAAAAAAAAAATAAATAAATAAAAATGGTACAGTATAAACACATACCATTCGGTGCAGTGCTGCCGATATTTGCTTTGCCGGCCGGAAGACGTGATGCTGCAGTGCCGGTAATTGCTTTGCCTGCAGGGAAGCGGGCTTGAACAAACATGAAAATGCACAGCAATGTTACTAAAATGATCGGCAGCTTCATTGCGGCAACCATCTTGAATTTTGTATATTATGCTATTAGAAACAATGATGTATATAAGTAGGAAAAAGTGATAGGATGAGATTAATTGCTTACTTGCTTTCATCCTAAAACCTTCCTATTTATATTACTTGTTCAAGGCCGTTCGCTAGCTCACTTTATTTACTTAGTGTCATAAATATCTATATATTATACTTCCCGGGGCCGGATCCATGAATTTATTCCAGTAGCGTTATCGGAGTCTAAAACTGCATCTTTTATCCAATAGAATTCCAATGGGGTCACCGGAGCCTAAACATAACTTTTTATCGACAAAACGACACTTTTTAACAACAAAACTATACCGTATTAATATTAAAAAAATTCTCGGATCTCAGTGGGATCACGTGACCTTACCCTACAATATGTACCTCCGCCCATGATACTCCCTCATTTTTTTTAACTGTCACTTTTCAGCATTTGCATTGTTTTTTATTTATCTATGATTTTACAATTCCAGTGCAATATTTGTTATTTTTTCACCCTTACCCGTCAATTTAATTATAATATATAAATAAAATATTTACATCTCTAATAAAAAATGACATTTCCCATTTCTAACGTCCCAAAAGTCAATTCGCAATACTATTATCCATACATATACACATTTGTCATGAATGATTAAGTGTATAAGTGAATTGAGCTACTCGTGAGTGCCATGTTTTAGCGTGTAGTGAAATAAGTAATATATATATATATATATATATATATATATATATATATATATATATATATATATATATATATATATTGCAATGATTGGTTGTGTTGTTTTATTCAAAACGTTAACCTTTCAATGTATAATATTTGTTGACGAACGTCTCTCATTCTTTATTTCAAAAGCCATTATTGTAATTGATTGAGTTGGTAACCAAACAAATTGAGCCGGATCATGTGACGTGGGAATATTCAAATGCTTGCCGTCTCATAAATTCAATGTAACCTGTATTCAAATGCTTATGTGTGTTTTTTAGTACCTTTTTTTTTATCCTTCTACACGGAGGTTCGGGAATATGCAATTGCCTAAAGGGTCCTCTTTTGTTACTCACCGATTCGACCCCCCCTCCCCTCCTCTCCTCTAGGGCCTCCCCTCCCCTCCGTCCCTCCCCTCCTTAAACTAATTATAGCTATGGTGACTAGAGCTGTTAACGAGTCGAGCCAAACTACATAACTATTATTCATGATTTTGTTTGTTTAGGTCATGTGTTTTAACCGAGAAAAAAATACGGGATTATTTGAAAAGAGAGAATGGCGGCTGCACCTCAAAAATCGGGATTTATCATTACTTATCTTGTTACACTATCCCATTATCCTTATTTATCGTGATTCTTATTCAGATAATCACACCATGTACTACCCACTACGTTTGTACAACACCCTCTCACGTGTAATTATGCAAGTCTGTGTTCACACTCAAATCTTTCCACTATATAAGCGATACTTCTCTAATTACATAAATCTTTACGCTCTCATTGCAATCAAACCCTTATTTTCAGAAATTTCATAGCTTTCAAATTTCTCCAAGTACTGCAATGGCTTCATCTTCCACAAAACCACTAACAGCAAAGCAATATGAAGACTTCATTCAAACTCGGTCATTCTTCCGACCCATACATTACCTCAATTTGTGTGAAGGCAATCCACAAGCACAAAGGTTGGCGGCTGGGTGCACCAAATTAGGGTTAACAACTTTTCTCAACCCACACATCCATGGTTTGTGCTATAAGAATCTGATCTCATTCTGGAAGAATGCTAAGTTTGTGCAAGGACGCATCACTGAGGATTGTCAACTAATCCCTGACAAGATTAAACAACTGTCAATGGCCATAAATTGATGATAACAACAAACTTACACAATCAACATCTCAAGCTATCCAAAAATGGCCCACAAGATTGGAAAATGTCGCAATGGATACATATGATTTATGGATGGAGATTGGGAATGATGCAACCCTTGAAAATAAGAAATTAAATCGCTTAAGAACCGCCCTAAAGAAACCGATTGCAGAATATAGCTATTTGATTGGCAAATTGAATAAGGGAAAGCTGGGAGCCTTGAATGCTATGACAGAAGTTAGAACCCGACTAATGGTAATAATCTATCAGGGATTGGATTTTGACTGGGGAACCTACATCTTCAACAGGATTAAGGAACAAATTGAAGGTGAGATTGATGTAGGGAAGAAGGTAGCAGAGAAAGGGTTGACAAAAAATAGGACCTTTCTGGGAAAGAAATCGTTTGGGATACCACTACACTACCTTTTGGAGCAGTTAAAGGTAAATACCATTCATTTACATCCTCAACACAATGTCAAGGTGATGTTCACCTATGTCAAAAAGGGCAAGGCCGGCCAGAAAAGGAAATAAACCGAAGATAGTGATTCTACAAAGCAAAAGAGAACTAGGACATTCACTAGGGCGTATGTGCAAAGAAGCACTGGAGTAGAATTCATGCTCATTGATGAAGAAGAGGAAGAAACAGTGGTGGAGGACACCACACACAGAACAGAAGAACAAGAAACTGGAGAATGAGAGGAAAGAAATGAAGAGGTGGAGGATATCCCTAAGAATGATATTGATGATAGAGTTGGGAAGTATCTGGACTGGAAGTTGAGTGATTCAAGGATTCAACTTTCATATTCTGATAATATGTTTGATGAGGAGGAATGGTTTTTCTTAATTTTGGGTGTCAAAACTCTCATTGTAATTCTTGATGAGAGACTCATTTGGATATGGTAGAAGAAGCAAAGGCAAAGGTTTTGCATTCTGAAAGTGAGGTAGATTAAGATGGTGCCCATGATAATGATGATAATAATGATGATGATGATGACCAGGACGGTGGCAGTGATGGTGGAAATGGGGGAGGAGCAGATGCAATGGATGATGATAATCTGACTCCTTTTGAGTCTATGCAGCAAATAGCAGCAGCACAACAATAACAGCAAAGTGCACCAGCTGACAGCTCTATACCAGCTGAGAACACTCTACCAGTGGAGAAGGGACTAGCAGACGCAGTTCCACCACCAGCTTAGGACACTCAATACATCTCATTTGATACATCTGAAAGAGTAGCAGATCCCACACAAGTTCAAGATACCGGATCAACTGCTACCACACAAACAAAGAGACACCCCGGCATAGAGCAATGGGGAACCAAAAAAGTCATTGAAATCACTACTACTCATGTTCGTGAAGAAGTAGTAGGTGAGATAGATGTTACTCAGTACCACCAGCAGCTGAGAACACAACGGAGGTACAACATGTGGTAATTCAACCTGAAGATTCTTAGGAAGTACCAGTGCAGCACCTTCAGACTCCACCAGCTCAGACACATCAACACCTTATTTTTTATCAAGCTTTTCAAGAAGCTGTGGATACACTGGTTGAAGAATTGAAACAGAAAGCATTGTATCTCAGAACCATGTCTGCTGCATTTAGGGATGGAAAACAACCTTAGAGAGAAGGTTTAATGCCATAGCTTAGTACATTGATATGCAAAATATCACTGTAAAGAACCAAACTCAGCTGATAGTTCAGATGAACACCAATCTCACCAGCAGGAGCAACAATCTCAAACATAATGTCACAAATGAGTTGGTAGATCTGACAAGATCTATGGCAAATAGACTGAATCCCATATCAGAAAAGCTCAATGAACATGATGACATATTCACTTCAGTGGAAAGGAAGTTGGATAGTCTACTCTCAGTTGCAGAGACAAACCAACAGTATCCTGCTACAACTCCCTATTGATGCTGCCAAAAAGGGGGAAAGTGATAAGACTGAAAGCAGTATCAGACCCTTCACTGATGAACAAATAAAGCTGGAGAAAGAGAGATAAGAATCAGAGCTGAAGTAGAAGAGCAGCAAAAAATGATTCAGGAATAAAGGGAAAGCACTAGAAATGAGCCTTTCCCTGGATTTCCCTACCCAATACAAAGAAGAGATGATGATAGAGATAGATTAGGTAGTCAACAAAGGCCTAGATCCTTAAGCCAGCAGAAAAGCTCTGGCAGACAACACAAAAGCAGCAATAGTAGAAGTGGTCAAACTCAATATAGGACTTGTGAAGCAGGAAGATCTTCTGCTAGAGGACATATGGGAAGGAGCCCAATTACTTGTTAAGGGTGATTTTATACGTTTTATAAGGATATATTTTGTAACAATTCTCTCCATATTCGTATGTTTCTCATATAAATAGAGCTTTATATTGAAATATTGAGCAAATGAGTTTTAGAAGTATTAAAGTGCAAAATCGAGCTAATTATGTGATTATATTGGATAAATATCTTTAGATGTAAGATGTTACATTTTGCATGTTTTTATCGTGATGTAGGTACGCTTGCATGAGGTGAAAGGAGCTTAAAAGATGTTTGAGTGATGATTTGCATGGAAGGAAAGAGATAGAGATGAAGTTGGAATGAGGATCAAGATGAATTTGGAAGAAAAAGGGACTGAACTAGCGTCCAGAAGCCTGGACTGGCGTCCAGGCTGAACTGGCGACCAAAGAAGTGGACTGGCGTCCAGGAGAAGAAAGTTGATTCAGAGAGTTTGGACGCCATAGTGAACGAGCGTCCAGAGGCAGCTGGACGGGCGTCCACAATTCCGGACGGGCGTCCACGGCCGACATGCTGAAAACTGACTTACTTTTCTATAAATAGCAGCGCGGATTTCAACCCTAATAACACATTATTGAGACCTATTGATACACAATCATTAGGAGAAAACCCTAGGCGGCCCCAGCCCCCTTAGGGGAGGCTGGGGTTGCGATTTTTCTTGTTTCTTTTCCGTTTTATTTCTGTTTTGCTGCTGCGTTTTATGCTCAACGCTTGGGGCTGAACAAGTTCAAACGATTTGAATCTTTTCCATCAGGTTTTTCTATTTCCAATCTGAGTTTATGTTGTGATTTTAATTCAAAGTTGTATCTTTTCCATGATTATTTGTTATGCAATTGATATCGAAAGATGTATTGCTATTTGATGTTTACCGTATGACGAGAGTCGGTGTAAACCTTAGATCACCATAGGAAAGATGGGATTTTTAACCTTGACATAACGAGAGTTGATAGGTTAGATTTCTAGGTTGCTAGATTGAGAGATCTTACACCTTGTTTTGATAGCATCAATCTTATATATCGAGAGATGAGAGATTGATAGGCGAATTATCTACGAGAGTAGAAGTTCATACCTTTGAAAGGTGAACCACAATTTTAGTTGACTCATCACAAGACAACTTTAGAGAGGAAATTAAGGGTTGCGGGATCGGTGGATTATTGTTTGTGCGTTGTTCAATCACCATGATCATCTTCTTGTTTACTGTTTATTTTATAGTTTATAGTTTATATTTCATTTTCGCTTTTATCCTTCCTGGCTTTGGACTGACAATCCTCTGTACAGTTTTCTTTTCGTTTTTAGTTTTAGGTTTAGAAATAATTGGTAACAATCTTAGGAAAATTAATGAACTAGATACCCCGATTCCATGTGATCGACTCCGGTATTAATCGCTATACTACGATCCCTACACTTGGGGTATACCGGATTTATAAAATTTATTACTTGTTTGTTTTGTTAGATAAAATCCGTGACAAGTTTTTGGCGTCGTTGCCGGGGAATCGGTACGGTCGTCTAATTCTTATTAATTTTTTCTAAAGTTGTTCTGTTTTGTTTTTCGTAGGTAGTTTGTGTTATCTAGTGTGTGGAAATATTACTCAGCATACTGAGTCTGCTGAGGTTCCAGCAGGGTG
The DNA here is from genome assembly GCA_024500145.1 of Gentiana dahurica var. dahurica. Lineage (NCBI taxonomy): Eukaryota > Viridiplantae > Streptophyta > Magnoliopsida > Gentianales > Gentianaceae > Gentiana > Gentiana dahurica. The sequence goes on along the minus strand of CM044907.1, from coordinate 22,673,429 downwards.
CTCAGCAGACTCTGATGAGCCTCAGGATTTCGTGCATAATATTTTGTACACCTTATTTAATTGTAAAAGACATATTAATTGTGATTCATATAAACAATTAATATGTCAAACCCTAGTTTACTTTATGTCATAGACATAACTTTTACTTTTTACTTTTTGCATGCTTGCCGCCCACATCTACATACTCAAGTGGCCGCCCAAGCTAGCTAGCTAGTCTCTCTATCTCAATTGTATCTATTTATACATCTTTTTACTCAATGAATAAACTAAGTTGAAGTTTACTCAAGTATTATTACTTTCTCAAACTCTCTTCATGGTAGCAGAGCCTCTGAGTTCTAATATTCCGCTGCAAAACTCAGTATCTTTTTTATCAAGAATGTCTTCGTCTGAAGCATCCTACTCATTAAGTAAATCTCAACAGACTGAGGTTACTGACTCCACTCCATATACAAATCACAGACTTGATTACAACAATAATCTTGGGTTGTCAAGATCTATGAAAAAGTATAACTCAGGACAAAGCAAGATGGAAGACTTGTCTGAGTCCAAACACTCTCAGCAGACTGGAATCACTGGTGATATTATGGATTCTCAGTTAGCTCTCTTCAAAGAGTTTCTCAAATGGCGTAAGACTGATAACTCTCTCACAGGCATTGCCACTCATACCAAGACAGGTATATCTTATTCCCAACTCAGTAATGGCACCTGGATAGTTGATTCTGGGCCTCATCTCATATGACAGGAAATAAAAACCTGTTATATAACCTCAAACCCTGTCAGCAGACTCATAAAATTAAAACTGCTGATGGGTCTATTTCATATGCTCAAGGTTTTGGAATTGTTCAACTTACTGATAAGGTTTATCTTAAAGATGTCCTGTTTGTGCCAAAGCTAGAATGTAATCTTATATCTGTCAGTAAACTCACTAAGGACCTTAATTGGACAGTCACTTTTAAAGACAATCAGTGTATTTTCCAAGATACTTATTCACAAGAAGTAATGGAAAGAGCCAAAACTTGCTCAGGACTGTTTATTGTTCACCCTGCTGAAGACAGAAACCTGAAGACTGAATCTGCCTCAGCAGCCTGCTCTCAAACTGTAGACAATATTATGTTATGGCATTATAGATTAGGACATCCTAGTTTTGGTTATTTAAAGACTTTAACTCCTGAATTATTTAAAGGATGCAATCTTAATGATCTTCAATGTGATATATGTCAGTTTGCCAAACTCACTAAATCTGTGTATGCTAAATTACCTCACTTACCCTCCTCACCTTTCACCCTAATTCACAGTGATGTATGGGGGCCCTCAAGAGTGAAAAGTATAACAGGGAAAAGGTGGTTTGTCACCTTCATTGATGATCATACCAGAAACACTTGGTTATTTCTAATGAAAGACAAATCTGAAGTTGGACCTATCTTCCAAGATTTTTATCATATGGTCTCCACCCAATTTGATACTAAGATCAAGATCTTAAAGACTGATAATGCTCTGGAATACTATGAGTCTAACCTCAGTAACTTCTTGACAAACAGAGGAATTGTTCATATCAGTAGTTGTGTGGAAACACCTCAACAGAATGGGGTTGCTGAAAGAAAGAACATGCATCTGCTGGAAATGGCCAGATCAATCATGTTCACTACACATGTTCCTAAATACATGTGGGGTGAAGCTATACTGACTGCAACTTATTTACTCAATAGACTTCCCAGCAGAGTGTTAGGTTTCAAAACTCCACTCCAAACCCTACTGACCACACACTCCTGCCATCATCTTGTTTCCCAGTTGCCTCCAAAGATCTTTGGTTGTACTGTGTTTGTGTATATCCATGCTCAACACAGAAGTAAACTTGATCCTAAAGCTCATAAGTGCATTTTCCTTGGATATGCACAGGACAGGAAAGGTTACAAGTGTTACTCTCCTACTGAAAAGAAATTTTACAATTCTATGGATGTGAAATTCTTTGAAAGGACTCCATATTACAGCAAACCTACTGATCCAGTCACTGATGGAAACCTGATTGAGATTGAACTAAGTCCATTCCCTCAGCAAACCATTTACCCTCAGCAGAGTCCTAACCCTCAGCAGCCTGCTGACATTGAGTCTGCTGACTCTCAGCAACCTGCTGACCCAAAACCTACTGATCCTCAGCAGACTGAACTTCAGGACCCTACTGACTCTCTACAGCCTACTACTCCTCAGCAACCTCCTGGACAAGAATCTACAGATCCCCAGCAGCCTGCTGACATTGATGATAGGCTTATTGCTCTTAGGAAGGGAAAGAGATCATGCACTGATCACTCTATTCATTCTTATTTATCTTATGATAAGTTATCTCCTGCCTTTGCCATGTTTTCACAGGACCTGGACTCTCACTCTGTTCCTAAAAATATTCAGGAGGCCCTTCAAAATGATAAGTGGAAGGCTGCTGTTAAAACAGAGATGACTGCTCTCCTGGATAACCATACTTGGGACCTCACAACTCTTCCCAAAGGCAAGAAAACAGTTAGCTGCAGATGGTTATTCACTATCAAATACAATGCTGATGGTAAAATTGACAAGTATAAAGCCAGATTGGTAGCAAGGGGATTCACTCAAACTTATGGCATTGACTATAAGGAAACTTTTGCACCAATAGCAAAGCTCAACACTGTCAGGGTACTGATTTCCCTAGCTGTCCAACTTGACTGGCCTCTTCACCAATTGGACATCAAAAATGCCTTTCTAAATGGGGACCTCACTGAGGAGGTTTATATGACTGTACCCCCTGGTTTTATCAATCCTCATACTCAAGGCAAGGTGTGCAAACTGAGGAAATCTCTATATGGCCTGAAGCAATTACCAAGGGCATGGTTTGGAAAACTCACTACTGTGGTTAAAGCTGCTGGATATCATCAATGCAACTCTGATCACACCATGTTTGTCAAGACAACCAACCAGAGGAGGTCCATTCTAATTGTATATGTGGATGATATCATCCTTACTGGAGATGACTCTACTGAGATCCAGAACTTGAAGACTCTACTGGCAAAGGTGTTCCAAGTTAAAGATCTGGGCTACCTCAAATACTTTCTTGGTATGGAAGTAGCTAGAAACACCAATGGCATTTCAGTCTCCCAAAGGAAGTATGTCCTGGACCTACTGAAGGAAACTGGCATGCTGGGATGCAAGCCTGCTGTATCCCCAGTAGACCCCAGTAACACCCTACTGCATGGTGACATTGCTGTCAGGAAAGAACAATATCAAAGGCTTGTAGGGAAACTCATCTACCTTTCTCACACAAGGCCTGATATTGCATATGGGGTTAGTCTGGTCAGTCAGTTCATGCACTGCCCTACTGAGCAACATTGGGATGCTGTGAATAGGATACTGAGATATTTAAAGTCCACTCCTGGCCAAGGCCTGCACTTCACCAAGTCTACTGATAGATCAATCAAGGTCTACACTGATGCTGATTGGGCTGGATGTCACATTGACAGACGATCTACCACAGGCTATTGCTCATATGTATGGGGAAACCTGGTTACTTGGAGAAGCAAGAAACAACCTACTGTGTCAAGAAGCAGTGCTGAAGCTGAACTCAGGGCACTTGTACTTGGCATTTATGAAGCTCTATGGCTAAAAAGGGTACTGACTGAACTTCAGCAACCTTATCAGCAACCTATCACACTCTGTTGTGATAATAATTCAGCCTTATGCATGGCAGAAGATCCAGTCCATCATGATAAAACCAAGCATGTGGACATTGACAGACACTTTCTGAAGGAGAAGATTGATGCCAAGATTATTCAACTCCAGGATGTTCCTTCAGCAGATCAGAATGCTGATATTCTTACCAAGGCTATTCCACCTCTTATGTTCAGCAGACTAAGTAGCAAACTTGGCTGCATCAACATATACAGCCCAGTTTGAGGGGGGGTGTGGAAATATTACTCAAGATACTGAGTCTGCTGAGGTTCCAGCAGGGTGCTCAACAGACTCTGATGAGCCTCAGGATTTCGTGCATAATATTTTGTACACCTTATTTAATTGTAAAAGACATATTAATTGTGATTCATATAAACAATTAATATGTCAAACCCTAGTTTACTTTATGTCATAGACATAACTTTTACTTTTTACTTTTTGCATGCTTGCCGCCCACATCTACATACTCAAGTGGCCGCCCAAGCTAGCTAGCTAGTCTCTCTATCTCAATTGTATCTATTTATACATCTTTTTACTCAATGAATAAACTAAGTTGAAGTTTACTCAAGTATTATTACTTTCTCAAACTCTCTTCATAGTGATTATTAATTTTTCATAGGTTTGTGTTTAGGTTCCAATTAGGGTTTTGTTTAGTTTTTGTGTTTTTTTTGGACCTGTTTTCGTGTTTAGCAGCGTTTATGTGCTTCACTTTGAACGTAAACGGGCGTCCTGAGCTATTGGACGCCCGTCCGTCCAAATCTGATCGTCTCTGTTTGTGTTTTGCCCAGGAAGACGAGCGTCCAGTAACTTGGACGCCCGTCCTGTTCTTTCTCCAGGCAGACGTCCGGCCAGGTACTTGGACGCCCGTCTGGCCTGTCTGTCACCAGTTTTTTTTATTTATTTTTGTTTTAGGTAGATATCTTGGTTTGTCTTTCTTTTGCTTATTAAATAAATGTACTAGGGTTTCTGTTTTTCGTAGGTAGGTTTCGTAGGTAGGTTTCTGAGGTTGAATCATCTGACTCCACGTGTTGGATAAAAGGGATCGTTTTAGCACTCGTTAGTATTTTGGCCATAACTTTCGGCTCGAGTGTCCGTTTGGGACGCAGGACCCCAATTCGGAAAGCTCTTTCCGACGCCGACAACGTGGTGAACCGCCTACGGCCGTTCAGTGCCGTTTTTGAGGTCAAAATCCACTGTTTTCCCTTCCATTTTGGGCTCAGAAGATTTCAACACGTTTTTTTTCCTTTTTTTTAGTGTTTTCTGTTTTAATTTTTTCGTAGTTTAGTTTTAGGTTTCTGTTTCCGTATCTTTTTAGGTAGTTTTCAATAAAAGTAGCGTTAAATAAATTGAGAGTTTTTTTTATTTTTGCCGTGTTTAGATGACCGTTGGGTTAAGAATGTGCAAAAAGTTTGTTCATTAGGGTTTACTAGGGTTTCTTAAAGCTTCTAGGGTTTATGATGTATGAAGTGTATCTAAGGTTTATGATATAGGTCGAGTTTCTGTTTGGTGCCCATTACTCTAGTGCCGGACGAGCGTCTACTTCTTCTGAACGCCCGGCCACTCTTTGTGGTTTCCAGACTTGCGTCCAGAGAAGTGAACGCCCGTCCATCCAACCCCACTTATTCTGGATATACTTTTACAGAACCTGGACGTGCGACCGTCCAGTTCATAAATCCCAGACCAGATGCCCGTCCATACACATGAACGGCCGTCCAACCACCCAGTTTTTTTTTTAAAATGTTAAGGGTTTGTGATGAATATAGTAATAAGAATTTGCATTCTTTCACCCCTGACTTGGATGCTTTACTTTAAGCCTCTGTGGCCTTTTCCATCTATTGTGGTCCATGTTAGAGTGACTGTTTGTGTTTTGACGTTACTGTTGTGGCATGGCTTCTTTATCTTACACACCCATTTACCTCTGATTCTTGGGATGCACTTATAAGAGGGTGGCATGAAATTCATTCACACACACTTAGTTGTTTTATTAGTTGAGTGTTAGGTAAGTCGTGATTGTGAGATGCTTAGTTCAAATTTTTCTTAACTTGATTTTTAATGCTTTATTTGACGTGGATACTTCCATATGAGCTTCTGTGGCTAGTTATTGTTACGTAGATGTTCTGAACTTGCATGTTTACATCTTTCCATCTACCGATCCATGTTAAATAATTGATTAACTTTTATATACATGATTCATCTATGCATGTTATAGTTAATGTCGGTTTCCGTATGCTACATATCGTTGTGATGAATCCTGTGAGCTTTGAGACTTATGTGTTTTCTTGATATTTTTGTAACTCATATGGGTAGCTACTGTCGGTTTTCCGTTGCTACTATCTTTGGCTTATGAGTTATATCTATTTAGTATAGCTAACTGTTGGTTTTCCATAATGCTATCACCTTTGATGAGTCTTAAGGCGCGTCTACACTGCATATAATGAATAGTACTGTCGTTTATCGTAAACTATCATTATTTGGTAGACGTTTATGATATACATGTCGTGTTGCAAATGAGTGGGCTAGTTTTCTTTCTTTTATTTTCTTTTATTTTTGCCTATCATTTAGTTGCATATCATTTAGTTGCATTGTTTTTCTATTTTTCTTTTATTTTTCTTGAGTGTAGTTACTGTCGGCTTGCCGTACGCTACCACTTTTATTTTATGTCCTTCATTTTCTGATTCTGCACGGGCCGTAGTCACTGTAGAGTTGCCCTCCCAACTTGCTCAGCCTGAGCCTGTCAGCAATTTTTTTTTATAATTGCATATCATGTAGATTGCATTGTAATATATTTTCGTATAGTGCACCTAGCCCTGCTATTTTGTAATGTTCCATGTATATGTTCCATCTTTACATGAGCTTAATCTGAAAAATCTCTCTGACTTCTTTTCCATGTGTTTTACATGTACAATCCTGCTATTTTGTAGTGTCCTTAATCTCTATCCTTATTTCTGTATGCACATGTTGGGCTTATTTGTATTGTAAAGCTTCTGTGGCTTTATACTTGACGCTTAGGTGTCCTATGTTTTCCCTGTGTGGTGATTTTTCCATCTGAGCCATTATATCATGTGCTTATTTCTTGTCTTTCATTATAGTTTAGCGATATGTTATATTCCCCCGTGTTCCCCGAGATACTGCCATGTTTTTCAAGAGGTGCAGGTACATTTTTAGTTGTTCTTGTTAAGCTGGCCTTGGAAGTGAATCTGGAGAGGAATACCTATGACATCTCGTGCCTCGGAAACGCGGATCGATTCTCTATCCTTCTTCAGCCTATCTTCATATCATTACCAAATCAGCTAAGTTCTTTATCTTTTCCTTTCAATTCTGCACAACCTGAGGACATGTTGTGGTTTAAGTGTGGGGGAGTAGGGGAATGAGTCAATAGTAGTATCTATACATTTGCTTACATTCGTTATGAGTCTATGCAAAATAGGCTAGAATTTTCAAAAAATTTCGACATCTTTGTTTTTGTTTTGTCCCGAGTAGGCAATTCAATTCAATGTTCGTTATTTTTATAGTCATCCAAGCTATATATCATATGTTTGATAAGTTAGTTGTTTCACCTGAGATCTATTTTTCACGAGCCATAGTGAACGATGAGCTAATTTATAAAGTTATACCCCTTTTGATAAGTGATTTCTGATTTTCTTATAAGTCATGTGCTTAGTGCTACGTATATATCTTGAGATTTATGATAGTTTGTATTTAGATCCGGAGTATGATATACTGTGAATATCTTAGGTTTGAATGTGATAAGTAACACGTAACTTATTGTCAAATGAAAAAGTTGAGTTTATAATGAATTAATTGGGTGTGTCGAAAGCTGGTCGATGATTTGAGTGCGATAGGGTGTACCACGTATGTCCTATACCACTATGATGGCCAAAAGCTCACGACAATCAGAAAAAGCTGCCTGATGATTTGAGTAAGGTAGGGTATATCTCGAATATCCTATTCTGCCATGACGGGCAATAGCTCATTCTGATGTGTGTATAAATGTGAAAGTCAATTGAATCAACTTACATAAGGAATTTGGTATGAAATGAATAGAAGACTTAGTTATCGTCTATCTTATCCCCAGTAGAAACTGATAGATATGTTGTAGGGATTATCCTCTGAGTATTTCAGAAAGGCCCTAGATATATTTGATCATTCTTTTCGGGATATTTTACGTTTGTAGGGTACACCTTATGAGTGTCATTTATTGCTAGTCTACGAGGGGGTATTAGCTAGTTTTGCTTTGAGTTTCTCAAGTTTGGATTTAGTGGAAGTTTTCTATGGTTTTGCACACACACAGTGGTGAACTTCTGATTTATTGGATCTATGCTATATTGTCTGAGATGTCTGTTTTCGTTTCGAGCCCTAATTTTCGTTTTGTTTTGCTCGGGACGAGCAAAAGATAAGTGTGGGGGAGTTGTTAAGGGTGATTTTATACGTTTTATAAGGATATATTTTGTAACAATTCTCTCCATATTCGTATGTTTCTCATAGAAATCGAGCTTTATATTGAAATATTGAGCAAATGAGTTTTAGAAGTATTAAAGTGCAAAATCGAGCTAATTATGTGATTTTATTGGATTAATATCTTTAGATGTAAGATGTTACATTTTGCATGTTTTTATCGTGATGTAGGTACGCTTGCATGAGGTGAAAGGAGCTTAAAAGATGTTCGAGTGATGATTTGCATGGAAGGAAAGAGATAGAGATGAAGTTGGAATGAGGATCAAGATGAATTTGGAAGAAAAAGGGACTGAACTAGCGTCCAGAAGCCTGGACTGGCGTCCAGGCTGAACTGGCGTCCAAAGAAGTGGATTGGCGTCCAGGAGAAGAAAGTTGATTCAGAGAGTTTGGACGCCATAGTGAACGAGCGTCCAGAGGCATCTGGACGGGCGTCCACAATTCCGGACGGGCGTCCACGGCCGACATGCTGAAAACCGACTTACTTTTCTATAAATAGCAGCGCGGATTTCAACCCTAATAACACATTATTGAGACCTATTGATACACAATCATTAGGAGAAAACCCTAGGCGGCCCCAGCCCCCTTAGGGGAGGCTAGGGTTGCGATTTTTCTTGTTTCTTTTCCGTTTTATTTCTGTTTTGCTGCTGCGTTTTATGCTCAACGCTTGGGGCTGAACAAGTTCAAACGATTTGAATCTTTTCCATCAGGTTTTTCTATTTCCAATCTGAGTTTATGTTGTGATTTTAATTCAAAGTTGTATCTTTTCCATGATTATTTGTTATGCAATCGATATCGAAAGATGTATTTCTATTTGATGTTTACCGTATGACGAGAGTCGGTGTAAACCTTAGATCACCATAGGAAAGATGGGATTTTTAACCTTGACATAACGAGAGTTGATAGGTTAGATTTCTAGGTTGCTAGGTTGAGAGATCTTACACCTTGTTTTGATAGCATCAATCTTATATATCGAGAGATGAGAGATTGATAGGCGAATTATCTACGAGAGTAGAAGTTCATACCTTTGATAGGTGAACCACAATTTTAGTTGACTCATCACAAGACAACTTTAGAGAGGAAATTAAGGGTTGCGGGATCGGTGGATTATTGTTTGTGCGTTGTTCAATCACCATGATCATCTTCTTGTTTACTGTTTATTTTATAGTTTATAGTTTAGATTTTGTTTTCGCTTTTATCCTTCCTGGCTTTGGACTGACAATCCTTTGTCCAGTTTTCTTTTCATTTTTAGTTTTAGGTTTAGAAATAATTGGTAACAATCTTAGGAAAATTAATGAACTAGATACCCCGATTCCCTGTGATCGACTCCGGTATTAATCGCTATACTACGATCCCTACACTTGGGGTATACCGGATTTATAAAATTTATTACTTGTTTGTTTTGTTAGATAAAATCCGTGACATTACTCATACATACACATAATCTTATGATGAAATGACCAGTAGAGAGACAAAGGATTTTCTACAAAACATTGAATCCTTGTATGAAGGCACAAACAAGACTCAGGATGAAGCATGGCTAGATTGGCTATCTAAACACGAACAGTGGCTACATCCTGATATGGCTAGACTATATGGTGAGATAAAAGATTTTAATATCTCACAAAGTATGACAACAAAGGAAGCACAAACTGAGGGGAACATAATGCAACACATAGAGGACTAGTTGAGGTTTCCAGGGAACTAAAGAGTCCTGAAGATCATACAGTGGAATGGAGATTAGAATTTGAAGATATGAAAAGGATGCTTATACCCATGTCTTGTAAATCAAGTCACGAACAATGGGAAATGTACAATGAACTAAAACTTGCAGTTGGTGACATTGCTCAGGCCAAGAAAAGGCTAGAAGATTACTTTGGCAAGCCCCATGCACACGAGACTCTACCAGACTTCAATAGGCTTTCAACAGGAAATCGTTTGGCAACCAACTAAGAGAAATTTCCTTAGCTTATTGGAAGTGGAAGTTTCCAGAACTGGACTTCAAAGATATGATGGGCATTCACACTACGAAGTTCAAGAGGTACAAGGAAAATATAAAGAACTAGTAGTTTTAATAATGTTATCTTAGAGTATTTTGAAATATCTTTTGCCCTTTAAAGGATGAATAAATTTTTTAGAATTTTGATTTTTAATTATATATGAAAATATATTTACTTATGTTAAGGCCTATGAGGGTTTTGGCATCATTCAAAAGGGGGAAATTGTTAGGAAATTTTATTGTTTTGATGATGGCCATACTAGAAGTTATAGCAAGCCTGAAATAAGTTAAAAATAAGTTAGAAATGTTTGTATAGGATTTACATAGAGTCTGACATTCTTTATAAGTTCAGTCAGACAAGCACTGTTTTAGATTGGTAGGGCAGCTCAGCAAAATAAAGATCAGAAGACCAGCTGAGTGAAGATAGGGAAGGAACCAACACAATAAAGTAAAGACCTTTACGGACTGACTTACAACCAAGGAAATTTGTGATGACCTTTGGTAAGTCTAAGATATATATTACAAGTGATAAAACTTATTTTTCTTAAATATAGCGAACACTGATCTCACCCAAAACAAAGATCGGTGAAGTAAAAGGTGTATCAGTCATTAAAGCATTAGCGGACCAGTACCAGCTAAACTGGAGCAGCAGACTGATAGCAGTTAAGTGACTGACAGTCATTTGAAGTAGTCACTGAACCGTGAAATCACAAAGCAAGAGCTCAGTAATGGAAAAAATAGAAGAGTCAAGTAAGCTATTAATACTTATTCAAAAAGTGGAAAATATGGTGATCAAGCATTTAATGCAGAATCAATCAAGAACGGATTTTATGATGGACTTTTCAAGGAAATCCGGATCACTGAAATCAGGAAAGAAATTCATAATCAAGGATTTACGGCTATAAATAGAAGGCATTGGCAGACAACAAGAAAAGATGAGACGAGAGTGCTAAAACTCTATCAAATTACAAGCCTTCATACCTAAACTTCAAATACATATCTAGATAATCAAGTTCAGAATTACCAAGGACTTCATCAGAAAACATCTAAGTCTGAACTTGATCAAGTTTGTGGATTTATCAAATTCACACCCCTCTCTAGCAACTGAATTTGAGAGATTTGAGAAGGAGTTGTGTTTGTGGTAGCTGCTGAAGGATTTGTTGCCAATGATCGTTGTGTGAAGACTGAGTCACTAAAGCTTTTGTAGCCAATGAGTGATAGTCTATAGATTGTGAAGCTTGTGTAGCCAGAGACAATCATAACTATTGTATTGGTGAATGACAATAGTGAATTCCTCCAATCATCACAGGAGAAGAGTGGATTAAGGGATTACACCACCCTGAACCACTATAAGTTTTTGTGTTCATTTAATTTCTGCACATTTACTTTCTGCATTTGTTTATTGCACTTTATCTTTGATTGTGTATTTGTTTAGATACTTTGAAAATACATTTTAGAAGGGCTTTAATTTCGTTGAACAAATTGTTTTCATCAAGAAAATTTTTTGAACTCAAAATATAGTCATTCACCCCCGACTATATTCTCACCCTTCTCTGGGACCAACACACAACGACCTCAGTCCGGACCTTCTCTTTATCAGCCTTAAGCCCGTCAGCTGCATAGTGTGGCATTCAAGTGTCTATCCACTTTAATAGTGCATCATATTGCAGCGAGTCGCTTTAGGCTGTAAAAGTTGCTTAAACTCGCCTGCTTAATATTCTCCAGTGACGAGAATAACTTCCATTAGGATGGTACTTGCTATAGCCGCTTTGCGTAATTTAGAAGTACATCAAATGGATGTGAAAACCGCTTTCTTAAATGGAGATTTAGAAGAAGAAATCTACATGGAACAACCTGAGGGTTTTTCTAGTCCAGGACAAGATAAGAAAGTGTGTAAATTGGTTAAGTCATTATATGGCTTAAAACAAGCACCAAAACAATGGCATCAAAAGTTTTATCATGTTATGCTTGAAAAAGGGTTCAAAACCAATGAATGTGATAAATGTATTTACATGAAAGAAACAAAAGATGGCTATGTCATTTTATGTCTTTATGTGGATGACATGCTGATAGTTGGTAGTAATGATAAGATGATCAAATCTACCAAAGATATGTTAAACGCCAGATTTGAAATGAAAGATATGGGTTTAGCAGAGATGATATTGGGAATTAGAATTACAAGAAATTCTAATGGTCTCATTTTGTGTCAATCTAATTATATTGATAAAATCCTGGAAAAATTCAATAAAGATGACTCAAATGAAGCTAGAACTCCAATAGATCAAAGTCAACCTTTGTTCAAAAATAAAGGTGAGGGTGTATCTCAATTAGAGTACGCAAGGATCATTGGAAGTCTAATGTACTAAATGAGTTGTACTAGACCGGATATCGCTTACGCTGTTGGCAAGCTAAGTAGATATACTAGTAATCCGAGTCACGAACATTGGAAAGCTATAGAGAGGTTACTGAGATACTTAAGATATACTCGTAAGTATGGCCTTCACTATACAAGAGAACCAATTGTTATAGAAGGATATACTGATGCAAATTGGATTTCAGATTCAAAGGATTCAAAATCTTCAAGTGGCTTTGTATTCACGTTAGGCGGTGGAGCCGTGTCTTGGAAATCTTCCAAACAAACCGTGATAACCAGATCCACAATGGAATCTGAGTTTGTGGCATTGGATAAATGTAGGGAAGAGGCAGAATGGTTGCATCAATTCCTAGAGGATATTCCTCAATGGCCGAAGCCAGTGCCAGGAATATGTATTCACTGTGACAGTCAATCAGCGATTGGAAGAGCACAGAATATAATGTATAATGGTAAGTCTAGGCACATACGCCGAAGACATAATTCCATTAGACAACTACTCTCAACTGGTACGATTACCTTAGACTATGTTAAGTCAGAGGATAATCTTGCGGATCCGCTAACCAAAGGGTTAAATAGAGAGGTAGTTGCTAAATCATCAAGAGGAATGGGACTAAAGCCCATGGAATAAAACTTTTGCGAAGGAAAACCCAACCTTGTAGATTGGAGATCCCAAGATCTTGGTTCAATGGGAAAACCTAATTGCCGAAGTAAAGTCACTGTGGGGAGTAACCCTCAAGCTCATTCCTAAGATGAAGAAACAGTGAGATTGAATGAGGATAAGCTCACAGAAGAGCTTTTAATGATTTGTGTAAGAAGAATATTTTGAGAAAAATTCTGAATTACAGAATCACCTATGTAAGAGAGAAGAGGGGCCGCTTCAAAGGGAATTGTGAGGGCGCAATTCTTAGAAACTCTTGCTGAACCAGGCAGATGTCCACAGCCAAAATGGACATAACCACAAGAACCTATGTTGATAGGTAGATGCAGTGTGGTTGATATGTCATCATTTGCATCAACGGCAGAATAGTTCAAGGACATCGCGTCTACTAGTCAGCCAGTAAAGTAAACATATTTAATCAAGGGAAGGTTCAAAGGGTCACACCTACCTATCCTATGCATTGATCTACCGCCGAACTCTCAATTTCATTCTTAGAGCCTTTGCTAGGGTTTAAACACTATTCCATTCATGTGGGGGATTGTTGGAAAATGATGGTTAAAATGGATATGTTAAATGATATGTCATATTGGGCTTATTGGGCCTAAATGGTGAATGGAAAGTGTTAGTAATAAAGGGAAAATTGGAGAAACCAATTTCTCCCACATTGGAAGGAAGGAAGGAAAAGAGCCAATATATATGATGTTTCTTTAGTGTAGTGGTAAGAATTTACCAACTTTATACACCGTTCTCTACACGGGCGCAGGGGGGTGCAAATCCATCCGGATTTCAGCTTGAACTTGTGTGCGAGCGCGCGTCCTGCGGACACGAATGCAACTCGATTCAAAGGCTCCCAGTTTGCAACCTGAACATTTATTTTTCGATCTGAATACTGGAAGTTCAGAGACCTTCCAACTAACTACACTTATGGCATCTGCTGATACTGTGCCTGTTCCATTTCCTTGATGTAATGACATTCAATACAAGCTGAGGCTGTTCCACTTCGAATTCCATCTGTTTTTTTGACATCCTCTACAGAATAAAGCCTATATAAACAGACAACTTGATCAGTTCTTCATACCCGAATACAGAGCATTCTGCTTCCTCTTTTACTTATGAAAACTGAGAGTTCAAACTACAAGGTTCTTAAGCAATTGAAGGCGTTGTGCTTCCTGTCATTGCTATCCGTTCTATCCGGGGAGATTAACCTCCTGCTGAAGCTCACGGCACACGAAGGTGAGGGGACGAATTAGTCTTAAGGAAACTGTGTGCAACACAGGGCTCAGATCATATATCCTTTTTCGTTTTCTTTGCAATTGTAATTCGATTTTCTTGTATTTCGTTTTAGTTGTATTTTATTTCGTTTATGAACAAGATTGTCCAACAAATTAGACTCAAACTCTGCGCATTCATAATGAAAAATTGTTCGAGCTCATGTTCGAATATGTTCTTCTACATGTATTTTAGTCTTCTAGCTCAAGCTTGGATCGTTAAAGTATAAAATAATGAAGTCCAAAAGCGAAAATAACAAAATAAATAGCAATATACAAACCTCATTGTACCAAAAGCAATAAAACACTAAAAATATTCTATAAAATCACTCTAGAGTATGTTTTAGATGAATAAATTGTTTACGATCTTATGTATTAGGGTTAGGGTATACATCGGTTTCTCTATATATGCAGTTTCACAAACATAATCGAACGTTCGTGAGTAAGTTAGTGTTCGTTCGTTTAGAAAACGAGTTTAAAGTTGTGTTCATTCTTGGTTTGTTAAGCTAAACGAATGAACGATCCCCAACCACTAATGAATCAAACATATAATTATTTATGAACGGCTCTGTTCGTTTAACAACACATATTGGTGACGTCTAAAAAGGAAATGACATCAATCATGCATTAAACATTTAATAAAACTACATCGTATAAATTTTTAGATTCCTATGTGTTGGATGGGATGGGTTAGGCTAGGGTTGGCTAGGCTAAACTCATTAAATTATTTATTAGTATTAATAAAATATTAAACAGACTCCGTATTTTTCATTTTGATCGGGAGGAATTAGCATATTTAAACCGACCGAAACAATAGTTGCCTCGTTAGTTGTCATGAGATCATCTGTCCAATTTATGTGTCTAATTTCGCTGTCTAAGTAAAAACTAAGTCGTTTTATGTGTGTGTTATTTTTTGAAGAAAAAATAATAATAAACAAAAAATAACAAACATGAAACGACATAGTTTTTTTACTTAGACACCGAAATTAGACACACAAACTAGACAAGTGATCTCATACCCATCTAAAATATGTCTAAATTATGTGTCCAACTTAAAACTTTAACGTTTCGATTATTAGAAAAAACATTGTTGGTTGCTCTTTCTTGACATCCAGACATGTTTTATCAAAAGATATAAACAAAAAAATGTTGTCTTCTCCACCCCTCTTCGACTCATTCCCTCTGCCTCACTGTAAATAATTCATCCAATACTTTATTGAGATATAATATTAATTATCTGTCTCTTCATCAGCTTAAGTTTTTAGGAGAGATGGTAGTTCATCATGGAATCAGAACAGGAGGTCCTGAGTTCGAACCTTGCTCCAAACAAAATTAAAAACAAAAAGCAAAAAAACCAAGTGTTGGCCTCTCATTTCTTATTAGCCACACTTCCCAAAAAAACAAAAAAAACTAATAAAGTGTTGTGCTTCTCCCCCTTCTTATGTGCCCACATTTGAGGGGCCCAAACAAAACAAAAAGAAATAACAATGTGCCCACATTTGAGGGGCCCAAACAAAACAAAAAGAAATAACAAATCAAGTGTCGAGCCTTTCACCCTTCTTGTAGAGTATTGAGATACAATGTTAATTATCTACCTCTCCATCAGTTAAAGCGTTTGGAAGAGATGGTAGTTCAACATACTTCAAATTGTATGTTTATGATTCTCGTGTTTTTGGCTTGTTTTAAGGACTCACACTGCTACTTTGATTTTGAGAACCCTAGGTAAGAACAATTATTAATGCAAATCAGAGAATCCAAAAAAAAAAAAAACAAAAACAAAATAATTCCAATATTAAAACACCAAATGATTTATGTCAGCCAACATCAATTTTGGATTTCATGACAGAAGGAAGATTATTCATTTGGGGAAGAGGAGACATAGTTATTGGACTGAGGATCCGAAGCCTGTTAGTCCATAGTGATCAAGCCCTTAATCAAACAATTTGGTGTCGTGATAGTCAACTTCTAGTTATTTTTCAGTCTGGTTGGAATCTTCTACGTAATTCTTTTTTGATATCGTGTGGAAAAAAATGCTTTTCGTACACCCAACTTTTTCTCTTTGAATTTCCTTGTCGAGAATATTATCACCGAAGATAAATAGTGTAGAATATTTTATTTATTTATATTATTTATTTTACCTAAGGCAAATACACTGTGCCTATAAATACCCATTGTAATACATTTTTACAATCAATGACAATACAATTACTTTTCTAAAACCTAATATGGTATCACAGCCTCTCTAATAAAAAAAAAACCTAGCCGCCGCAAAACACAGCACAGCCGCCGCCGCCATGTATGAAGTGGACGAAGAAACCACCGCCGCCGCCGCTGCACAATACCCCTCCTTCACCCCTTCTTCTGCTATCCGTATTACACAACTCACACGTCAAAACTACAATCTTTGGCGAGCACAAATCGTCCCATACCTGCGAGGACAGGGAGTTTTCGGCTATGTGGATGGAACCATACCACCGCCGCCGCCAACCATCACCACCGGCGAAGGTGCCGCTGCAACCACCTCTGTGAATCCAGCCTTCACAACGTGGACTCGAAACGACAATCTTATACTATCTACGATTACCTCTTCTCTCACTGATGACGTTTTATTGCAAGTTTATACGGCCACAACATCATCGGAAATTTGGTCGGCCCTCTCCACTTCCTTTGCGTCTCAGAGCCGCTCAAAAATGGTCCAACTCCGCACCTCCCTGGCATCAACACGCAAAGGCGACAGCACCACCTCTGAATACTTCTTCAAGATTAAAAATATCGCCGATCAACTCTCACTCGCCGGCCATCCCCTCTCCGATGAAGACATTATTGCGTATCTCCTCGCTGGTTTAGGACCTGAGTTCGAGTCCCTTGTCACCATGCTCTCTGTTCAGCCGACTCTCTCTCTTGATGAATTATACTCCCAGCTTCTCACTGCCGAAGCCAGAATTAACAACTACCGGCCAGTTGCTGTCCCTGCTTCCCCAACGCCGCTCCCACCATCCGGCTCCATCGCTACGAACTATGCTGGTAATTCTTCTTATGGTAATAATTCCTTTTCCAACAATTATGGTACTGGTTCAAATAATTATGGAAATGGTTCTGCAAATTATTCGTCTAACAACCGCAACCGAGATAATGGTAACGGGAACAACAGGGGCCGGGGGTGTGGTGGTCGTGGCCGAGGTCAACCTCGTCCATCACAACCCTCTCCCTCCAACCCGAATGATCCATTACCCAAGTGTCAGATATGTGCTAAAACAGGTCACACAGCTCAAGTTTGCTATTGGCGTTATGAGGAGTCCCGTAGCTCCAACCCACAGCCTCCTGCACCTCGACCACCACAGGCTTATGCTGCGTACCCCCATCCAGAGCAACATCCTGTCACTCCTTCTACATGGATTCCTGATACTGGAGCAACGCATCATCTCACGAATGATTTTCGCAACCTCAATCTCACTTCTGAACCGTATGGCGGCACTGATCAAATACACATAGGAGACGGTACAGGTTTACCAATCTCTCACTCTGGTTCTTCTTCGTTTATTTCCCCCTCCCGCACCTACCACTTATCTAATATACTTGTATCCCCTTCACTCGCTAAAAATCTCCTTTCCGTCCACAAATTTACCTCTGATAATTATGTTTTCTTCGAGTTTCATGACATATTTTTTGTTGTGAAGGACTACTCGGGCAACATCCTTCTTAGAGGTGTAGTCAAAGATGGGCTCTACTACTTCACTCCTCAGCCAAGCCGTCCTCCACCACACGCCCTCTCCGCCAATCTATGCTCCTCCACCACGTGGCATCGTCGTCTTGGGCATTGCTCCTTCCCAGTGCTCCAACAAGTTTTCAAGCGTCTTCCTTTTCATGTTTCCAATAAGGCACCTCCTAGTGTTTGTGCCCCTTGTCAGCTGGCCAAGAGCCATTGTCAAACTCTTTATGTTTCAGATTTTACTTCTCATGCACCGTTAGATTTGATTTATAGTGATGCTTGGGGTCCTTGTCATGAAACTTTGACCTACGGGTCTTTTTACTATGTTAGCTTTTTGGATGATTTTACCAAATACATTTGGCTTTTTCTGATCCAACTTAAATCTGACGTTGAAACAATTTTTCCCGCTTTCCTAAATTCAATTGAACGACAATTCTCTACTAAACTAAAAGCCTTACAATCCGATTGGGGAGGTGAATATCGTCGCCTCTCTCAACTCCTTACTACACTAGGCATCCAACATCGCCGTTTGTGTCCACACACCCATGAACAGGTCGGTGCTATTGAACGCCGGCATCGCCAAATTGTCGAAATTGGCCTCTCCCTACTTGCCCAGGCCAATCTTCCCCTTCCATACTGGGAGGATGCCTTCATCACTGCCACTTACCTCATAAATCGCCTTCCCACCAAAACTCTCAACTACAAAACTCCTTACGAAATGGTTTACCACCGTTCTCCCGACTACTCTTTCCTCCGTGTTTTTGGCTGTGCATGCTGGCCCTATTTACGTCCTTATAACCACCACAAAACCGACTATCGATCCGTCACCTGTGTTTTCTTGGGTTACTCTCTGATAGGGACATATTTGGTGGTATTTATGTGCTTATTTATATTTATTTTTGTCGAGAGATACTCTTTTTTGGGTGTGTTTTGGATGATTTTCAGGTCTTAGGTGCTCGTGAGATATAATGGCGATTATTGGAATGTTTTGGCCATTTTTTGGAGAATGTTCAAGGTAAAGAGAAACGACGAAGGATTTTGTGAGGAGATCGAACCGTTGCGGAATGCAATGATGCGTCTTTGAACGTTTTCATTGACCTCGTGCCAAATATTTATTACTAATAAATTGGTCAAGACTTTCGTTTTTATTATTAAGGATTATTATTATTATTTTAGGATATTAGATTTTAATCATATTATAAATAAAATAAAATAAATGGGCTTAGGCCCAAATTAGAAGTAGCAGTATTTTTTTCATACTACTTAGGCGTGAATTTGCTGGGACTATAAGGAGACTACGGACAACATCACGGAAGGATCAGACTAAAAGGAAAAGACATTCTGAGACGGCATTGAGGGAAAGAAAAGGAGCCGCTGCTACTTTCCTCTTTTCGATTCAATTGTGCTAACAACAGTATGAATTATTTTGTATTTTCTACAATAATGGTTTGTATTTAATTTCGTTTATTTCCAGTTAAAGTGTTATTGAAATCTCGATTGATGCGATTGTGAGACCTAATTGATTTCATCCTCATTGCTTTGTTGATATTTATTCGTCTTCCGGGCATAAACTTGATGACTATATAGTTGATTGGTTGTTTCTGCAGGATAATTAATTCAATTATTTAGTTGATTGCCAATTAAAACGATAAATACGTCAAAGTTTATTGGTTTTGATATAGTGGTAAATGATATGATTTTGCCGGTTCGTAGCCCGTAGAATCCACTATCATGAAAACGAATAATCTAGGTTAAAATTAGTCCGGTTGGATTAATACTTTGAACTGGGTCTCTCAAACCTTAATGCTTCCGGGATTCCAAACTCTTATGACCGTGTCTAGGGGTGTCTTCCGGTTAGAGTATAATTAACGACCGTGTCTTGATTATTGAATTTAGGAGAGATTGGTCACTTGGCGGTTGTCGGTGGCTATAACCAGTTTATCAATGAATTAGTGAGTCATTCTTGCGTCAGTGATCAATCGAGTAAATCGAGGTGGAAATAACTACTTTAGCTGGAGCCTTCTTATTATTGATTTTATTACTATTTTATATCTCTTTTGTCTCGATTGTTAGAATTCTTCTTGTTAGTTACTATAATTTTAGTCAATACACAACTACTTGGATTCTATATTTTGTTCTGAAAGAAATAATCTTCCGTTCCCTGTGGGATTCGACCCCTACTTGCCCTATACTAGTTATAGAGTAAAAAGGGATATATTTTTGGTGGGTTAACGAGTCACTAAATTTTGGCGCCGTTGCCGGGGAAAACTGACAAAGGAAGCAAAAGAAGCTAAGAGGCAACTCGAGGCATCCACATCTTCACCTGATATTGCACTAGATTCGGTTACAACAGATTCATCGACTGAAGAAGAAGTTTTATCTGAAACTGAGTCTGAAGAGATGGCAGCGAATCAAGAGCCTGCAAGGACGTTAAGAGAAATGGCAGCTCCGGATTTCGATCAACATCCCATATGCATAGCATTCCCGGAGATGGACCAGCCATTTGAGTTCAGGGCGTCACTAATGCACGCACTGCCTAAGTATCATGGATCGGTAGTAGAAGATCCTTATAAGCATTTAATGGATCATCATTTGGCTTGTACCACACAGAGACTCCAAGGTATGACCGAGGATCAAATGAAACTCAGAACTTTCGCATACACCTTGGAGGGTAAAGCCAAGAGTTGGTTCTATTCGCTTCCTGCTGGATCTATAACAACATGGGCCGCCATGAGGGCCAAATTTATGGAAAGATTCTTCCCTGCTTCACGAGCTTCTAACATCAGAAAAGATATATGTGGAATCAGACAGCAGCCAAGAGAAACTTTGTTTGACTATTGGGAGAGATTCAATCATCTTCTTGCAAGTTGTCCACATCACCAGATTCCAGAACAACTACTCATTCAGTATTTCTATGAGGGACTTCTACCAAGGGAAAGGAAAATAATTGAAGCAGCTAGCGGTGGAGCTTTCATGAACCAAACATGCGAAGATGCCAAGAAGTTGATTGAGAATATGGCAGCTAATGCGCAACAGTTTAGCTTAAGAGAGGATGTAGCTCAAACAGTGAACGAAGCAAACTTCTCCGCCATTGACCAACGCCTTGACACATTAACATCATTGGTAGAGAAAATGGCGACTGGTCAGATGCATAAAGTGAAGGCCTGTGGTGTATGCTCGATGGTGGGGCACCATACTGATATGTGTCCTACTTTGCAAGAGGAGAGTTCTGAGCAAGTGAATGCGGCCGGTGGTTTCCAAGGGCAGCAACAGAGGATGTATGATCCATATTCAAATACGTATAATCCAGGTTGGAGGGATCATCCAAATCTTAGCCATAAGCCACAAGGAACACAACCACAATTTTTGCCTCAGCCGCAATACCAGCAACCACAAGCACCGGCACCTTCAAGGCCCTCTATGGAAGAAATGATGAAGAATCTGACCTCTTCTTTGCAACAAACTGTCCAACAGGAGGTCCAGAAAATACAGCAGGACCACATAAAATTTCAAACTGAGACAAGAACTGCACAAAGAAATCTGGAGATCCAAATATCTCAATTAGCTTCCACGGTAAGTCAAATGCAACAAGACCACGGAAAGCTTCCTTCTCAAGTGGTAATAAATCCAAGGGAAAATGTAAGTGCAGTTGTGCTGAGGAGTGGAAAGGAGTTAAAAGAGCCACATGTGAAAAGTAAAGTTGAAAAAGAGCCAGTTAAAGAGAAAGAGGAGCATCAGAGGGAAGAGTCTAATGCAAAGCAAAAGGGAAAATCTGTTGAGGATAAGCCAAAATATGTGGAACCCCCACCCTTCCCTGGGAGGTTGGCCAAAAGCAAGAAGGAAGATGAAGATCGAGCACTCTGGGAAACTTTCAAGAAAGTGGAAATTAACCTTCCGTTGATTGAGGCAATCAAGCAAGTGCCTCGATATGCTAAATTTTTGAAGGAGTTGTGCACCAAGAAGCTCAAATTGAGGCCTAATGAAATAGTGATGGCAAATGAGAATGTATCAGCGGTGCTACAGAGGAAGTTGCCACCCAAATGCAAAGATCCAGGTATGTTTACAGTTCCTTGCACCATTGGTAGGAAAAATGTTGAAGGAGCAATGCTAGACTTAGGCGCATCCATCAATGTTATGCCTTTGTCTGTCTATAATAAATTGAACCTAGGACCTTTAAAAGAAACAAGGATTATAATTTAGTTAGCTGATAGATCCAATTCATATCCTGAGGGCGTGGTTGAAGACGTGCTAGTGAAGTTTAATGGGCTCATATTTCCAGTGGACTTCTATATTATTGATATGGATGATGAGTTCTCCCTTCGACCTTCGCCTATCTTGTTAGGGAGACCTTTCATGAAAACATCTAAGACTAGGATCGATGTTGATAAGGGCATTTTTACTTTTGAATTTGATGGTCAACTTGTTACATATAACATGTTTGATGGTAAGATGTGTCCGAATACTAATGAGTCTGTTTTTCATGTTAGTGTCAATGGGTATATTGTTGATGATCTTGTTGAAATGAACCTTCCGAAAGAGGGGCTTGAGTTGTTCTGTCCAAGAAATATAATAGGTATGGATGCTCGAAAAGAGGATGAGGAGGAGTCACTCAAACTTGAGTGGAGTAAATCGTTCGAACCTTTGGAGCCTATCTACTTAGGAGAAAGCGAGGACACTTCGGTTTTGAAGGAAAAAGAGAAGTTACGGCTGCGTTGGGATGTATGGGAAGCATCGTGAATGAACAAGTTCGTCTAGCCAAAGACGTAAAAGAAGGTGCTGATTGGGAGGCAACCCAACATCAAAAAAAAAAAAAAAAAGTGAGGAAACTGCAGGTAAATAAATTATGATGTGATCACATCGATTTTATGGTGTGTTTTCAACATTTTTTTGCCCAAAAACAGAAAGTAAATAAATAACGATGTGATCACATCATTTTAAGGGAGTTATTTTCTTTATTTATTTTTTTTTTCTTTCCCATAAACTTTCATCCCACTCCCACCCGTCTCTTTCCTCTCTTCTTAAAAAAATAAAAAAAAATCATTTATTATTTTCAATCATCTTTCCCTCCCCCAAACCAAATCAACCACATACGGTCTCCCTCCTCCATTAAATTACTTCACCCTCTTCTCCGATTGATACCACCAAAAAAAAAAAAAACAAACAGTACTTTTCTTTCTCTAAGCCATGGCAAGAACCAATAAGGTGGCAAGATTCATGGGACGATCTGAGGCAGTTTCATCCACCAACCTTCACCATCACCGCCTCCATTTTGACTGGAATCCTTTCCGGAAACCGCCAATTCGCTACCACCCAAAACCTCTGTTGCGCCATCACCCACAGTCTCCAGAAAAATTTTAATGAAGAAAAACTTGGTATTGTTTTCGTGCATGAATTATGCTGCTAAAACAAAATTAAAAAAACTCATGGAATAAGAGTCATGTCCAACTCACACCGCTCTCTAGCCCCCACTTCGATTTCAGGTAAGTCCTTGGTCTCTTACTTTCTTATCTCATACATGTATATATTTATCATATCATGTCATTGTGCATAATTGCATTTTTCTTCTACATTTGGTCATACATTGGGGACAATATATGTTTCAAATGTGGGGGAGATGTTGCATTCATCATACATGTTTATCATTTTTAGATTAGATCATGCATCATTTTGTATTCATCTATTTTATTTTTTGTACATACAAAAAAAAAAAAAAAAAAAAAACATGCTTAGAGTTGCATTTTAGGATTTTTCTAGTATTAAGAATACGATTGTGTGACACTTTACCAACCTTTACGTTTCTATCTTGTGTGGAGTAATCAGAATCAAACGGCAAATAATCAATATATGCACACACTTTTGTTGATGCGCACTCACTTTAGAACATTTGTTTATAAGTTTTGGGTGGTAAAATCTCTGAACCTTAACGAAAGCCACTTAAAAGTGAGGTTTACTTGGCCAAAGAGCGCACTCGCTCACTTTTCTTTTGAGTAATATCCACACATTCCAATGTCATTCCAGAATTTGCGTTGACATGCATTTCGAGACCACACTTTTCGGGTTCAGTGCACTTAAATGATTGAGGCACCTAGGATTTAGCCACTTCTAGACCCACTTTTGTTGGCCTACCCATACTATATACCCCCTAGTTAGCCCCGTCTAGCCTGACCTTTTCTTTGATTAAACTCCAAAAAATTAAATCCAATGGCCTTTTCTTACGAGATCCCCTCTTTTGTTGACCCTATTGTCAAGGGATTGTATGAATATATCTATGATTTGAAGAAGATGTACCAAGAAATGAATAATTTTGGGATCATGGCTGAGATTGTTTGTGTGGGATGGATGAGAATTGCAAAAACGAAAAAAAGAAAAAAAAAATGAAATTACAATGAAGGAGTGTTTTATATGTTGAAGAAGCAGCTTGTTTCCGCGCATTTTTTTGCAAGCTTCTTTGGAGAGTATTGTTTGCACTTCTATTCTTAGTTATGAGATGTGGTATTTTGGAGCCATGTTGTGTGTTTAAGTTGGAATTATTTTTGATAACTATGATTATTGAAGTGGTTGTTCATGCTTTCTCCTTGACAATTTAGCCCAAATGATATCCTTTTACCTACCATATTTTCTGTCCCTAGCCCCGTTACAACCCTATGAAAGACCTCATGATTTGTGTATTGGATTTGAATGCATAGTGGTGGAGATTTGATTGATATGCAAATTTATGGTAATGCTTGGGCGTGTGTTGATTTTGAGAGTGTGTGAATTGTCCCTATGCATTTATTTGATTGAGTGATTACCCGTGAGGACATGTTGAGGTTTGTTGGTTTTGCCGCTTTGAAGAGTTGTGAACCAATGTGATATTGTGAGTCGTATGAGCATTAGTGTGTGGAGTGTATTGTTTGATTGCCCTTTTGTTTGAGTTATGACATATGAGATTGATGACAAGGTTGGACTTGTGTCATGTGTTTGGAACTTTGGATGGTCATGGTACTTGCATTCATGTTAGGATCATTCATCACGCATTTGCATTTCATGGCTTAGTTGAGAATAGTGAGATGCTCGGGGACTAGCATCATTCAAGTGTGGGGGGATATGATAGGGACATATTTGGTGGTATTTATGTGCTTATTTATATTTATTTTTGTCGAGAGATACTCTTTTTTGGGTGTGTTTTGGATGATTTTCAGGTCTTAGGTGCTCGTGAGATATAATGGCGATTATTGGAATGTTTTGGCCATTTTTTGGAGAATGTTCAAGGTAAAGAGAAACGACGAAGGATTTTGTGAGGAGATCGAACCGTTGCGGAATGCAATGATGCGTCTTTGAACGTTTTCATTGACCTCGTGCCAAATATTTATTACTAATAAATTGGTCAAGACTTTCGTTTTTATTATTAAGGATTATTATTATTATTTTAGGATATTAGATTTTAATCATATTATAAATAAAATAAAATAAATGGGCTTAGACCCAAATTAGAAGTAGCAGTATTTTTTTCATACTACTTAGGCGTGAATTTGCTGGGACTATAAGGAGACTACGGACAACATCACGGAAGGATCAGACTAAAAGGAAAAGACATTCTGAGACGGCATTGAGGGAAAGAAAAGGAGCCGCTGCTACTTTCCTCTTTTCGATTCAATTGTGCTAACAACAGTATGAATTATTTTGTATTTTCTACAATAATGTTTGTTTTTAATTTCGTTTATTTCCAGTTAAAGTGTTATTGAAATCTCGATTGATGCGATTGTGAGACCTAATTGATTTCATCCTCATTGCTTTGTTGATATTTATTCGTCTTCCGGGCATAAACTTGATGACTATATAGTTGATTGGTTGTTTCTGCAGGATAATTAATTCAATTATTTAGTTGATTGCCAATTAAAACAATAAATACGTCAAAGTTTATTGGTTTTGATATAGTGGTAAATGATATGATTTTGCCGGTTCGTAGCCCGTAGAATCCACTATCATGAAAACGAATAATCTAGGTTAAAATTAGTCCGGTTGGATTAATACTTTGAACTGGGTCTCTCAAACCTTAATGCTTCTGGGATTCCAAACTCTTATGACCGTGTCTAGGGGTGTCTTCCGGTTAGAGTATAATTAACGACCGTGTCTTGATTATCGAATTTAGGAGAGATTGGTCACTTGGCGGTTGTCGGTGGCTATAACCAGTTTATCAATGAATTAGTGAGTCATTCTTGCGTCAGTGATCAATCGAGTTAATCGAGGTGGAAATAACTACTTTAGCTGGAGCCTTCTTATTATTGATTTTATTACTATTTTATATCTCTTTTGTCTCGATTGTTAGAATTCTTCTTTTTAGTTACTACAATTTTAGTCAATACACAACTACTTGGATTCTATATTTTGTTCTGAAAGAAATAATCTTTCGTTCCCTGTGGGATTCGACCCCTACTTGCCCTATACTAGTTATAGAGTAAAAAGGGATATATTTTTGGTGGGTTAACGAGCCACCACTCTCCCTCCGATCATGGCTACAAATGTCTTGATCTTGCCACGGGCCGCATCTATATTGCTCGTCACGTGGTTTTCGATGAAACTCTCTTTCCATATACTCCATCTCCTACTTCCACTACTCCTCCCTCCACTACAGTTCCTTTACCCATCCTCGTCTCTTCCATGTCTACACCTATTCACCAACCTACCCCCCTTGCACGCCTTCGCACTCAACCTCCGCCAAACAACCCCTCACCCGGGGCCTCTTCCAACTCTCCGCCAGAACCACCCTCCCCTGGCATAACCGTCGCCTTATCTCCACCTCCAACTAATCCGCCTCGTATGATTACCCGCACCCAAACCAACACGCTAAAACCGAAACAAATTCCAGACTACATTCGCTACCCCATCTCCCGAGCCCTACTCGCTACCACTTCCGCTTCGGATCCTACCTCTTACACTCTTGCCTCTAAACATCAAATTTGGCGCCATGCGATGCAGGAGGAGCTTGATGCGTTATTGAAAAATCAAACGTGGGACCTTGTACCTCGCCAGTCCCATATGAACATTGTTGGTAACAAGTGGGTTTACCGCACCAAACAACTTGCAGACGGGAGTTTAGTGGCCAAGGGATTTCATCAGGCCGAGGGCATTGATTACCATGAGACCTTTAGCCCAGTTGTGAAACCGGTAACAATTCGCCTGCTTCTGTCTCTTGCCGTTACGTAGGGTTGGTCGCTTCGACAGGTTGATATACAGAATGCATTCTTACATGGCCACCTCTCCGAACCTGTTTACATGCAACAACCCCAGGGATTTGTTCATCCTGATTTTCCGGATTACGTTTGCCGCTTGAAGCGCAGTCTGTATGGTCTTCGACAGGCTCCCCGCGCTTGGTTTTCCCGGTTTACTGATGCTCTCACTCAGTTTCGCTTAACTGGCTCAAAGGCCGACCCCTCCCTCTACATTTTCTCTTGGCATGGTGCTCGTATCTACATACTTATTTATGTCGATGATATCATTATTACTGGTTCTTCCACTCCACTTATTGAGCAGGTTATTCAGTTTTTGGCTACGCAGTTTCCGGTAAAAGATCTTGGTACGCTGTCCTACTTCCTTGGTATAGAGGTTCTTCCCTCAGATGATGGCATCTTCCTCACTCAGCGTAAATATATCCTACAGCTTCTCCAGCGTGCCTCTATGGATAAGGCTAAGCCTTGTCAATCACCCATGAGTGCATCTACTCGCCTAATTCGTGATAATGGTCCTCCATGCTCCGATCCCGCACTCTACTGCTCCGTCGTTGGGGGCCTCCAATACCTCGGTTTTACTCGCCCCGACATAGCCTTTGCTGTTCATAAGGTTAGTAAATACATGCATGAGCCGACTGATGCTCATTGGACGGCAGTTAAACGCATCCTGCGATATCTTAAACACACTATCTCCGAGGGGTTGTTCTTCTCCCGCCGGTCTCCGATTACTATTCAGGCTTATTCTGACTCTGACTGGGCGGCCGACTCCGATAACCGTCGCTCAGTCGGGGCTTACTGTGTCTTCTTGGGATCTAACCGCATCAGTTGGCGCACCAAACAACACTTGACTGTCTCCAAAAGTAGTACTGAGGCTGAGTACAAAACACTGTCGAATACTGCTGCTGAGATCCAATGGTTGTGCAGCTTATTGCGGGAAATGGAAGTTCTCTTGTCCTCTCCGCCGACTCTGTGGTGCGTCAATATTGGCGCAACATACCTCGCTCACAATCCGGTGTTTCATGCTCGTACTAAGCATTTTGAGATCGATTTCCATCATATTCGTGAGCTCGTTGCGTCTCGTCTACTTACCATATCCTTTATCAGCTCTAAGGAGCAACTCGCGGACATCCTTACGAAGCCTCTGGGGCATCCTCTCTTTCACACTATGAAGACCAATCTCCGTGTTCAGCTACTTCCCACGGGATTGTGGGGACGTGTCGAGAATATTATCACCGAAGACAAATAGTGTAGAATATTTTATTTATTTATATTATTTATTTTACCTAAGGCAAATACACTGTGCCTATAAATACCCATTATAATATATTTTTACAATCAATAACAATACAATTACTTTTCTAAAATCTAATATTCCTAAACCCCCGCCCCATTTTATCACTGCTTTATCTCTCTGAATTTCCTACCCCCGGCCCCATTTTATCACGATCCTGTTGTATTTTGTAATAGCGTAATAGTGTGAATACACGGTGTAAATATATTTATTCTGTATATTCTCTTACCATAGATAGCCGATTCTCATTTATTGTGATTGATACGCTTAAGTGTAATTGTACCTCTTGAATGCTCAATATAATCATAATTCTCTCAATCTTATTATGATCCATCACCCTTTCTCTGCTTTCACGCTGCTGCAAACAAAAAAAGAAACAAATAAAAAAACATTTTTTTCGACTTCTCCTCCAAGAAAACATATCTGAAGTCATTTCCAAAACCTCCTCCGGCACCGCTGCTGCTCCGGCCAACACCCTCAAAGCCATTAATATCAGCACTCAAGCCCCCCTAATTAAAGCTCGATCACCCCTACCAACTGTATGGCATGGAATCGCCAATTTACTGCTCTCTTCAAAGTATACAGTTTGATGGGTTAGCTTGACGGCACCCATCCATGCCCGCCGAAGAAGACGTCCGCCGGTGACCCCAATCCGGCACATCAAATATGGGAGCAACAAGATAGCTTACTACTCAGCACTCTTTTTGTTTCGGTTCATCCCGACATTGCTCATCATATTGCCCATGTCAACACCGCCAATGAAGCTTAAGCTTGGGCAATCACGCCAACATCTATGCCACCTCGTCCCGTAACCGCATCAAACAATTAAAGTACAATCTCTGCACCACGCTCAAAGGTACCCCGTTGATCAAACAGAGAACAAACGAGTTAGAATGGAGTCATGGTTCAAAGTCGCTGTCTCGGTAACCGACTCGGAGACCACTGAGTCACATAACTCGTCGCGTATCGGTATCGTTTCGGGCGAGACGGGTTTTCTCCCATATAAATGCTTTAAATAATTTGAAAAAAATCTAAAAAATTCAAA
This sequence comes from Gentiana dahurica var. dahurica, assembly GCA_024500145.1. Classification (NCBI taxonomy): domain Eukaryota; kingdom Viridiplantae; phylum Streptophyta; class Magnoliopsida; order Gentianales; family Gentianaceae; genus Gentiana; species Gentiana dahurica. Next base: position 22,643,734 of record CM044907.1, on the reverse strand, counting down.
AAAAAACATGAATAACTAAACACAACATCAAAATGTCTCATTACAATCATCAAGATCATTTCTTTTGATTAAATATAACAAAATATGCGTTGTCGCGTTACGTTTTAACATGAGTATTTGTGATTGTTTGTTGTTTTAACATGCATATTTGTGGTTTTCATGTTTGGTTTTGTTTCTTGTCTGGGTAATTAGCATCAGGCGAAAAAATGGAGGAGTTGTGGTGAATCAAAGCTGTGTTGTGGGTTGTGAAGTTTTGCTGTGATAATTGTGTATGATTTTTTTCTTTTAAAGAGGCTGGAAAACTTTTGATTTTTAACAATGATAAAGTCACACGTGTACTATTTCTTCTATAAAGAAGTAAATAGTAAAGATTTTGTTTGCTACTATTGTTTTGGAGTGAAATTTATTGACAAGATTGGCTGAATATTGTGTATGATTTCTTTTGTTTTATCCTTTTTCATGTTTTCAATTGAATCACTAAAGTTTCCACTTAAATCGGACTGACTCGGCCGAGATTGGCCGAGTTTGGCCGATACGTACCCGATTCAAGTGTAAACCGAGTGAATCCGTAACTTTGTACCGGTATGCTCCGAGTCGGAGGCGAGTCGGCCGAGTCTTTGAACCAGGGATTGGACCCGAAAGACTTAACGGATATTATTCTCGTGAATCTTGGACCCAAATACTCTGACTTGGGCTCCATGAAAAGCTGCTAAGCTATCAAGCAGCCTATATTCAGGCAACAACTCCGTCTTTGCCACCGTTTCTGCCTACGGCACAACTCGCTGTCTGTCCCCCTCATTTATGTAATTTTCACCCCACTGCTCCAGGTAATGGACGTGGCCTCCTCGCTACTCCCCGGCCCTCATTTCGCTCATAGCAGGCCGGTGGTAATCAAGGTGACAATGGGCAACGCCGCCCCTACCTCGACACTTGTCAACTTTGCCGTGTAAAGGGGCAGACTACCAAGAGATGTTCATCCCTTTGCCTTTATGCTTCTAATGCAGGTACAAACCCGTCCCCACAAGCCAATGCAGTTTCTTTGATGACAGACCCTTGGGTATTGGATACCGGCGCCTCCCTCCCACCACGTCACCCAGGACCTCGCAAACTTATCATTACACTCGCCCTACACCGGTTCTGAGGATCTTATGCTTGGAGATGGGACCATGCTTCCCATCACTAATAGTGGTTCCATTTCTCTCCTTACCACTACTACTAGTTTTCGCTTAGACAATGTTTTATGTGTTCTTGCTATTAAAAAAATCTTATATCTGTCTCTAACTTTTGCACCACTAATAATTGCTCCATTGAATTTTTACCCACTTGTTTTTTGTGAAGAATCTCCAAACGAATCGCTGCCTCCTCCAAGGGGCCTATAAAGATGGTGTTTATGTTTGGCTCTAGTCCCCCCTCGTAGCTTTTACCAGCACCACCACCACCACCTCCAAAAATAACTGGCAAGGATGCTTGGGTATATAATCCAATTGCTTCCTGTAATATCCCGATTTTTCTAAAAGGGCATCCTTGTCTTTTCATGAAAATCTGAATATTTGGTTTTGTTTTTGAAGGATTAAAAGAAAAAGGGAAAAGAAAAGGAAAAGGATTAATTGGATTTAATTAATAAGGAATAATTAGATTTAATTGGGATTATAAAAGGAAAACTAATCCTAAATTAACCTAGTTGTTGTTTTACGTAAAAATCATCAAGAGAGGCGCAAGTTTTGAGAAAAAGAAGGGAAGAGGCTTTCGAATCTCGAAGCTAATCCGTTGCTCTTTTCAACAGACATCTCAAGAGAGAAAGGATCACATCGAGACGAGGATCGTTTTGATATCAACAATCTTTTAACGGATCGTTAGAGCTTTAGTAACCCCTCTCTTTTCTTGGTTACAGAATGGTTCTTACTAGAGGGGGAGCTAATACGAATAACACCGAGGCGGCTAACACCCAGACGGGTAGCACTGAGGCAGGATTTACCGGGGTTGTGATTCCGAGAAGGATAAGAAGTGGACTAACTACCCAGCGCCCTACAGTTTCCCAAGTTAACACCCCGTCTGTGAGCAACATCATGCGTGGGGTGAAACAAGGACCAGATATCGTCTTCAGGGGAAGAGTGGAACAAGAGGGTCCCTCACGGTTTAACTCCAGTATACCAGTTATCACTACTTCAGCAGGGGTGACACCAAGAGTGTCTGTGTCTCCAATGACCACAAGCTGCACAGGACTAGGACTTTCTCATCCACCTGTGAGTACTTTCCCAACCGTTTCTGTGCAACCTCAGCAAGCGTCTGTGCCACCGGCTAGTCAGTTTTTCAGTCGACCACAGGCATCAGTGTTTTCCTCCACACCACTAAGTTTTACCCCTCAGCCAATGGTTCTACCTCCACCACCGCCTAGATCTGATACTTTTGTAGCACCTGGATACACCTATCCGCAACAGGCTCACCCCCAACAGCAGGTTCAGCAACCTCAACCACAGTATCAAAATGCTCCACCAGTTCAGCAACCGATACAGCATCATCAGTTTAGGGGCTACGACAGACAAGTAGATTGGTATGATAAGATGAAGAAGCACAGGGTGCCAGAATTCTTTGGCAATGTTGAGCCAGCTGCAGCAGATTTATGGATTCGTGGGTTTGAGATGACGTGCAAGAATGTGAAAGCTCCAGAATCTGAGTGGGATCATTTAGCCATATCCTTGTTGGCAGGGAATGCGGAAAGTTGGATGGAAGCGTATGAGCAAGTTAATCCGAGAATCACGGATTGGGCAGTGTTTAAGGATCTGTTCTACAAGGAATACTTCCCTAGGACAGCACAAAATGCAAAGGCTAATGAATTTCTAAGTTTGAAACAAGGAAGATACACTACGGTGACTCAGTACTCCCAGAAATTCCTTGAGTTGGGCAGGTTCTACCCTGAAATCATGAGGAGTGAAGAGAAGAAGATTGAAAAGTTCATGGAAGGATTGTCACATGAAGTGGCAAAGGGCATGCTAGGAGATAGACCTACCAGCATGGCAAGCATCATGGATAGAGCTTTGATGGCGGAAAGATTTGCCAGTAGACAGACGGTTGTAGATAAGAGGTCTTTCTCAAATTATCAAGGAAGTAGTAGAGGAGCACCGCAGCAGAATGTTAAGAGGACAGGAAATCCGGCTACGAAGAGTTCACCAAGTGGAACGCCATCGGTATGTGCTAAGTGTAACAAGACACATACGGGAGAGTGCATGGTAGGTAGTTTGAGTTGTTTCCACAGTGGGGAAGCGGGACATTACTCGAGAGCGTGTCCTAAGAAGCTCTCTCAAGGTAATCAGGCAGGAGGACAAGGTAACCAGCAGGGTAATCGTGCTATGGGCAGCAGACCAGTTCGTGTCTTTGCAGCAGATGCAGAACCGGAAGAGTTATATGACCTTGTGGTGATAGGTACTTTTCAGTGTTTGTGTTTATTATAAATATTTAATATGATATAGCGCGCATATGATATTACATATTTGTACTTAAATTGATTCACTTGTTAGGTACCATAATCATAGATAATCTAGCAGTTTCAGCTCTGTTTGATACTGGAGCTTCAGGGACATTTGTTTCCTCTAAGATAGCTAAGAAGTTGAACCTACTTCTTGAGGAATTGGAGAGACCTTTGAGTATAACCACACATTTGGACAAAGTTACTAGATGTGCTCAGGTCACACCTCAAGTTGACATTAGAGTTGGGACTTACAAGTGCCAGCATGCTTTGACGGTGTTGGATTTCTCAGACTTTGATGTTATCCTAGGTATGGACTGGTTGTCCAAAATTATGTCTACTTGGATGGTAGAGGTAAGAGGGTGATTTTTAAGGCCCCAGGAAAATCAGCTAAGACGTTTCAGGGTAACGTATACAAGCCTAGCAAGGGCAGTCATCCGATTATCTCGGCGGTTAAAGCCTAAAAGTTTTGAAGAGGAGTTGCCAGGGTTTCGTTGTTTATGCATTAGATAAGGAAAAGCATAGGCCTGAGTTAGGAGAGACTCGTGTAGTTAAGGACTTTCCTGAAGTTTTCTCGGAAAATTTGCCAGGACATATGCCTGATAGGGCCATAGAGTTCGAGATCGAATTGATTGCCGGAGCATCACCAGTGGCTAAAGCACCTTATAGGATGGCACCAGCGGAGTTGAAAGAGTTGAAAACTCAGCTTAAGGAGATGCTAGAGAAAAATATCATCCAGCCAAGTACATCACCGTGGGGAGCACCGGTCTTGTTTGTGAAGAAGAAGGATGGGAGTATGTGTTTGTGCATCGACTACAGAGAGTTGAATAAACTGACAATCAAGAATAAGTATCCTTTACCAAGGATTGATGATCTGTTCAGTCAGTTTCAAGGTAAGAAGGTGTTCTCTAAGATTGATCTTAGGTCCGGTTATCATCAGTTAAAGATCAAGGTGTCAGATATACCTAAGACATCCTTCAGTATGAGATATGGACATTATGAGTTTTTGGTCATGCCATTTGGACTAACTAATGCTCCATCTAAGTTCATGGACCTGCTGCAGAGAGTTTTTATGCCTTATCTCGATAAGTTTGTGATAGTTTTCATAGACGATATCTTGGTATACTCTAAGGATGAGGAAGAGCATGAAGAACACCTAAGGATAGTTCTACAGACCTTAAAGGAGAACAAATTGTATGCCAAGTTTTCTAAATATGAGTTTTGGTTGGACCAAGTTAGTTTTCTTGGGCATATAATTTCTGGAGAAGGTATTAAGGTGGATCCAGCAAAGATAGAAGCCATTTCTAAGTGGCCTAGACCGACTCACTAATGAAGATAAGAATTTTCTTGGGTTTAGCTGGGTACTACTGGAAGTTTGTGCAGGATCTCTCTAAGATAGCTACACCTCTCATGAGGCTTACTCAAAAGAATGTTATGTATGAGTGGACCAATGAATGTGAGGAAGCTTTTCAAACTTTGAAAGAAAAGTTGACCACAGCACCTGTGTTAGCATTACCAGAAGTTTTTGATAACTATGATGTATATACGGATGCATCGGGTCAAGGTTTGGGTTGTGTTTTGATGCAATCAGGAAAGGTAATTGCTTATGCATCTAGGCAGTTAAAGGTGCATGAGAAGAATTACCCTACACACGACTTGGAGTTGGCAGCAGTGGTGTTTGCCCTAAAGCTTTGGACACACTATTTGTATGGCGTCAAGGCAAGTATCTTCATGGATCATAAGAGTCTTAAGTTTTTCTTTACTCAGGAAAATCTGAACATGAGACAAAGAAGATGGTTGGAGTTCGTGAAAGATTACGACTTGGACATTCAATACCATCCGGGTAAAGCGAATGTTGTAGCTGATGCACTTAGCCGGAGAGCGGTTAATGCTATCACTACCTTGCAGGAAGTTGTGGATCAGTTAGATAGGATGCAGATTCAAGTGATTGAAAGGAAGGGTGAAGATCAGACTTTGGCGCCATTGATGGCAAGGTCAGAATTGCTAGATGAGTTTCGGGCTAAGCAAGATAAAGACCCGGTGTTGATTGACTTGAAGCGAGTAGCTCGAGAGAAGCCTGCATTGGGTTATCAGTTGGACAAGAGTGGTAGTCTTTGGTACGGAGACCGTTTATGTGTGCCCGATGTGGATGGCCTAAGAGAGAAGGTTATGGATGAAGCTCATAAGATTGCTTTCACGGTACATCCGGGAGCCACTAAGATGTATAGAGATCTCAAGGAAAGATATTGGTGGCCTGGTATGAAGTTGGGAATCGCAGAGTTTGTGGCAAAATGTGATACATGCCAGAGAGTGAAAGCAGAACACAGAAGGCCAGGAGGTTTGTTGAAACCTTTGGAGGTACCGGAATGGAAATGGGAGAATATCACGATGGATTTCATCACCAGTTTGCCTAAGACTAAGGGCAGTCATGACATGATTTGGGTGATTGTGGATAGACTTACAAAATCAGCACATTTCTTGCCATGTAAAGTGGACATGCCTATAAAGAAGTTCGCTACTATGTATATCGACAATATAGTGAAGCTTCATGGTGTGCCTTTATCTATTGTATCCGACAGGGATAGCAGATTTATCAGTCGCTTCTGGAAGGGTTTACAGAAAGCTTTTAGGACAAAGACTGATTTGAGTACAGCGTTTCATCCGCAGACGGATGGGCAGTCAGAGAGAACAATTCAGACTCTCGAGGATATGCTTAGAGCTTGTGTTTTGGATGCCGGGGGATCATGGATAGATTACCTCAACTTGGATGAGTTTGCTTACAACAATAGTTATCATGCAAGTTTGGGAATGCCACCTTTTGAGGCCTTGTACGGTAGGAAGTGTAGAACTCCACTTTATTGGGATGAAGTGGGAGAGAAACATATCTCAGGGCCGGAGATGGTTCAGCAAGCCAAGGAGAAGATCGAGGTGATAAGGAAGAATCTGAAGGCCGCTCAAGATCGTCAAAAGAGTTGGGCCGATGTTAGAAGAAGACCGCTAGAGTTTGAGGTCGGGAATAGAGTTTACCTTCGAGCGTCTCCAATGAAGGGTGGCAAGAGGTTCGGACAGAAAGGAAAGCTAAGTCCAAGGTATGTAGGACCTTTTGATGTCATCGAAAGAGTTGTGAAGTTGGCTTATAGACTTCGGTTACCAGAGTCGATGTCTAGAGTCCACAATGTTTTCCATGTATCGATGCTTAGGAAGTGTCTATCTAAAGCGGATGTGGAATCTGAGATTGATCCGGAAGTTTTGCAAGATAACCTTTCATACATGGAGAAGCCGATAAAGATTCTGGATAGGAAGGAAAAGATGATAAAGAGGTGAGTGACCCCGTTAGTGTTAGTGCAATGGAGCAATCATGCACCGACGGAAGCCACTTGGAAAGTGGAAGCGGACATGTTCAACGAGTTCCCAGAGTTCCCTCACCTACCAGGTATGATCTAGTTTCGAGGACGAAACTCCTTTTAAGGGGGAAGGAATGTAATATCCCGATTTTTCTAAAAGGGCATCCTTGTCTTTTCACGAAAAATCTGAATATTTGGTTTTGTTTTTGAAGGATTAAAAGAAAAAGGGAAAAGAAAAGGAAAAGGATTAATTGGATTTAATTAATAAGGAATAATTAGATTTAATTGGGATTATAAAATGAAAACTAATCCTAAATTAACCTAGTTGTGGTTTTACGTAAAAATCATCAAGAGAGGCGCAAGTTTTGAGAAAAAGAAGGGAAGAGGCTTTCGAATCTCGAAGCTAATCCGTTGCTCTTTTCAACAGACATCTCAAGAGAGAAAGGATCACCGCGAGATGAGGATCGTTTTGATATCAACAATCCTTAAATCCGTTAACGTAAGTTTTCCCTCATCGTTCTTGATATTAGGGTTTGTTCATCATCGTTGTTTAGCTGTGTTTTCTGAGTTTAAACATCGTAGTGATCGTCTTTGGATTGATCGTTTATAGGTTTGGAGTCAAGTTTAAACTTTTGACGAGTTGAAGCTTTGGATCGTTGTACCACGCAATTTAAGGTAATGTGGTGTTCTTATCGTATGATTAAGGTGTCATAAAGTTGTAGAGAAATTTGTATGTTTATTTTCATGGTTTTGAATCTGTTTTGGTTGGAGTTTGGGTTGGAAATCGCGTGTACGCAGTTGCAGATTTTCTGGGTAAATCCCAGGCAGACGGGCGTCTGCATAAGGGCAGACGGGCGTCCTCGGTAGCGGAAGCTCAAACGGGCGTTTGGGGTATTTCGGATGGGCGTTTGAGGGTTCAGTTTAGATACAGGATGTGGCTGATTTTCATGGACGGGCGTCTGGGGGTTGGTGGACGCACGTCCAAGTCAGACGGGCGTTCACATGGGGTTAGACGGGCATTTGACCTAGTTATTCCGTTTTTCACTGTTTTTCATGTCAGCTTGGTTTCAGGCTTCATAATCATGTTTTACTGCTTAACCTTATGTGACAAAGCCTTGAATTAGCTTTTTATGCATTTAGTTTTGGCACCATATGGATTCCCTAAAAAGATGAAGTGTGGGACCGTCGAAAGCTTTGGATTTGCCTTGTGCTTCGATAAGCTAGGGTTTATCGATGTCTGTGTATGCGCTAGGTTTTGTTAGAGTCTAGTGGTCTTAAGAAGATGGAGTAGACTGATAGGAGAGCCTTTTATGTGAATCAACTTAGGTGGCTAGTTAAACATCTAATCAAACATGTGTTAGATTAATAATCTTAAACATCATGCAATGATTGGTAAGGCATAGTACAATATCGCGATGTGTTCTCTGACCAGACAAAGTAGACTGTACCCACGCCGGTCAATCGATTGGCTAGATAAAGCGTCTGGTACATTCTGCCGGTTATCACACTACCGGGACTCAGATATTCCCAGGGCTACTAGAGCGTGTCTCTACGTAGGTTGCACCCAGTTGTCCTAGTACATCCTATTACTAGGCGTAGTGCCCTTGTTATTCATGAAGTAACAAACTTGAGCTAAGCTAGATACCTTTGGAACCTCATGGTGTGCTATGAACATAACATGATAGTTAGCTAGGGGTTAATAATGGAATGAATTAATAAAAGACGGCGTTGCGTTTATTTCTTTATGAGACCGACGTTATGCGATCTTCTACGCGTTACTAAGTACTTATGTACTTACCCCGTTACTTTTTGTTTGTCTCTCTCTTTCCTCAAAGAAGATGAACAGGTTGCTAATGCTGATGAGTTCTTTGATGAGGACGTGTGAGATGGAGCTCTTGAAGACTTAGTTCTTTTACTTTTGGTTTCTTTCAATAATGTTGTTGACTTAAGTTCAAACAATGTTGTCTTTCTTTTGGATTAGTTCCGTTTAAATTCTTTTGGATTTGATGTTGGATGTCTTAGTTCTCTTTATTGGATTTTGTTCTACAGCATTGAAAACCGTGTGTTCGATCTTTTGTTTTCCCGAGTCGTTTTATCTTCCGCGTCGTTTTAGTTCTGATGTATGACGTAAGGCTTACATATATTATTGAATTTATTTGATAATATTTGTGACGAGCGCTCTTTCCGGATAAGGACTCGGTGTCCGGGAACGGGGCGTTACACTGCCATTTTTCAGTTTATTATGATGAAAAACACTTTATCTGTTTCCGTTTCTGAATTAAATAATTCCAACGCTTGCTTGTGTAATGACAGTCATAAACTTCCCTTTCATGTTTCCACCATAAAGTCGTGCCGTCATTTAGAAGAAAATTTTAGTGTTTTATGGACCTCCCCCGTATTTCTATCGATGGACATCGTTATTATTTAATTTTTGTGGACCATCTCACTCGTTATATTTGGTTTTATCCACTTGTTCGGAAATTTGATGTTGCTGTTATTTTTCCTAAATGTAAATCGTTGAAAATTATTTTTAGTTCGAAAATTAAAACCCTATACTTGGACAATGGTGGTGAATATATAAGTTTGACTTCTTTTCTCTGTGACTCTGGTATTTTTCCTAAATTTAAATCCCTTGTTGACAATGTGTTTCCAAGCTTGGTCTTCACTACCCTCGTCCGGCTTGCGGGGCGTAATAGTGTGAATGCACAGTGTGAATATAATCTGTATATATCGTTACCAAAGAGAGTTGATTAATTCCCATTTATTGTGATTGATACGCTTAAATGTATATATTGTATCTCTTGAATACTCAATATAATCATAATTCTCACAATCTTATTATTTTGCTTCCATCACTGCAAAAAATAATCTTTTTTGTGAAAAATACTTTACAATGACCGTCACAAAAAATTGTACTATTGATTAGTGATAAAAAGTGGATATTGTTACCAAAGATTAGATTGGTCGTCACGAAAACTACATATGTATGTGAAAACTATTAACATAAATATTTTTTTGAAGGATACTAATTAATATGAAATTTTAGTGACGGTTTTTTCACGGGATAGTGACAATATCTCTTATCCCATATTCCGTTGCACATCTATGAAGAAAATCACTTAAGTGGTCCAAACCATACCCGTAGCCCAAATCCAAATATGTTTTACTTGAATAAACCTAAATATCAACCACAAGAAGTGTTCTTACACGAAAAACAACCCCGTGTTCGACTCATTGATATATGTGATTATTCGTTTGTTTAGCTTCACGAACCAAGCTTGAACAAGATTTGAATCGTGTTTTCTAAATGAATGAATACAAATTTTGTAACACCCTGAATTTTCAAAGAAGGGTAAAAGCAAAAATGAGAATTTAATTTAATCATTTCATATTTTACGTTTAATCTAATTAAATAATTAAAAGGAAAATTATTAATTAATAAAGGGGATTAATCAAGTATTTAAGAAAATAATTCCATTATTTCCCCTTCGTTGAGTTCACGTAGAATCTGATATAAAACAAAGAGAGAGGAAACGACACAGGGAGAGTTAGGAAGGGAAAGAAGGGGAAGATGAGAATCTTCAATCATGCGACTAATGTGTCAGGATTTTGGCCAGACCGCAAAAAACGGAAACCATCGTCTCATCAGAATGAACGTTTCCACACAAACTGTTTTCAATACAATATGTTTTCATTTTAGTCCTAAATTTGGAATTTTGATCGTTCATGGTAGAAATCTGAGGTAAGGTGTTTCAGATTATTTCTGATGTTTTAGTAATCGTAGAGTGGTGTTTTTGGTTCGTAGAATGTGCGTAGAAGTTGAGGAATCACATGAATCATCGTTAGTTTGCTTTTGGATCACTTTTTTACCGAATTAAGGTAAGGGTTTGTTTTTATACGGATTTTGGGTGTTCAAACATATTTAATTATGTGTCTAATTATTCATTATTATTAGAGGCCAAAATGACAAAATAAGATACAAAATGGGAAAAAAAGACAATGAAAAAAAAAATAGTTGAGAAACACAAAAATGCGCATGTTATTACATATGTTACTACATGTTGTTGAAGTAACATGTAGTAACACATATAGTAACATGCGCGTTTTTGTCTTTCTCAACCACTATCTTTTTTTCTTGTTCTTTTTCCTCATTTTAGATTAAAAACAGTTCTCCACAAAACCATTATTTGTTAATCTTCTTGTTTGTTATAGGTTTGTTTATTTATTTTTTTATTTCTTATTTATGCTGCCGGACTACTATCGATGGAAAAAAAATAGGACATGATTCCTATTATTATTATTTTTTTTTTTTGGACAAACTCATTATTTCTATATTGCTGTATATTCATATCTTGCCGTAGTGGGAAAAAAAAGGTGAAGAAAAAAAAGATAAAATAATAAAGATAAAAATAAAGATAGGAGGAACTTACAAAGGTTTAGGATTAAAAAAAAAAAGAGAAACTCTTTACAATTTCAACGATGATGAAGGACAAATATATCTACATAAGATAATAATGACATAAATTAGAGTGATTGAACAATGGAAAATGCTATATGCACTACATAAAGATGTAGTGGATGATGTTGTCCTTTGATTGTAGAGAAAAATATTTATTTTTTGTGGGTCCTGACTAAATGTATGGTGTAGATGATGTTGTGGATGATGTTGTGGAGATAAGTGTAGTGGATGTAGCAGTACCCTTGAACAATTTTACCTTTTCACCTAAAACTTGAAAAGACACGCTGAAAGGACATAAATTAGAGTAATTTTCGGAAAGTTCTATCATGGAGACTCCCGTATAGAGAGTGATTCATGTGGCATATTCTGGATCACACAGTTTCATTCTAAAATGAAACTGTGTGGTCCAGAATGTGCCACATAGACTACTCTCCATGTTGGAGTCTCCACATAAGAATTTCCTGTAATTATCAGCTAAGTTGAGTGTTGGCTGCTTCGTCTCAAGGATACTATTGAATTTATCTAAAATATTACTCCTTCCGTCCCGTAATATAAGTCTTTTTAACCTTTTCGTGGTGTCCCAAAATATAAGTCCTTCTCACCTTCCAATACAATATTAATTGCATTGTTTTCACTTTCACACTAAACAATACAATATTATTAGTTAGTCTCAGAAAACAATACAATTTTTTACATTGAAATTTTAAAAAGTAACTCATTTATTAGGTTTACTTAAACTGTGTGAAATGGCCAAAATGCCTTATATTGTGGGACGGAGGGAGTATTATGTATTTATTTTAGGGGTTCAATTGGCACACCACTTTTTGCTACTGGCATCATATTACTTCTGCAACAAAAAATTATCGGCACTCGGTGATTTTTAATAAAGGAAACGTCGTTGCCACTGGTGTTCGTTGTTGAACACTGACGTTGGTGTTCAAGAACGAACACCAATGTCATTGACGTTCCATTTATAAAAGTGTCAAAACTTAGAAACGTCAGTCCACTGACTTCCCAATGTGTTCGTTGTTTAACACCAACGTCAGTGATATTGACTTTGGTGTTCAACAACGAATATCAGTGTCACCGATATTTTTCTCATCCGAAAAAATAATAAAAAAATGGGTGACAATAGTAAAAAAAGATGTGTCAATAGAACCCGTTTTACTTTATTGTGTAACTTGTTGGCTAAGTTGATATAGACCTATATATTTGTATCGCTGCTAAACAATTTAAATCAATGAAACACAATACCTTTTGAATCATGTTATGGTATCGGAGTGATATCAATTTTCTCTCACTCGGTATACCAATTCTTTCCTAAACCCTAACCAATCAAAAAAAAAAAAAAAAAAAAAAAAACAACTCGTCCTCTCCACAGATCGTCTTCTCCGGTGGCTCTTTTATCAAACCAAACCAGCTGCCATCTTTTCTCTTAATTTGCCGGCTCCAACAACTCTAAACCAAAGCATGCTTCTCTAACTTATCTTTTTTCTCCTTTCCGGTGGATAATTCAAAGAAATTTCAGAAAAAAATCTAAACGCATCAGGTCGCATATATTCTTCTCCGGCCACCTTTTCTTCTTTTGTCACAGCTCCTCGTCTCCATCTTCAATTCCCAAGTGCAGGTCCGGCGGCTCCCATCTCATCTTTGCCGTCGTCTGCTGCTCCTCCAACAATGGCTACAGCTCCAAGTACCTCCAACCATCACTACTACAATTACGCTTTTTTGGGACGACAAAATGTCGTCCCTAATAAACACTTGTCGTCCCGCTTTTCTTTTTAGGGACGACATGTCGTCCCTAATGTATCGTCCCTAAAGGTTCGTCTCGAAAAATAGGAGGCTTTTTTTTTGGGACGACATGTCGCCCCTAAAGATCCATTGCTGACGTGGTAAATTTTTTATTCAACGCTGACGTGTCGTTTATTTTTTGGGACGACATGTCGTCCCTAATATTAAATGCCGAAATTAATTTATATTATTTCACAAAAAACAAATTAAATAATTTAATTTTTATTAGGGACGACATTGGCGTCTCTAAAAAATTTACGATAAATTTAATCTAATTTCCGAAAATGGAATATTAAAAAAATAATAATAATATTAGGGACGACAAATGTCGTCCCTAATGACCGGAAATAATTTTCTGGGGATTTAGGGACGACAAATGTCGTCCCATTTTATTTTTATTTTTTTTTTAATTTTTTATTTTTTAGCTGGAAAAACAAAACGCAGCATTAACATGAATCAAAAATCATCCAAATGAACCAAAACTACTAACTAGGGGATGATTAAACATAATAATAATATGAAAATCGTAAATTCCATCGTAACGTACGGTTAACCTACAAAATATTTAAAACAAAGTTATAAGTTATGTTTGTGATCCATCGTGTGTACCATCGCCCTGATCCTCATCACCATCCTCGTCACCATCCTCATCACCATCCTCATCACCATCATCATCATCATCATCATCATCTATGCCAAACGTTGTATTATTTGTTTTGTTGTAGTGGGCGAAAAAGAAGTCTAGCATAGTCTTTTGTTTCATTTTGGCTTTTTCCAACTTTGCCAACTTCTTCTTCAGTCCATCTACTTCAGCATCACGGTATGATGAAGTGGCACAACTGGATGAGGATGGTATGGACGATCCTGATGCTCGTGAAATGGCCATCCGAGGCCCGCGTCCAATATAGTAGTCGCGCCTCTCTCCCAACGCACTACTAAAAATCATATCTTCTTCTTCTTGAGTCAGCTTTCTTCGGGGTCCTGGAGCGATGATGGAGCGATAATACTCCAACATTCTCTACATTTATACCACAAATAATAAAAGTATGTCAAAAGCTATATGTATATATATATATATATATATATATTATATATATATATATATAGAAAAAAATATCACTTATATGTATAGCTTGTGTATGTATGTATATATATATAGAAAAAAATATCGATCACTTACATGGTCATCTTCGGCTTGAGCATCAACCCATGTCCCATCCGCATGTCGACGCACTTCTGCCCATAGATCTATGGGATCACGCTCAATGACATTCTCGCCGATAACCGTATCATTCTTTCAAATAAGAATACATATTATTAGTTATTAAAATTAAGGGACAATTATCCAAAAGGACACATATTGGACTTAATTAGGCAAAAAAGACACTCAAAACAAACACTTAGTTATAAGGACATAAATTAGATACATAGCCCAAAATACCCTTAATTTGGAAAAAAACAAAAAATAAAAAGGCAGGCATCACACGCTGAATGTTTTTATTATTATTATTATTTTTATTTGAATGTCACGCTGATGTTGTTGTAATTTGTTTGGTTTTTTTTAATTTTTTTTTTAACTTTCTTCCTGGACGCTGAAATAGGTAGAGAGTTTTTTTTTTCTTGGACGGTGAAAGTTTATTTTTTCTTTTTTCCATTGACCACCGTGATGCATTGACCACCCCGATTCATTGACATCGACAATTATATATGCAGTGACATCGACAATCATATATGCGTGACATCGACAATTTGTGCAGTGACATCGCGATAAAATGGCCACCCCTGATGCAGAGACACCGCAATGAAGTGGCCACTCCCGATGCAGAGACACCGCGATGCAGAGACACCGCGATGCAGAGACCATCGGGATGCATTGATCACCGAGATGCAGTGACATTTGATGAAGCAACACCGTGATGACATTTGATATTTTTCCGACTTAATTTCATAAAATCGATTTCTTTTTTTCATAAAATCGACTTCAAATGGCTATATCTTTTGATATAAATCTACGATCAACATAAATCTTTCACCTTAATTCATATTTTTATGTGGTGACATCGGCAATCATATATGCGTGACATCAACAATTTATGCAGTGACATCGGCAATCAGAAATGCAGTGACATCAACATTTTATGCAGTGACATCGGCAATTTATGCAGTGACATCGGTATTTTATGCAGTGACATCGGCAATTTATGTAGTGACATCGGCATTTTATGCAGTGACATCGACAATAAATATGCGTGACATCAACAATTTATGCAGTGACATCGGCCAGGAGTTCGGTCACTATGAATGTGGTTTTTAAGCCATTATGCATCGTATGACAAGAAATTCTACAGATTGCATGGATGCCGTTGAATTTCAAGAATGTATACTCTATAAAGTGAATTTCAAGAATGTATACTCTACAATGTAGGCAAAAATACAAACATCATAGGCCCATGTCTTGTTAGTTACAATAGATAGATAAAAAAGAAAGTACATAATTGAGTGAACAAAAGAAACTGAGGTAGAATGAAAAGCAGGAGAAAAAGATGATATGAAGATAGAATGAGAAGCAGAGAAACGAAACTGACAACAATTTAAAGGCCTCAGATTACAAGAATTTTATGAAATGACACCTTATGTAGTCACACACAATAACACCAACATTTTATGAAATGACATCAACACCCAAATTGCAAAAACAAAAACTTTCTAAATTGTATATGCAACGACATCGATGTCACTGCATTAATTCTGTAACTGTAAATGCAGTGACATCAATATCACCGCGTCGATTTTATTCCAAATCATACACAAACCCATTTCTTCACCATAGGAAAAGCTGGGTTAGCTTTGAGCAGGTTTTTGCAAATTATATGCTTGAGGCATCAAAGGTATCCATCTGAATTCTTTGGCTTTGAAGCAATACCTCACAAGGTCTGCAACATAACAACAGACAAAGGCAAACAACAACTGAATAATAACAAGCCAATCTAATGACGAAGCTTTATTCTGAACTATAATTTACCTTTGGGTTTCTTTTGGAACAATAAGAATAAGAATCTTTGGTCTGAATGTAAGAGCCTTATTAATGAATTTATTGATCTCGAATTTAGAAACAGGTATCATTACCTCAAAATGCCTTCCAATATAAAACAATACAAGAAATTTGAAGGAAAAACAAGCTTAAGTTAAGTACAGCACCTCCGTCGAGTTCAAGTTCATTATTAGAACCAATAAAGGTAGAAGGATCATCATCGATTCCAGGTGCAGACTTGCTCCATGGAAGCAATTCCATTTGTTTGAGTGACTTCGAATTGACCCGGGAGGCTTGCTTCTTCGCTTTTCGCAGCTTCTTCTTCACGTTGTTAACGGAATCCATAGATGAAGTTTTGAGGTGGAGCGCCGGAAGCCGGACCGGAATGGCGTTGTTAAGTTTCTGAATTCCGCCGGTGATTTTCCCGTTTCCTTCTCCTGCCGATGTCGAAAATCTTTTTTTTCCCTTTGTTGCAGCGTTGTTCTCTAATAAGGGTATAATAGGAAAACTATTTAAATTCCGTCCTTATAACTAATGATCTTTTAAATGTGTCCTAAGTGCCTAATTAAGTCTCAAAGCATGTCCTTATAAACAAATAACACTAAAATTAAAATATGAAAAATATAAAGATATAAATGTTATTAGTTATCAAAGTATTTTTTGTTTTCGTGTGTTTACGTTACTTACATCTTGTATGCCTTGATAACGGCGTTGGTCGATAGTCTTTCGCCCGTGTGTGCCTTTCTTGTTTCCACGAGCATTTTGGGTATTCAATTCTGATTTCTCCTGTTTAAAAGGAAGAACAAAAGTCATATACACAAGATAGATAATTTATATAGACCTATCGATTATTGATTTACCTGAAACTCAGGTGTATAGAAATAATCTAAATACTTGTCCCAATCCTCATCCAATAGGACATCTCGATGTCGTGGGCAAGGCACTTCATTGTCCCCATGATCTTGTTCCCATTTTTTTACATAAGTGCTTAACCTTCCTTTCCATCTTTTGTACAAAACGCCGGCGCTCTCAAGCACGGCGTGCCGATGTTCAGGTTCAATATTATCAAAATGTGCCTGAAAAACAATATATATATATATATATATATATATATATATATATATATATATATATATATATATATATATATATATTGGTATCAAAACCAAAAAAATATAATATATATATATATATATATATATATATATATATATATATATATATATATATATATACAACTTGGAAGTGTTAATTATAAAAAGAGGAGGGAGGCGGGATTGAGATCGGGGGATTTTTCTGAAAGTCGAATTTTGAAGGAGAAAGAAAAGAAAGAAGAAGAAGGGGCTGCCCTTTTTATTTTAGGTATTAACTTATTAGGGACGACATATTGTTTTTTGGGACGACAATGTCGTCCCAATAAAGTTTTATATTTTTTTTATTTTTAAAACATATTATTAATATTATTTATTCAATATTATATATATATTTAGAGTATCAAATATTTATAGTATCAATATAATTATATAAATTACATATCGGTTTGAAATCACTTAATCAATCGCTCAATAACGAACTGACGATCTATAGTAGATAGTACTATCAAGGCACGTCTGTAAGTAAAGATATCGGTTTGAAATCACTTAATCGCTTTCGAATCTCGGGATTGAGATCAATCGCTCGTTAACGAACCCCGAGATTCAAATCAATCTCTCAATACCAACTGACGATCTATATAGTAGATAGTACTATCAAGGCACGTCTGTAAGTAAAGATATCGGATTGAAATCACTTAATCGCTTTCGAATCTCGAGATTGATTGATCATTATTGAATTCAAGCCCGAGACTCGTTACTTAGGAAATTATTGATTTCAAACTCAAGATTGATTGATCATTATTGAATTAAAACCCGATGCTCGTTACTTAGGCAATTGTTGATTTCAAACTCGAGATTGATTGATCAATATTTAATTCAAGTCTGATGCTCGTTACTTAGTCAAATTTTGATTTCAAACTCGAGATTGATTAATCAATATTGATTTCAAAACCCTTAGGCTCGATACTTATAAGTCAAATGTTGATTTCAAACTCGAGATTGATTAATCAATATTGATTTTCAAACCCTTATACTCGATAATAATAAGTCAAATGTTGATTTCAAACTCAATATTGATTAATATGTAGTAAATTCAAACTCAATGCTCGTTACTTATAAGTCAAATGTTGATTTCAAACTCGATATTGATTAATAAGTTGTAAATTCAAACTCCAATGCTCGTTACTTATAAGTCCATTGTTCATTTCAACCTCGAGATTGATTAACGAGTACTGGTCTTCAATCCCGAGGATCGTTACTTATATGTCAAATGTTGATTTCAAACTCGAGATTGATTAATGATTACTGATTTTCAAAACCTTTAGGCTCGTTACTTATAAGTCAAACTCGAGACTCGTTACTTATAAGTCAAATGTTGATTTCAAACTCGAGATTCATTAACGAGTAGTGATTTTCAAACCCGATGCTCGTTACTTTTAAGTCAAATGTTGAATTCAACATCGAAATTGATTAATAAGTAATAAATTAAAACTCATTCTCGTTACTTATAAGTCAAATGTTGATTTCAAATTCGATATTGATTAATGAGTAGTGAATTTAAAATATTAAATATAATTTTTAGATACAAAAATATAATTATTAAATATTAAATAAAATTTTTAGGTTAAAAATTTGAATTTTAAATATTAAATATAATTTTTTTTTAAAAATACTTTTTAATAAAAATTTCATTTTACATATGTCGTCCCTATTAAATAAATAAAAATTCGAATTATTTCATTAAATTTTGGGTGGGAAAAAAATTAAAACAGGGACGACTTTGTCGTCCCTAAAGAGTTTCCCGGGTAAAATTTGCCACTCTGGAATCCACGTGGAAGGGCGGGAAATTTAATAATTATTAGGGACGACATTGTCGTCCCAAAAGATAAGGAATCGTCCCGAAAGATTTAAGTTTCTCATATTTAATTAATCGAACGTTGACCGATCTTTAGGGACGGCATGTCGTCCCTAATAATCTACATTTTGGGACGACAAATGTCGTCCCTAAAGGTTCGGTCTCTAAAAACCTAATATGTTGTAGTGCATGGCCGCAGCTTCTCGGCTCTCGCAACCACCCACCGCTGCAACTTTCCACCAGCAGCATCCTGCTCCCTCCCGGAAATACCCAAAAACCGCCGCGAATTTGAACTACGGCAATCCGTTTCCACACTCTCCCCCAGGCAATTATGGACCCTTTCCTACAACCACCTTTCCTCACCATCCTCCGACTATCATCACGTCGGCATTCCCCTCTCTATCGACTGATGCTGCTCATCCTTCCAACAGAGGCTAAGGCTTCAATGCTTCTCCAGCTAGGGGGCGTGCCTTCAAACTATGGGCTCCCTCATCTTATCTCGCAAACAGGGGGCATGACTCGATTTTCCAAATTTGTGCTCCAACCGGCCATACGGCTCCGGCCTGTTCTTTTTGGTATACTTACTCCCATCCACTGACCTCTTGGTTCTCACCGTCTCGGTCTCCTTGTGCATACACGGCTTCTCCAAACACACATCTTGGGTCTGACTGGATTGCAGATATGGGGCCACTCACCATATCTCTCACGACCCTCGTCATCTCAACTTATCATCTACGCCTTACTGGGAACGACAAAATACATGTCGGTGATGGAGTGAAAGGTTATAGAATTTGGTCATCAGTAGAGTCCAGGGTCATACTCAGCAGAGATGTGTTCTTTGATGAAAATTCTATGATCTGATCATTAGTGGGAAGGTCTGCTGAATCTGAAACCTGTGCTGAATCTGAGAGGGCTGAGAAACAGGAGAAACTTCAAGTGGAGTCAGCTTAGATGCAACAACCAGCTGATCCAAGTCAGCACTCATCTGATGTGGTTACTGAAGCAGAGTCTGATCCAAGCCAATTAGCTGAACAAGGGTTGGCTAAGCATCAAACAAGGAACATTGGTCAACAATGTATAGTTGTCAGCAGGACTAGAAGATCAAATGCTAGGGTACCTCCCAAGAGGTATGGTTTTAATGATATGGATGGATATACACTTCAAGTTGCAGAAGAAGTGGATGGTTTTGAACCTTCTACTTACAGGGATGCAGTGACATGTTATGAAGCATCTCGTTATCTTGTTGACATGGGAGATGAAATGGAGTCGTTATTAAAGAATTAGACTTAGGATCTAGTTAAACATCTAGTTGATAGGAGAGTTGTTACTTGCAAGTGGATCTTCAAAAAGAAGGAAAGAATGACAGAGGCAGAAATGGTCAAGTATAAGGCATGTTTGGTTGCAAGAGGGTTCAGTCAGAAATAAGGTGTAGACTTTGATGAGATATTCTCACCAGTGGTCAGACACACATTAATCAGAGTGTTACTAGCAATGGTAGCACAGCAGGATCTTGAACTTGAGTAGTTAGATGTGAAGACAACTTTTCAACATGGTGTGGTAGATAATAATATATACATGACTCAGCCAGAGGGATTTTAGGTTCCTGGCAAGAAAGGTTTTGTGTGCAAGTTGAAGAGGTCCTTGTATGGACTGAAGCAGGCTCCTAGACAGCGGTATAAAAGGTTTGACAATTATATGATCCAACTGGGTTATAACAGGTGTCCATATGATTGTTGTGTATATCACAATCAGCTGTAAGATGGATCACATATCTATCTTGTCCTATATGTGGATGATATGTTGATACCTGCTGAAAAGAAGTCTGATGTTCAAAATCTGAAGAACCTTCTCAGTGCTGAGTTTGAAATGAAAGATTTGGGTTCAACCAAGAAGATTTTAAGGATGGAGATCTAGAGAGATAGGAGTCAGAAGAATTTATTTTTGTCTCAGCAAGGCTACATACAGAAGATATTGGCCAGATTTGGCATGTCTGCTGTAAAGCCAATAGATACTTGATGTATACCTTGGACCCTTAAGAATGAAATTGTCAAGAACCCTAAGTAATTCAATGAATAACCACGTTTAGATCCCAAAATGAAAATAAAAATAGAATAAGATGAAAGAAAAGACTTGAGCAAAAGTAGTTTAACTCAAGGATGAGACTAGAAGAACCAATAGCTATGAAGAAGCCAAGACCCTTCTAATGATCCTTAAACCAAAGACTACAATGAAACACTTTAAGCTATGCTCACAAACTTAAAATGCACTTAATAAAGTTGTAAAAACTCTAAGATAAAAACTCTCAATATGATTATATTTCAAGGTGTCAAATACATATGGTGAAGTAAGTTGGCATTTTATTTTCTAGAAATAAATTAAATAAGAAAAAGAAAAATAACAATGAACCTAGTCACCTTTTATGTCTAGGTGAAAAAGAAATAAAAATAATTCCTAAAATAAAAGAAATCTTCAAATCAATCATTAGTAAATAATCCCCCAATCAGATTGATTGATTATTTACCAAAATAAGATGAAGATTTGATGAAATCAATCACCATAAGACTCCTAATTTCGTGCTATATGGCCTTGGTAAGCTTTATTGGACACCAATATTAATAATAAGACTCCAAATAAAAAGAAAATAGCAATAGTCCATCTTCTTTTCTTTTGAATTCTTGATCCATGCTCTTTGGCCCAAATGTGTTAAAATAATCAAAGTAAGAAACCATCTTTTTCATTTGGACATGTACTCCATCACATTGGGCTTCTCTTAGGTGATAATAGTCAACGGGATGACAAGTGGATCGATGAAAATGTGCATGTCCGCCAGAATATGCAAACCTGCCGAATTTAGCCCAAATAAAGGATAACTTGTATTCTCCAATGAATCGACCCTTGTTAATTATGAGTAACCTTAAAATTATCAAAATACATAATAAATTAAAGTTCCATAAGTTTTCCACATTGAAGGGAATGCATATCTCATGCAAATCACTTGATATAAGTCTTAGATGGTTAACGATCATTAATGTGAAACCGTGGACTATAAGAGCTGTGTAGAAAATGATGATGGCTTGATGGTCCACCATCATATCCTCCCCCTTTGAAAGTTCGTCCTCGAATCCAAAACATCCTGGAGAATCTGAATACATTATCAAGATCCTGCCAACCACAACCAACAAAAACAACAAAGCTAGAACAAATGATTAGTGGATTAGTCCTTCTAACTTTGTGTTTAATATTCCTCCGCAATAAATATATTCCACTGATATTATTTCCTCCATTATTCACAAAAATCAAGTAAATTTACCATCTTTTTCCTTGCACAAATTTCACTCAGACAAGCTTTCGAAAACCTTTCCTTTTTAAGCAAACTTACTCTCATTTTCTTATCGAAAACTCCACACATGCTTAAGTTATCTTGGCAAAAGGATAAGGCATAAGAGTTCCACAAAATTTTGAGTTCACTAATCACAACATTTTTATATAGTAGAAAACTAAAATAAAGATGATATGCTTCAGCTTTCACTTTCTCTCTAACAAAATCAATTAAATCTGTTTTTCCAAATTTACGCTTATTTTCATCACATTCAAATCTCTCAATAAAAGAACATGTCTTGGAAAATTGAGAGAGATGAAAATCACTATGACCAAAATGATGAGAATTAAAAATAATTTCTTTATTACTTAGAAATGGATCTAAATAATTATGAAAAGATCTTAAGTCCTTTATTTCTATAAAAACTCCCATCTTTTTCTCCACAAACACCAACAAGAGGTGGAGATTCTTCAACCTGTATAAGACATGATTTACCAACAAAAGACTGCATTTCAATCACATCAAGACTATTACTCACATCAACATCTTCCAATTGAATCCTTTCACGAAAATCAGAATTAAGTGCTTCATGTTCCATTTGAAAAAGTTCATTATTATAAATATGAAAATTATTTTGGCCATTGGGACCATTTACACTCGTTTCTTCCTCATCAAACAAAGGATTGTCATTCCACTTGATTTCAAGATTTTCAACATTTAATTCCGAACACACATTAGATCCATTCTCAACCATATAATTTGTTGGATCCATTTCCAAATCATGCTTGCAATTTCCATTCAAGGCATTAAAATCAGATTTAGATTCCTTCACATTGCATCCCATATCATTATCATGCACCATTGGTTCAACAAATTCATTTGTTTGGTTTAAACATTTCAAAGATGATTCTTTTCTTGAATTAGCCATTTTTAATTGAGTTTCAAGAACTTGTTGATTACTCAAGGAAGTGAGTATAATGGTTTTATTATTTTGCTTAAATCGAAACCTGTTAAGTTTACCATCATACTTAGCTCGCTTTTTCTTTGACCAAGGTTTTCCCAAAATTATATGACAATTAAGTATAGGGATGACATCAAATAAGATCTGATCATGGTAAGTCCTAAGAGAAAATGAAATCACAACTTGCTTTGAAACCTTACTTTCCTCAAATTCATTAAGCCATTGTAGACTATATGGGTTTGGATGATCAAAAGTTTTCAAATTAAGCTTTTCTACAGTTTTTTGGCTTACCACATTAGATTCACAAGTATTATCAATTCTTACCAAACAAATTCGGTCCATCACCATGAATCTTGTATAGAACTCCACTGTTTGCAAAGAATCAGCAGACTCCACTTCTTTAACCTTACTCGCAACCACTTGTTCATGGTTCAAGTGTTGCTCGCTTTCACCAACATGCTCACAATAAACCAAAGTGGAAGCATTTTTAAAATTATAAACCCTCACATCCTCACAAGAATTTTCTTTTTCGACTAAATTTTCTCCCTCAAAGTCTCTCGGATTTTCAACTTTATTTTCTCCCTCCTCATTATTGTTTTCAAATTCTATTTTGACCCCTTTTTTAATTTTCTTTTTCTCAACCAATTCAACCCATGAATTTTTCAAATCAAGATTTTGTACATCATCTTTTTGTGCCAAATTTGTAGATCTGGAACCAAAAGAATCATGAGAATTACAATAAGAAAATTTGGCATTTCTTATGTGTTTATGATCAGTAACTGAATCATTATTTTGTTTCCTCAAAGTAGGACATTTATGATCATAATGTCCATAATCATCACAAATGAAACAATATAAATCTCTAGTTTTAAAGGAACTAGAAAAATGATATTTACAAGTTGTTCCCTTTCTGGTCTTAAAATCTAGATCATAAGTAGTAGGAGTTTTAGATCTTCCTTTACTAATAACAACAGATTTTATAGAATTGTAATTAGGATTTCCCCAAGAAATGAAGGATAATATGACATTATTTTTTTTATTTACAAAGAAACAAAAAAAATATAGACAAAAAGAAAATAAAAATCCTCACTTTCACTCTTTATTTGGGTGATTGATGATTCACTCTGGCTTTTCTCTCCCCTCTTATATACTCACCACACAATTGCCTTTTACCGCTCCTTCTCAATTAGAGTAATAAACGATTAAAAAGTGCATAATAATATGTTTGCAATGCTCTGTGAATCACTGTATCCTTAGTCCTCAAATCACATGAAGAGACGGCTAGGATGGATTCAATGTGAGAAGAAAAGACAAAAGAATAGAGTAGATGTTAAAGGATCAAAGATATAACAAACTAGGGGTGAGTGTCTGGCCCTTTTATATGACTATATTTTTCTTTTTTCTTTTTTGTTTTTTTTAAACCTATATGACTTTGAAAAACTTGGATTAGATCAGGTTATCACCTTTTAATCAGTGCCTGAATGATTAGCACTTGAATCTGAGTTCCGTGACAACTTCCTGATTTTATCCAGAAATTCAGTCCTGCAATTATTGGCACGTGCAGCCCAAATGAAAACGAATTTGAACTGTGTAGAAAATGATGGTGGCTTGATGGTCCTCCATCAATACTCCTATTACATATAATATTCATTTGTCTATTTTTTCTTCACAATCAGCAAAGGAGAAGGAGTATATGTCAAAAGTTCCCTATGCTAGTGTAGTTGGTAGTCTAATGTATGCCATGGTGTGCACTAGGCCTGATCTGGCTCAAGCAGCCAGTGTTGTCAGTAGGTTCATGGCTCCACCTGGAAAGGAAACACTGGAGAGTAGTGAAAAGAATGTTCAGGTACCTTAGGGGTACAGCTGATATTGGTCTCATTTATAGATGTGATACTCAAGGTCTGATCACAAGGTACTGTGATGCTGATTATGCAGGTGAGTAGGGAATCAATGACTGGTTATGTTTTCACATTGGGGAATTCAGTTGTCAGCTGGAAAGAAACTCTTCAGGCAACAGTGGATTTATCAACTACTGAGGCAAAATATATGGCTCTTACTGAAGCAGTCAATGAGGGTATCTGGTTGAAGGGTGTTAGGAACATTTTATTTGTTTTGATGATGGCCATACTAGCTGTTATAACAAGCCTAACATAAGTTAGACTATGTATAAGTCTTTACTTAGAGTCTGACATGTTGTATAAGTTCAGCCCGACAAGTATTGTACTAATTTGTAGGATGGCTAAGTGGAAGACAGAATTTTGGCAGAGTGAAGACAACCAAGTACCAGCTGAGTCAACTGAAGGCAAAATGGACTGACTTATAACCAGGGATGTCTGTGATGACCTTGGATAAGTCTAAGATTATTTCAAGTGATGAAATCTAATGTTCCATATGGTGTACACTGATCTCACAATTAAAGGATTCATGATGTAAAAGCATACTTGAAGAATCAATTAAATAAAGGAAACAGCAGAACAGTAAAGTAAAATCTCTGCCAGCTGATTAAAGAATAACAGCAAGTAAGCAGACTCACTGAACCGATCAAGCAACGTGCAAGTAAAGGAACATCAGAAGTAATATATGCTATCTGCAACTTATTCAGAACGTGGAAAATAAGGATATCAAGCATTAAATGCAGAATCAATCAAGGACGGATTTTATGAGAAACGTTTGATTAAAATCCGGATCACTTAAATTAAGGAGAATAAAATCAAGGAGGAATCAATAATCAAACCAGGATTATTCTCCACATTAAATAGCCAACGGACGAAATTTCAAATTCAATGAAAATCAAGGCTATAAAAAGATGGCTTTGACAGACAAGATAAAAAATACGAGAAAATACTAAGAACAAAAACTCTGTCAATTTTCGTAAGACTTCTATCTGAACTTACAAGTACACATATAAAGATCAACTCAGCATTCAGAGTATAAAGTCATATCAAGCACTGAGATTGATCAAAGCACATTGTGAATTTATTCACTTCAGTTTGCAGCAACTGAATAAGAGCCATCTAAGAAGGAGTTGTGTTTGTGATAGAAAACTTGATGACCAAAATAGTAACGAACAACCTTAACCGGCAGAGTACCGGGTCGGAAGTACTATATAGGTGAGCAAGGTCGTATCCCACGAGGAATCAATCGAGTACCAAAAGTCATTATCATACTTAGTTTAGGTTAATCAAGTGCGTTCAAGTTCTGATTATGCTAATTAAAACGATATTTAAACGAGAGATAAAGAGAGAAAGAGACATAGCCAAATCACGATCTAATTGAATACTTTTGCCCCTCTAATCGATTATTTAGGAATGGAAACTACCAACCAACCATCCTAATGCTTATATTGACTCGTTCATGGGTGCAAACTCCTAAGATGGTACTAGACGCCATGCAACAACCTAGTACCATTTGCCCGGTTCAACAGTCCGCCTTTAAGGATATAACTGACCGGAACAAGATAAAAGCTCTAGAGCTGCTCGATTTACACCGACAAACCTCGTTACCCAATCAATCTAAACAACTTAGTCAATTGTAAATAACGATCTTAAAACCCCTTTTCCCACACCCCTTCGCAACATACATTTATAAAAGTGGTGTGTGTGTTCATGAACTAGATGATCAAGCTAATTCACGCATTAAGAACAAGTTTTAAGACATGAATTCATCGATATAACAACAATTTAACACTACTCAATCCCAATTAATCAACTAGAGGGTGATTTCTTCAACTATCACATGCTTTAGCTATGGTACGGTTTAGCTACACATTATATGTACATAAGCAAGAATCAAACATGAAATTAAAGCCATAAAACTAGAGAAGAAACAAAATTGATTACCGAAAACGTAGAAATTCGGGTTTAGATCAAGCTCCATCAACACCCATCGTCATTTGGGGAAGAAATGAACCAAAATCATACAAAATCCAAGAGTTGAACTAGCGATCTAAGCTAAATTAAGTTTTATACAAGAGGATTTGATGTAGAAATGAGTTTTTTGGGAGTAAAAGAGGAAGGGGGTCAAAGGAAAAGAAGATGGAATCCATCCTCGTTCAAAATAGATCTGAAATCCTGTTTAAAAGCTGAAAAAAAATCTGATTTTCGCGATGTCCCGGCATGCACCAGAGGTGTCTCGGCACGCGCCGGGAACCTCTCTGGAATTCTGCAACTATCAGCATTGACGGCCTTCAGTAATTTGGAAATACCTTTGGGTGTAGATCTCCGATTCGAGTGATTCAAAGTGCGTTGGAAAGATCATTCAATTGTCTACAACTTTCATGAATACCACAATTCCATAAAATGCTTATATCAGAGATAAAATTGCCGATGAAGTGAACGTATGGTGAAAGCAACAACTATTTTTGATCACTTTCCATTCCCGGGCTTTGGTTTCGTCTTTCTAAGCCTCGTGCCTTAACTTCGGGTTCACGAGTCACCTATTTCCTATATCACAACATTCAAACACATACCGAGCATAAGTTCACAAGATAAATAGGTCTCGAAAAGGGTCAAAAACATCGTAAAATGCCGAGGTTTTCCATCAATGTGACGGTTCACCTCAAAGTGAGTGCTCAATGTGTTTTTATCCTATAAATGGTCTAAAACTACCAAATATAAGTCAGAAGTGTCATAAATAGGGGTTAAAACATGCACCGAAGTATAGTAAAGTTGACTCTCATCGGATAGCTGCTGAAGGATTAGTTCCCAAGGAGCGGTGTTGAAGACCGAGTCACTGAAGCTTTTGTAGCCAGGGAGTGATAGATAGTGAAGCTTGTGTAGACAAGGACAATCTTACTATTGTATTGGTGGAAGACAATAGTGAATTTCTCCAATCATCACAGGAGAAGTGTGGATTAAGGGATTACACCACCCTGAACCACTATAAACCTTGTGTTCATTTACTTACAACATTTTACTTTACATCACCTTATTACTGCATCATACCTATACTCTGTGTGTGCACAATCTACTTTGAAACATCTTTTAAAAAGGGATTTATCCACTGCCCAAAAGCTTTTAAATATAAGAAAAGTTTTTGAAACTGCAACAATTGGTATCGGAGCAGTGTTCCTAGTATCAGAAACTGTTCAGATCTCATTTCTGATAACAAGGAGATCACACACATTTTCAAAGTAGTTTTGAAATTAGTGCTTTTTGTTTTATCCTCTTATCTGTGACTATGGATTCTTCAAATTTCATGTCCAAAGTACCTATATTCAATGTCAATAATTTTGATAAATATAAAATAAGGATGTTATCTAATCTTGCAGCCACTCATGAAGAGATGATTGATGCTATCAACGATGGCCCAATCAAGATCATGTCTATGGTAGGCATATGAGCAGGTCAAGGAAAGGAAATAGATAAACCTAAGAAGGATAGGATAAAGAGCAAATCATTACTTTGTTGCAAAAGATATGATCATGAAGACCCTGGACAACAATATGCTCATGAGAATCAAAGACTGTAAAACAACAAATGAGATATATGACAAATTAGCTCTGATCAATGAAGGATCAGAGGCAGTCAAAGAGAACAAATTATTTGTTGCCAAATAGAAATTTGAGAACTTCAAATGAAGACTGGTGAATCCATTGATCAAATGGATAACATATTTTCTAGTATCATCAGTGAACTGCAGCAATTGGACATACATATCCTTATAAAGAAGTCTGTCTAAAAATCCTGGGAGGTCTACCTGAAAGATGGAAGATTGTCACATTAGTACTCAGAAGAATAATAGATCTTGCAAATATTGATACCTTGACTCTGATGTCCCAACTAAAGGCTCCTGAATTTGAGTTAAACAGTGAAGACAGTGTACCAGCAGAGGCACACAAGGCCAGTGCACTGGTAGCACCCCAGCAAAGCAAAACGGTTGACACAAGCAGTAAAGAGACACAAGAGCTAAAAGAACAAATTGCTTTACTAATCAAATGCTTTGATAGGTTTAATAAGAAGAAACAATTCAAGGGAAGTTCATCATCAAACAAGAAGTCAAACTCAATCAACGACATGAAGAAAAAAGATGATGAATACAAATGCTTCAATTGCAAGAAGAAAGGACATTTCAAAGTAGTTTGTCCTGAAGAAAATGACAAAGATGAAGAAAGAAAGAAATACATATCAACAGATAAGAGAAAAAAGCAAGAAGACATTAAAAGCTGAAACCAGCAGTGAAAGCGGTGAAGAGTCTTCTGAAAATGACTCAGATGACAGTGAAGGCACCGGCTCGGATAATGATAAAGTATGCTTAGGTTGAAAATAGCGCCTGAAAGACAATTTATGTAATTGTTTTATAATTAATAAATGATGATTTATTCTCATCTTATTATTTGCTTCGTGCTTATGTATTACACACTACTGAAAACTCCAAGTCATATCATATGTAGCCATATGACTTAACGTGCGTCAAACCGAGGATTAAGTTTATGGTGATACACTTGAACTATTAGTCCGTGGTGAACTTAATCAAAGTATGGGGTCTATTAATTAAACCACCATTAATGCGCCTAGAACACTTTATGGTGTGACCGTCTTATCCGGACCGTCGACATTGGTTGTCTAAGTGGGGCATTTATATATGATTAGATTCATCTAGGACTGGACCGATTTAATCTGCATTTCTGATCGCGTGTAAGTCACTAACGTCGATATGACTAGCAAGAATACTAGGTACATCGTAGTATAGTAATGCGAGTCAAGGTCGATCCCACAGAGACAACGCAACTTATACGTATAAATGATTCTAACCTATTTAAGAAGCAACATGAA
Organism: Gentiana dahurica var. dahurica; assembly: GCA_024500145.1. NCBI lineage: Eukaryota > Viridiplantae > Streptophyta > Magnoliopsida > Gentianales > Gentianaceae > Gentiana > Gentiana dahurica. The sequence continues at coordinate 22,613,644 of CM044907.1, read as the reverse complement.
GGCTGTCATTGACCAACAATAACATAAAAGAAAACAAACGTGATATTCTCTCCCTCTCCTCACCGATCTACTAACTTGCATTAGTTAATCTTTATGTTTACTTCCCCACAAAATTTCCTTAGATTAATCGCGAGCTTTTAATGATTATTATCATATTCATCAACTACGGGTGCAATTCCTAACCCCATCTACTCCGACAATGGCAATAGACAATCTATACGCAAGCTACCCTCCTTAATTGGTCCGTAATAGCTAATACGCATAAAGAACTAGAACTGCCGATATTGAGCGCTAACTCAAACCGCTAACCCGCCTAGACAGCTGTCGATATTGACCAGCACGTTCCTAGTGTCCATTCAAGAGTATGTCCTAATTAACACTTCACTAACAGTCCTTCATGTTAATTTACGAATTACGAATATTAGATTGTCCAGACCTACTACTCGTTTTAATTATTTCTGCCGATCAACGTAGCTGTAGTGAATCCCAGTTTAGGTTTTCTAAAACATGCCCCGGTAAACCGGTATAGACCGCCGGGTTACCGGGGGCGGCTTTTCCTAATTTAGGGATCTACATTGCTCAGTACGATTAAAATAAGTAAATTATGGGGTTGTTAAACATGTAGATTAAATAAAACACATAAATACGAATGTTGGGGAGATTTTGCATCATTAAAACAAAAGAAAATTTATAAACCTATACTACCATGCAAAACTACCTCCTAACCGGCCGAATACCGGGTAGTTGCTAGTAAAGTTGGATAAGTACGGGTATCGATCCTCAGGGAAAAGGGCTATTGAATCTAGCTTATTAATTCTTCTTTATTAACCTAAACCTAAACTAAAACGGAAAATAAACTGGATAGAGGATTGTTAATCCAAAGCCAGGAAGGATAAAAGCGATAAAAACATAAATAAAACTACATCTACGGAAGCGGTAAATCTATCTACTGAACAACCATAAACGAACCATGATCAACCTCTTCCCAACAACCATCACCCCACCGAAAGAAATAAGATCAACACACATTCATTCACAAGTTATCTTGGATTATTATCTTATCTAAAGGAGCGTTTCCTCTTCCGATTTATCACGCCATTAATTAGTTTACCTTCCGGTCTTAACTAATATCGATACAAATCAAAGATATGGATGAAATCCTAATCTAACAACATTATCCCTCAACTTCCGTTTGTTGGAATAAAAATTGTCAATCTCCTCACGACAATCTAATGAATCTATTAACTTTCGTTATCTAAATTCGATTAACATATAACCATATAAATCATGAAAGAAAACAAGAACAACTTAATGAAATAAACACGTGAAAAATCATATCTTTCCGTAACGGTGATATCCCTCAATTCAATTCTAAGAAAATATTGCATCGAATTAATCAAATTGTGGTCCTCTCGTAAACCTAGATATTCAACCTACGAACTTCCGTTATGTATAGATTAAAAATCTAATCTTTCCTATGGCGATCTAAACTACACCGACTTCCGTCATACGGTAGCATCAAATCATACAATCATCTTTCGATATAAAATTGCACGATACAAATAAACATAGGAAAAGAAACAATTATAAATAAAACTTACAAAATATCCATAGAAAGGAATCAAAGTGCTGCAGAAAAAGGATTACATGGCTGCTCCATGGATGAAAGCATCAAGCCTTCATCATGCTCGAACAAGAAGGAAAAAGAACAAAATAAAAGACCTAATCTAACCCCGATCACCCGAGCACAAGGCTCGGGTGATCGGCCTTGAAAGCTCCCAAAAAGCGGTTGCTGTCTGTGTAATTTTCGTATGAAAAATCTGATGTAATTAGGGTTGGAATCGCAGCTGCTTTTATAGAAAAATCAAGTCGGTTGCTACAGTAAAGGTGCCGGACGCCCGTCCATAATGTCGGACGCCCGTTCACTATTTTCAGCAACAACATCCAAACTTGTAACGCTCATATCTCGGGCCTCGTAAGTCGGAATGGAGTGATTCAAAATCCTGTAGAATCCTCTCTTCAAGCCCTACAACTCTTCTCTTGAGGTCGAGAGTCAAATCAGTTTATATCATATCAAGAACTGCGTCGGAAGGTCGTCACTACCCGGAATCCTGATTTTCCGACATTTATCTTGATTGATTTCTTTCCTTATATCTTTCAATCTTCCATAACTTTGATTGATCCTTTCCAATCACGAATTTGGCTCTCTAAAATCCTCTCTTCCATCATCAATGAGTATCTACAACAATAGGAAAACATACCAAAGCGTAACGTATTTCCAAAATAACATAAAATCATCAATTACGCACATAAATCGTTACGTTTTGAGATTTAACTATTAAAAACATCATTTAATCAATATTTCAATATAAAGCCCTATTTCTATGAAAATAATACATATACGGGGGAAATTGATATAAAATATATCGTTAAAAACACTATAAATTCACCCTAAACAACGAACAGATCTACCATATTGAAGACAAAAAGGAATGTAATTGAAAAACTTAAGATTGTATTAAGCATATGAAAACTTATATAATAATCTGTATTTGCGGCCTTATATAGATACAATGGCCGATTTAAGACTCTCTAGAACCCTAACCGACCTAGATAATGCGGCAGAATCAATTTCGTGTTCAACAAGACGCCGGTTTACTGGGCCTAGCCTCCGGGTTACCAGGCCTACTTTTCTTCCTTTTCTTCAGCAGGCTTCTTCTTGGACTTCAATCACTTGGCCCAATGTAATTCTTTTGCTCCAGATCTGTTCTTCAATGCTCCAGATTCGATAAATCCTATAAAACACGCAAAACGAGACAAAACAGTTCCAAAATATCGGGAAAATAGCATAGATGCAGAATTACGATCCTGGAAACACTCATATAGAATTTAACAAATATTCCACATAATAATGACCCCATTTATCCTCTCTTGAGCAGAATTCGGGGTGAATATGGGTATAAATATTAGTACCATTTAGAGCGTCATCAACTACCCCCACTTAGCTTTTGATCGTCCCGAACAAAAAGGTGAAAAAAAAATAACTCTCTGATCATTACACAAGTTAATTAAAAACAAATATGCCTCACTAAGTCAAGATCAAGATCATGCCACTCATATCCATCAGTAACATATTAAACACTATTCATGTCATGAGCCAATGTGTGTGTGTGCAATAACTTTCACAACCGCTTAGAAATGCAGACAATTTCACATTACGTCAACCTGTAGTCGAACTAACCAGTCTCGAACATGTATGTATTAATTAATTGAGCTGGGAAGGCGGATCAAGAACCGAGCATATGTCACTCTTAGGCTCACGTTTATCGGTCTATGCAAAAGTCGTGCGTCTTATGCTCCATTGACTAAGATATTGCCGAAGAGAATATAAATGTATATATTTCAATGCATTTCTCTTTCTTGGCGGGTGAACTCTCATTGATTTAACTATCCTCACGGTCTCACTCTTGATAAACTACTGAATCCAAAATTCCTTTGCCTTTATAAGAGTAAGTGAAACATGATTCGTGATAAAGCCAGGGTCAACTCTAGTCAAGCAATATGCTATTGACTACACACCAAGGGAAGTGAGTTATACGTGCTTAAAATGGTGTCTTGATGGGAGTCAACTTTACGTGACTCCGGTGCATTGTTTACCCCCGTTTACCACATTTTCAGCACACTTTTGGGTATTTTAGACCAATTTCGGGGTTTTATCGTGAGCTCATGGCACGGGGAGTGAATCCGTCAATTTGATGGAATATTACCCCTTTTTGTTGATATTAACCCTATTCCCGAGCACTTTTACCCTCCGGAATTGTTTGGATGTTTTTGGTTGTTCATGATGTTGAAGGGTATTGGTGTCTTGAGGACCCGAGAGGTGATAATTGGTGACAAAAAGCATAACCGAGGCAAGATAAGAGATCAAAGGAGGAAAAGTTGAAGATTTGGGGCAACAGGGGTTCAAACGCACGTTTGAACCCCCCAAACGTGCGTTCAAAAGACACAAGTTGATACAGAGTTCAAGCCTTCCAAACGCACGTTTGAAACCATCCCAAACGTGCTTTTCAAGTCCCCCAAACGCACGTTTGACCCACCTTAAACGTGCGTTCAAGATGAAGATAGTCAAGATCCTGCTCAGAAATGAAGCTAAACGCACGTTTGACCCACCTTAAACGTGCCTTTGAAAATGATGAACGCCAGTCTCAGCATTCCAAACGTGCGTTTGGACCAGTTTTCTGCAGATTTTTCTCCCACCTATAAATATACCCCCTTAGACTATTTCTAAATCATCATCATTCTCTTAGCAAAACCCTACCCATTTCTTGGTCGATTTTTGTAATAACTTAGAATACTTTCTCTTAGCTAACATCATCATAATATTAGCTTAATCTTTCCATTTCTTAGCTTAGATTTCCATTCCAAACACTAAGAGACCACCTTTTAATTACTTCTTTATTTTGTACTTTTTGGATCTAATTTCAAATTTCTGCAAATTAATGGTAAATTTCTTTTTTCTTTTACTTGTTATGACTCTTATTTACTGTCTTGTGTATGTTTTGATTAGTATAATGAGTAGCTAATCCCTTTTCATAGTTGAATCATGTGAAATTTGGTGAAATCACCCTTTGGGTGATGAAATTGGGAGTGGGTAGTGCTTTTTATTGTGTATCTTGCATATTTCATGTCTTAGAACTTGTTATAACAGATTTGGGCTAGATTGATCACCTAGGTCAAAATCACACACATCATTCTTGAGAGTTGTTCAGATTGAGGGGTGTGGGAAAAGGGTTCTAGGATCACTTCTTAGAGTGAGGCTACTCGTTTTAACGTTTAAGCGGCTCTAGTGCATAACATGCCTTGTGAGTGAATCTTCCTCAGGGAAGGATAGTTTATTTGGCATAAGGTGTTAGGAGAGAGTTGTTCAGACCTTAGCACCGGAATTAGGAGTACGCACCCGTGAGATTGAACGCAAGAGTTCGTTCGTTTAATGCACACTCCCGGTTTTGTCATTCCTTGGGGTGAAACTAGCTATTTTGATCATGGTTCGGCTATGTCCCTTAATCTATCTTAAAAAAAACCTAGTAGTTTAATCTTCTCTCTTTCTTGTCTTTAAACTCGTTAGTAGGAATTACATTAGTGTCGTTGTAGTTATAAATACTTTGAAATATTGATCACCTAGACTAAATTCCACGTTCACTTTGGTACTTGCAAACACTTTTCCCTTGGGTTTTTTCGACCTCGTACTCCTGTAGCTATTCTAGCAATCGACCCGGTACACTGCACAACTACACCACCACTGAAAAAGAGCTTTTAGCAGTAGTCTTTGCATTCGATAAGTTTCGGTCTCATCTTGTAGGCTCATGGGTAGTTGTGCACACGGATCACGCTGCTTTGCGTTATCTCTTTGCCAAGCAAGATGCCAAGCCCCGCCTCTTGAGGTGGATCTTGCTCTTGCAAGAGTTTGATCTAGAGATCCGTGATAGGAAGGGTTGTGAGAATGTCGTAGCCGACCACTTAAGTTGCATGGAGCTTAGCGAAGAGTTGGTTAAAGCACAAAGTGAGATAAATGAATCCTTTCCGCACGAGCAACTTTGTGCACTTGACACCCTTCGCCAACTAAGAAAGGTAACTTTCTAAAAGTCGGTAAAGAAGGTGGCCCATGGTTCGTTCCTTTAGTCAACTACCACCAGTGCGGTTTTGTAGACCCTGACTATGACTCGAATCAAAGGCGTAAATTTCTGAGTGAGGTTGGTAAGTATGTGTGGGAGGACCCTTCCCTATATAGGTTGTGTTCGGATGGCATCTTGAGGAGATGGATCCCAAAAAGTGAGATTTTGAGCGCGCTTTCGTTTTGCCATGATAAAGAGGCCGGAGGTCACTTCTCGGGGCAAAGGACCACTTTGAAAGTATTACAAAGTGGGCTATATTGGCCTACTTTATTCCGAGACACACATGCTTATGTGAAATCTTGTGATCCTTGTCAACGGTCCGGGCGTATTTCTAGGAGAAATGAAATGCCTCAAAAGCCGATCATTGTTTGTGAAGTTTTTGACGTTTGGGGCATTGATTTCATGGGCCCCTATCCCTCCTCATGCGGTAACAAATATATCCTAGTCGCCTGTGATTATGTGTCGAAATGGGTTGAGGCCTTGGCATCACCCACCAACGATAGGAATGTTGTTATCCGCTTTCTTAAAAGAAACATCTGTAGTCGGTTTGGGGTACCTCGTGCTATAATCAGTGATAATGGAAGCCACTTTGCCAACAAGCCGTTTGACAAACTTTTAGAGAAGTATGAGGTGAAACACAAGTTAGGTACCGCTTATCATCCCCAAACGAGTGGTCAAGTTGAGGTTACAAATAGGGGTATTAAGCGTATCTTAGAGAGGACGGTAGATACTAATGTCAAGAGTTGGTTGTTGAAGTTAGATGATGCTTTGTGGGCCCATAGGACAGCCTTCAAGACACCCCTAGGCATGTCACCCTACATGATAGTCTATGGTAAATCTTGTCATCTCCCCGTAGAAATCGAACACAAGGCATATTGGGCTGTCAAAATGCTAAACCTCGATGACACCTTAGTTGGTGAAAAGCGTATGGCCCAATTAAATGAACTAGATGAGTTCCGCCTTTGTGCTTACGATATTTAGACTAAGTATAAGGAAAAGACCAAGTTGCTTCACGATAAGTTGATCAAACCTCGTGTTTTCAATGAGGGTGATGAGGTCTAATTCTACAATACTCGTTTGCATCTTTTTCAAGGGAAGTTGAAGTCTAGGTGGTCCGGTCCTTATGTGGTATCTAAAGTCTATCCGTCCGGTGCCATAGAAGTCACCCATCCTAAGTTTGGCACATTCACCACCAATGGTCTACGGTTGAAAAGGTATGAGAGGTTGCCTTACGACGAAGCACTAGAAATAGTGACCCTTGAGGACCCCGTACCGTGCAATGAATCTTGTGAGTCTTGTCATGGACTATAAATCTTGACACGTATAATTTTCAATCCATCTTTTCATCTTTCTACCCTTTCTCGTCTAGTGCCAACGGTATAACTTGAAAAAGTTGGCACCGTATAATCCATCTTGTCGAGCCAACGACGTAAAACAAAGGCGCTTGGGGGAGGCAACCCACCATTTCATAGTTTTTGTTGAGTGAGTTTGGTGTTTCTAGTGGTCTCGGGGCGGTTAAAATCGAGTGTGGGGTAGAAATCTTGAGTTAGCCTTGTTTCTGGTCCAAACGCACGTTCAGCAACTCTAAACGTGCGTTTCAGCTTCCATCCTACCAAACGCGCGTTTGGACCCATTCCAAACGTGTGTTTGAGACCCCAACTCTCTGTTCTGAATTTCCCAACCCAAACGCACGTTCCACTTTTCAAACGTGTTGGTCCCAGAGAAGGGTGAAACTATAGTCAGAGGGGGGGGGGGGTTAATGACTATAGTGGAGTTTCAAAAACTTTTTTTTTTATTTAAAAGCTTTTGGGTAGCGGATAAGTCCCTTCTTACTATGATGTTGTTCAAATCAGTTTAGACAATCCCAGATATAGGTTATGATGTAGGCAAATTAAGTAAGTGCTGTAAAGTAAATTGCAGAAATTAAATTGACACAAGGCTTATAGTGGTTCAGGGTGGTGTAATCCCTTAATCCACTCTTCTCTTGTGATGATTGGAGGAATTCACTATTGTTTTCACAGATACAATAGTATGATTGTCCTTGAATTCCCAAGCTTCACAATCTGCAAGACTATCACTCCTTGACTGCAACAGCTTCAGTGATTCAGTCTTCCTTTTGCTGCTCTTTGAGATCAAAATCCTTCAACAGCTATCACAGATTCAACTCCTTCTCAAATTGCCTCTGATTCAGTTGCTTCAGATTGATGGGAATGTGATTCACACACTTGCTTGATCAATCTCAGTTATGAATATGACTTTGTAGTTCTGATATTTGAGTTGATCACTAGATGTATCCTTGTAAGTTCAGAGAGAAGGATTTTCAAATTGACAGAGTTTCTGCTTTCTTTCTTTTTGAATCGTTGTTTTCTTTTTCTGTCAATGCCTTCTATTTATAGCCTTGAATAACCTTGGTTTTTGTAATTCCGTCCGTTGGCTATATTAATGAGGGAATAATCCTTGATTTCATTCTTGATTCCCCCTTAATTGTATTCTCCTTGTTTTCAGTGATCGGATTCTTTCTTCAAACGTATAGCAGAAAATCCGTCCTTAATTGATCCTTTAATGATTGTGCATTTAATGCGTGATCTTCTGAATCTTCATCGTATATCAAATTTGATCTTGTGAATGTCTCTTCGCCGCTTTTAGAACGGTAGAGTGAGCCTTCTGACTTAGCCGTTCATTCTTTCTTTGTTGTTCTCTTTGCCGAAAGTCAGTGTACTCAGCCGATTCACTGTTTTCTTCTTGTTCTAGTTATTTAAGAGTCTTTGTACTTCACTGATCCTTGATTTGGATGAGACCAGTGTACACCATTTTTGACTATTGAGTTTCATCACTTAAAACATGACTTAGACTTATCCAAGGTCATCATAGACTTCCTTGGTTATAAGTCAGATCATAATGTCTTATTTCTTCTCTGCTGGTGCTTGGCTGGCTTTCCTTTGCCGAATATCTGTTTTTGCTTTGCCGTCCTACCAACTAGTACAATACTTGTCTGACTCAACTTATACAACATGTCGGACTCTAAGTAAAGACTTATACAGAGAATTCTAACTTATTTCAGGCTTGCTATAATAGCTAGTATGGCCATCATCAAAACATAATAAAATGTTCCTAACAATTTCCCCCTTTTTGATGATGCCAAAACCCTCATAAGCCTGAACATAAGTAATCAAAAATATTCATAATAACCAACAGAACAATTTTATTCATCCATCAAGGGGCAATAAGATATTGCAATATTGTATCTCTTTATTTAAAGAACCAAGGCAAAAGATAAAATTAATAAAAAACAACAGGTAACATGTTTACTTCTTCATCTCTTCAAACCTGATGCCTTTGCCTTCGCTGTTCTTGCCTTTGCTGCCCTTGCCCTTTTCTGTTGGGCTTGCCTTCTCTTTACTGCTTTCAGGCTTAGCGCTTCCTTCCCCCTTTTTGGCAGCACCAAAAAGGACTTCAAGATTTGTTGGTGCTGTATCAGAATCAGGGAGAGGTCCATACCTTTTCTCTAGGATCTTGTTGCTGGCCTCACCAACTTTGAGTAGAAGGTCCAGCTGTTTGCCAGAATGCTCCATTATCTCATCCAGATGCTGAATTTGATGAGTATGAGCATTGAGAGTGTCCACCAATGGCTTAAGGTTGTTGTCCATTGTCTCAGCATGGAAATCAAGATTGGTTTGGACATGATGAGGGATGAGTTGCTGTAAGTTGCAAAGTAAGTTCCCTTGTCTCTCCATGACCTCATCTTGGATCTTGATATGGCTGATGAGAGCCTCAATCTTGTGATTGAACGAGGTTGCTTCACTCCTTAAGGCATTCTTCAGGTTTTGCCTGCTGTAATATTGCCTTTCCATGTCTACAATGAGGGGTTGAATGTCCAGATTGAAGACTCTCTCTGGGTCAATTTCTTCTGGTGCCACATGGACATCCTCTTCATCCTCATCATTTTCACTCTTAGCATCTTCACCTTGCTTCTCCTCATTCTCCACTTCAACTTCTTTCTCTTCCTTTTCCTCTTCTTCTTTTGCATTTTGTGCTTTTTCTTCTATCTGCTCTTGTTCTGCCTCATTAGACACAGGGTCATTTAGAGGTTGTTGTTGAGTGTGGACTGCTTCATCTACCACAGTTCACCCTTGTGCAATTGTGGGGGAGTTGACAAGTTCGGCTGAGTGAGCTTTATCAGCTGGCTCACTTAGCTAGTTGTCAACTTTGCCTGTGCTTTTGAAAAGCACCTCTTTGAGAGTCAGTTCATCATCAGAAATTCCCAAATCTTCTTGAATTTCTTCAAGATTTCCTCTTTCTGATTGTTCATCCTCTGACTCATCTTCTTCTTCATGTATCTCCTCCTCCTCTGATGAAGTGATTCTATATCCTTCTTCACCTTCCTCTTGCTGCGTTTCTTCTTCTGTTGCTGCGTCATCACCGATTGTCACAGGCTCATTCAAATTGCTGGTGTCAGGCATAGTGGTCTCCTCTTGTGCCTTTTGAGATCTGGTTCTTCGTCCCACTCCTGATCTACTGCCTTCAGGCTGCTTTCTTTTGCTCCCAGCTATGGGTTTGGGTTTTAAGGAAGCCTTGATGTAAGTAAACATCGTCTTTGATTTGTGTGGAGACTGCAAATTTGTGGGTTTTACTTTCAATTGATTGAACAAATGTTGAAGGGGGAACCCATATGATTTCCTCTCCCAGAAATCACCCTTTTTTCTGCAAACCCTTGCCTGGTGCAGTGATAGATAGATCGATTTCCTTTTGAATCTGATCCTTCATTCGATTGAACACAAATGTTGACCAGTCAAATTTGATGCGATTGTAGATTATGGCCATCAGTTTAATTCGTACCTCAGTCAGGTTTTCCATTGACCCTTTTCTGCCTTCAATATTTTTGGTGATAACCGGTGCAAACTCAGCAAATGGAAGTTTGAGCGTTGATCTGGGTAGATTGTATGTTTTGCTGGTTTTGTTTGGACTTTTGGCTATCTCAGTCCAGAACTTTGTAATGTCAGTTGTCACAAGCTTGACATTGGCCAGTCCTTTCAATGGAAGGTGCAGGTAACGGTTGAGTACACCTGGCGTGATGATTATTTCTTTTTCCAAAGATTGAGCTTTGGATGCGATCAACTTCAGTCTTCTTTGTGCTGGGCACAAACTTGGCGTTTTTCCAAAATGCTATCAAATTCTCATAGCATATTCTAGTTATTGGGGGATTTAGAAAGGTCATTAGCCCCAAATTCAAGCAGCAATCAACCAAACGTTGAGCTTTTGAGTCATTATCACAAAACGAGAGATAGTGCTCAAGTTTGAAAAACGAGCCGGTGATGATAGATTTTTCGTAGTATTTTTCAGTAGCAGTGATTTGGGAGGATGAAGCCATTTTTACTAAGGTTGGAGAATGAACTTGAGTTTGCAATAGAGATAAACAAGAGTAGGGTTTGTAATTTGCAAGAGAGCGTAAAGATTTCTGAAAATCTCTAAGTCTTGTTTATATAGGCGATTTTGGGTAGTGTGAAAGTGGTTTGAATATGGAAGGATTTAGTGACATAATGGCGTGATTTTGTGTATGAAAATCGCGATATTCGAGGGAAAAGGGGGTGTGGTTTGAGGCAAGTAATGATAGAGCCCGTGAATCGAGGAGTTTATAATTCGAAAAGTAATATAATTACCTCCATGATCATAAGTTGATCGCCACGTGTGTACTGAATAATCCTCCATAACTTCCTTATTCTCCACGTGTAATCAGAATTGATTTTGTTCACACTTTTAATTTGTCCAAGTCTTTATTTCGGTGAAGTGCCTTCGCTGGTCACTTAGCCGTCCCAATAGGTTCTCACTTAGCTGCGCCATTTGACTGTTCCTAACAATCGGTTAAGTTACCTTCGCTGGATACTAGTGCCTTACATGCAGCATCTCCTGTAACGGCAAAGGTCATACCAGTTAATGAAGTAACTTAGCCGATTACTCGAGTTAGCCGTTGTTTGATACTTAGTCAATTTCAATCATCCCTAACTCAGTTCTCAACATACTAAATCTTTCATAACCGAGTGGTTTAGTGAAGATGTCAGCCAGTTGATCTTCAGTGGGTATGTATTTTAGGATGACATCTCCTTTTTCAACATGGTCTCTGATGAAATGATGTCTTACATCAATGTGCTTTGTTCTTGAATGAAATACTGGATTTTCAGTAATAGATATTGCACTTGTGTTATCACACATGATTGGAATTGTTCTCTCTTCCACTCCATAGTCCCTTAGCTGTTGTCTTATCCACAGTACTTGTGCACAACAGCTACCTGCTGCTATATATTCTGCTTCAGCTGTTGATGTAGATATGGAGTTTTGCTTTTTACTGAACCAAGAGACTAGTCTGGTTCCTAGAATTTGGCAAGTTCCAGAGGTGCTCTTTCTATCTATTTTGCATCCAGCATAGTCTGAGTCTGAATATGATATCAATGTAAGTCCTCCATCTTTTGGATACCAAATACCAACATTTATAGTGTTTTTCAAGTATTTGATTATCCTTTTAGCTGCTAGAAGATGTGATTCTTTTGGTTGAGCTTGAAATCTTGCACACACTCCTACTGCAAATGCTATGTCAGGTCTGCTTGCAGTTAAGTATAATAATGATCCAATAATTCCTCTATACATTTTCTGATCAACATCTTTTCCTCCATCATCTTTTCCAAGTATGACTCTGGCACACATTGGTGTGTCTGCTGTGCCACTTGTATCCATCCTATACTTGTGTATCAAATCTCTTGTATACTTTGCTTGACTAATGAAAATGCCATCCTTCATTTGCTTTACTTGAAGGCCAAGGAAGTAGTTTAATTCTCCCATCATGCTCATCTGAAATTTGCTCTTCATCAGGTTTGCAAATTTCTCACACAGTTTTTCATCCTCTGATCCAAAGATTATATCATCAACATAGATTTGTACTAGCAATGTGCTTGCTTCTTCCTCCAGTTTAAATAGAGTCTTGTCAATAGTTCCTTTGTTGAATCCATTCTTGATCGGAAATCGTGATAGTGTTTCATACCAGGCTCTAGGTGCCTGTTTGAGGCCATAGAGGGCCTTCTTGAGTTTGTATACTTTGTCTTCTTTTCCTTTAATTTGAAATCCAGGAGGTTGTTCTACATAAACTTCTTCTTCCAAAAGTCCATTTAGGAATGCACTCTTTACGTCCATTTGATAGACTTTGAAGTCTTTGTGTGCAGCAAATGCTAGAAAAAGTCTGATTGCTTCCAATCTTGCTACTGGAGCAAAAGTTTCATCATAATCTATTCCTTCATCTTGGGAATAGCCTTTTGCAACTAGCCTTGCTTTGTTTCTGACAACATTTCCTTGCTCATCCATCTTGTTTCTGAAAACCCATTTTGCACCAATGATGTTTGCCATTTCTGGTCTATCAACAAGTTCCCATACTTCATTTCTTTCAAATTCATTTAGTTCTTCTTGCATGGCTGTGATCCAATCTGCATCTTGGATTGCATCATCTATAGTCTTGGGTTCGACTTGTGATAGAAAAAAAGTTAGCATGTGCTCCAGTTGTCTTCTGGTTCTAACTCCTGTGTGAATATCTCCAATAACTTGTTCTTCAGGATGGTCTCTTAGCCAATTTAGATCTGGTTGAAGTTGTTCTACACTTGGAGCTTCCATGCCTTCATGCTGAGTATGAACTTCAGCTTCAGGTGCTTCTTCTGTTGTGTTGATATGTGGCTCCTCTTGATTTTCAAAAAGATGATTCAGGATAATAGCTGGTATGGTTGCATTTGTATAGATTTGCCTCTGTGCTCTTTCTCTTCTTGGTCTGAAGATCTTCACCATTTGTATATGGTTCATCAAAAACCACATGTATTGATTCTTCAATCACCAATGTTCTTTTATTGAGTACTCTGAATGCTTTGCTGGTGTCTGAGTATCCCATGAAGATTGCTTCATCAGCCTTCTCATCAAAGGTATGTAGCTGGTTCCTGTTGAAGACAAAACATTTTGATCCAAACATATGAAAATATGAGATATTGGGTTTTCTACCATTCCATAATTCATATGGAGTCTTTCCATGATATTTGTTGATGATTGATCTGTTTTGTGTATGACATGTTGTGTTTGCTGCTTCAGCCCAAAATCTCTTTGGCAAGCATGCTTCAGCAATCATTGTTCTGACTGCTTCTTTGAGAGTTCTGTTTCTTCTTTCTGCTACACCATTTTGTTGTGGAGTTCCTGCTGCAGATAGTTGATGTAGTACTCCATTTTCTTCACAATAGGTTCTGATAATTTCATTTAGAAATTCAGTGCCTCTATCTGATCTCATCTTGATAATTTTTAGCTCTTTCTCATTCTGAAGTCTTCTCAGCAAGTCTGGTAGCTTCTTGAGTGTTTCTTTCTTCTTGTTCATGAAGATGGTCCAGTGTACTTTGAGAAGTCATCCACCACTACAAGAGTATATTTCTTACCACTCACACTTACTGGTGTGACTGGTCCAAAAAGGTCCATGTGCAACAGATGTAGAATTCTAGTTGTGGATTGATAAGGTTTTGACTTGAATGAACTTTTGATCTGCTTTCCTTTCTGACATGCATCACATAGACTTTCTATCTTGAATGTGATCTCTGGCAGCCCTTCAACTAGCTTGCTTTTTGATAGTTTGTTGATGGTCTTGAAATTCAGGTGATTTAATCTTCTGTGCCAAATCCAACTTCTTGATTGATTATTCTTGACAAGTAGACAAGTTTCTGCCTTGGCTGTTCTCCAGTCCACAACATACATGTTGTCTTGTCTTCTACCCGCAAGAACTACTGTGTTGGTCTGACTGTGAATCACTTTGCATCCTTCTTTGTTGAAGTGCACATTGTAGCCTTTGTCACAGAATTGACTGATGCTCATCAGATTGAAGTTAAGTCCCTTGACATATGCCACATTTTGAATTTTTAGATTGTTCTTGAGTATTGTGCCTTCCCCCTTAATCTTGCCAGGGTTTTCTTTTCCTCCAAATGTGACTTTGGGTCCATCAAATGCTTTGAAATCAGTGAGCCATTTCTTGTTTCCTGTCATGTGTCTGGAACATCCACTGTCTATGTACCAGACATCCTACAAAACAGATTAATTAGGTTTAGGTACCCAACACTGTTTGGGTCCATACTTGTTAGCAAACATGCCTCCCATACCTAGTGTGTATCCAAAAGGTTTTCTTTTTGGATAATTGAAGTCATCAACTTCATATGTATAAGGCATGGCAGAATAGCTTCTAATATCTTTACAGAAGGTATTCTGATACTTTTCTCTACCTTTTGGTGCCATTGCATCCTTCTTCACTTTCCAATATGCAGTAGGAACCCTTTCTTGCTTCATGTGTCTAGGAACAGATTGGTTTTTCTTAAGCACATGATGCATTTTGTAGAATGGTTTCCTCTTGTATTTTGGAGGTGCAATATTCCAATCATCCTCTGAGGGGTAAAGTCTGCCTTCACCTTTCAGATGCCAGTTGTTCTTGATTGACTGGAATGAGGATTTGATTTGCTGTTTCACAACACTGGGTTTTGACTTCACCGGAACAGGATGATCTGTTGGAATCATGGTCTGTCCCTTTCTAAATTTTGGTGCACTAGTGGTTCTGAATTTAGAATGGTGTTGACTGTTTAGGGTCAAATTGTATGATTTTTAACGATATATTTTCTATCAATTTCCCCCATATATGGATGTTTTCCATAGAAATCGAGCGTTATATTGAAATATTGAGTAAATTTATGTTTTTAAGAGTTAAATTGCAAAACGTAACGAATTATGTGCTTAAATGATGAATTTATATTATTTTGGAATTATGTTACGCTTTGGTATGTTTGATCCTCTTGTAGATACTCATTGATGATGGAAAAGATGATTTTAGAGAGCTAAATTCGAAGTTGGAAAGAGCTAAAGAGATTTATGGAAGATTGGAAGATTAAGGAAAGAAATCAAGATTGTGATCTTCAGCTGGACTGGCGTCCAAAGAAGTGAACTGGCGTCCACTGGAGCGAAATCAGATCAGAGAGTTCAGAAACTTACCGGACGGGCGTCCAGAGGAAGTGGACGGGCGTCCAAGGCTTGAATGATCACCCCATGTGCTTAGCTTGCAAAAATAAATATCTTGGATATTTTCTGGGAATATTCCAAGCATATTCCCTTGGATATTTATTTGATCACAAAATAAATATCCTTGATATTTTCTACCCCAAACTTGGTGATTAAGGCTTTCAAAATATCCCATGTAACAACATGTTTTGAGTCCGAAAATATGGATTTTTGAGGAAGAGAAAAAGATGCCACGAGTTTACGAGATCAACGGATCAATATTTTCCAACGCACTTCTACCGTAACCTGTTTTCGATGGAAATTTGACCCGACTTAGAGGCATTTTCAGGGGACGAGGTCTTGATGAAAGTTGTAGATACTGAAATGAGCTTTCCAACGCATTTTGAATCACGTCAATCGGAGGTCTACAACTCAAGTTATGAATTTTTCTTCCAAACAGCTGAAATTTTGGACGAATTGGGAGAACATATCCATCATAACACACTACCATTCACCTAAAAAAAGAGGCAGCCGCACTTCGAGGGGTTTCAAGGCCGATCACCCGAGCCTTGTGCTCGGGTGATCCGGGTTAGATTAGGATGTTTTTTTCTCGTTTTTTTCATCGTTGATGCTTGAAGATCAACCCTTGTATAAACTATGTGAGTTTAATCTCTTTTTAATTTATTCAATCTCTAGTTTATTTTTATGATCTTTAATTTATCTTGTATCTTTCCATGAATTATGATGCTATGTGTGACTAGATCTAGAGATCGGTTACTAATCGTTGTCTAACGCCGATGAGAATCGTTGTTAGGCTAGATCACCATAGAAAGATAGGATCTTTAATCGTTAATTCGTGACAAGTTAATCGGTTAATTATCTAGGTTGTTAGATTCTAAAATACGAGAGTTAACTTGAATCTACACCTTCGTTTTGTATGGAATATTGGTCTCAACATTCGGAAGAGGAGAGATCGATAATTGAATTCACTAAGGAATTAGGAATTCATAGCTTGAGAAACGGATTCACTAAGAGATTAGGAATTTGTATCTCGTGTAAAGGTGAAACCACAATTTGAATTAAAATCATGAGATGAACTAGGATTGAGATCACTTAGTTTGTGTTCTGTTTGATCCCAAATAAAAGAGAAAATATAGATCCAAAGGTGCTTTATTTGTGATAGAAATGTCAGATTTTTTTGAGGTGATATGGTAATTAAACGAACTGAAACAAAAACGGGTGTCAAATCAGCAACACCAAAACAAATGGATTAAACCACTTCCGTTGATACCAACTGATGTATACCTTGGACCCTTAACAATGAAATTGTCAAGAACCCTAAGTAATACAATGAGTAACCACGTTTAGATCCCAAAATGAAAATAAAAATAGAATAAGATGAAGGAAAAGACTTGAACATAAGTAGTTTAACTCAAGGATGAGACTAGAAGAACCAATGGCTATGAAGAAGCCAAGACCCTTCTAATGATCCTTAAACCAAAGACTACAATGAAACACTTTAAGCTATACTCACAAACTTACAATGCACTTAATAAAAGTTGTAAAAACTTTAAGAGAAAAACTCTCAATATGATTATATTTCAAGGTGTCAAATACATATGGTTTGCCACTCTTTTTATAGGCCAAGGAAGTTGACATTTTATTTTCTAGAAATAAATTAAATAAGAAAAAGAGAAATAACAATGAACCTAGTCACCTTTTATGTCTAGGTGAAAAAGAAATTAAAATAATTCCTAAAATAAAAGAAATTTTCAAATCAATCATTAATAAATAATCTCCCAATCAGATTGATTGATTATTTACCAAAATAAGATGAAGATTTGATGAAATCAATCATCATAAGACTCCTAATTTCGTGCTATATGGACTTGGTAGGCTTTATTGGACACCAATATTAATAATAAGACTCCAAATAAAAAGAAATTAGCAATAGTCCATCTTATGTTCTCTTGAATTCTTGATCTATGCTATTTGGCCCAAATGTGTTAAAATAATCAAAGTAAGAAACCATCCTCTTCATTTGGACATGTACTCCATCATATTGATCTTCTCTTAGGTGATAATAGTCAACGGGATGACAAGTGGATCAATGAAAATGTGCATGTCCGCCAGAATATGCAAACCTGCCGAATTTAGACCAAATAAAGGACAACTTGTATTCTCCAATGAATCGACCCTTGATAATTATGAGTAACCTTAAAATTATCAAATAATTGATAAATTAAAGTTCCATAAGTTTTCCAAATTGAAGGGAATGCAGATCTCATGCAAATAACATGATATAAGTCTTAGACGGTTAACGATCATTAATGTGAAATCGTGGACCATAAGAGCTGTGTAGAAAATGATGGTGGCTTGATGGTCCTCCATCAATACTCCTATTACATATAATATTCATTTGTCTATTTTTTCTTCACAATCAGCAAAGGAGAAGGAGTATATGTCAAAAGTTCCCTATGCTAGTGTAGTTGGTAGTCTAATGTATGCCATGGTGTGCACTAGGCCTGATCTGGCTCAAGCAGCCAGTGTTGTCAGTAGGTTCATGGCTCCACCTGGAAAGGAAACACTGGAGAGTAGTGAAAAGAATGTTCAGGTACCTTAGGGGTACATCTGATATTGGTCTCATTTATAGATGTGATACTCAAGGTCTGATCACAAGGTACTGTGATGCTGATTATGCAGGTGAGTAGGGAATCAATGACTGGTTATGTTTTCACATTGGGGAATTCAGTTGTCAGCTGGAAAGAAACTCTTCAGGCAACAGTGGATTTATCAACTACTGAGGCAAAATATATGGCTCTTACTGAAGCAGTCAATGAGGGTATCTGGTCGAAGGGTGTTAGGAACATTTTATTTGTTTTGATGATGGCCATACTAGCTGTTATAACAAGCCTAACATAAGTTAGACTATGTATAAGTCTTTACTTAGAGTCTGACATGTTGTATAAGTTCAGCCCGACAAGTATTGTACTAATTTGTAGGATGGCTAAGTGGAAGACAGAATTTTGGCAGAGTGAAGACAACCAAGTACCAGCTGAGTCAACTGAAGGCAAAATGGACTGACTTATAACCAGGGATGTTTGTGATGACCTTGGATAAGTCTAAGATTATTTCAAGTGATGAAATCTAATGTTCCATATGGTGTACACTGATCTCACAATTAAAGGATTCATGATGTAAAAGCATACTTGAAGAATCAATGAAATAAAGGAAACAGCAGAACAGTAAAGTAAAATCTCTGCCAGCTGATTAAAGAATAACAGCAAGTAAGCAGACTCACTGAACCGATCAAGCAACGTGCAAGTAAAGGAACATCAGAAGTAATATATGCTATCTGCAACTTATTCAGAACGTGGAAAATAAGGATATCAAGCATTAAATGCAGAATCAATCAAGGACGGATTTTATGAGAAACGTTTGATTAAAATCCGGATCACTTAAATTAAGGAGAATAAAATCAAGGAGGAATCAATAATCAAACCAGGATTATTCTCCACATTAAATAGCCAACGGACGAAATTTCAAATTCAATGAAAATCAAGGCTATAAAAAGATGGCTTTGACAGACAAGATAAAAAATACGAGAAAATACTTAAGAACAAAAACTCTGTCAATTTTCGTAAGACTTCTATCTGAACTTACAAGTACACATATAAAGATCAACTCAGCATTCAGAGTATAAAGTCATATCAAGCACTGAGATTGATCAAAGCACATTGTGAATTTATTCACTTCAGTTTGCAGCAACTGAATAAGAGCCATCTAAGAAGGAGTTGTGTTTGTGATAGAAAACTTGATGACCAAAATAGTAACGAACAACCTTAACCGGCAGAGTACCGGGTCGGAAGTACTATATAGGTGAGCAAGGTCGTATCCCACGAGGAATCAATCGAGTACCAAAAGTCATTATCATACTTAGTTTAGGTTAATCAAGTGCGTTCAAGTTCTGATTATGCTAATTAAAACGATATTTAAACGAGAGATAAAGAGAGAAAGAGACATAGCCAAATCACGATCTAATTGAATACTTTTGCCCCTCTAATCGATTATTTAGGAATGGAAACTACCAACCAACCATCCTAATGCTTATATTGACTCGTTCATGGGTGCAAACTCCTAAGATGGTACTAGACGCCATGCAACAACCTAGTACCATTTGCCCGGTTCAACAGTCCGCCTTTAAGGATATAACTGACCGGAACAAGATAAAAGCTCTAGAGCCGCTCGATTTACACCGACAAACCTCGTTACCCAATCAATCTAAACAACTCAGTCAATTGTAAATAACGATCTTAAAACCCCTTTTCCCACACCCCTTCGCAACATACATTTATAAAAGTGGTGTGTGTGTTCATGAACTAGATGATCAAGCTAATTCACGCATTAAGAACAAGTTTTAAGACATGAATTCATCGATATAACAACAATTTAACACTACTCAATCCCAATTAATCAACTAGAGGGTGATTTCTTCAACTATCACATGCTTTAGCTATGGTACGGTTTAGCTACACATTATATGTACATAAGCAAGAATCAAACATGAAATTAAAGCCATAAAACTAGAGAAGAAACAAAATTGATTACCGAAAACGTAGAAATTCGGGTTTAGATCAAGCTCCATCAACACCCATCGTCATTTGGGGAAGAAATGAACCAAAATCATACAAAATCCAAGAGTTGAACTAGCGATCTAAGCTAAATTAAGTTTTATACAAGAGGATTTGATGTAGAAATGAGTTTTTTGGGAGTAAAAGAGGAAGGGGGTCAAAGGAAAAGAAGATGGAATCCATCCTCGTTCAAAATAGATCTGAAATCCTGTTTAAAAGCTGAAAAAAAATCTGATTTTCGCGATGTCCCGGCATGCACCAGAGGTGTCTCGGCACGCGCCGGGAACCTCTCTGGAATTCTGCAACTATCAGCATTGACGGCCTTCAGTAATTTGGAAATACCTTTGGGTGTAGATCTCCGATTCGAGTGATTCAAAGTGCGTTGGAAAGATCATTCAATTGTCTACAACTTTCATGAATACCACAATTCCATAAAATGCTTATATCAGAGATAAAATTGCCGATGAAGTGAACGTATGGTGAAAGCAACAACTATTTTTGATCACTTTCCATTCCCGGGCTTTGGTTTCGTCTTTCTAAGCCTCGTGCCTTAACTTCTGGGTTCACGAGTCACCTATTTCCTATATCACAACATTCAAACACATACCGAGCATAAGTTCACAAGATAAATAGGTCTCGAAAAGGGTCAAAAACATCGTAAAATGCCGAGGTTTTCCATCAATGTGACGGTTCACCTCAAAGTGAGTGCTCAATGTGTTTTTATCCTATAAATGGTCTAAAACTACCAAATATAAGTCAAGTGTCATAAATAGGGGTTAAAACATGCACTCAAGTATAGTAAAGTTGACTCTCATCGGATAGCTGCTGAAGGATTAGTTCCCAAGGAGCAGTGTTGAAGACCGAGTCACTGAAGCTTTTGTAGCCAGGGAGTGATAGATAGTGAAGCTTGTGTAGACAAGGACAATCTTACTATTGTATTGGTGGAAGACAATAGTGAATTTCTCCAATCATCACAGGAGAAGTGTGGATTAAGGGATTACACCACCCTGAACCACTATAAACCTTGTGTTCATTTACTTACAACATTTTACTTTACATCACCTTATTACTGCATCATACCTATACTCTGTGTGTGCACAATCTACTTTGAAACATCTTTTAAAAAGGGATTTATCCACTGCCCAAAAGCTTTTAAATATAAGAAAAGTTTTTGAAACCGCAACAATTGGTATCGGAGCAGTGTTCCTAGTATCGGAAACTGTTCAGATCTCATTTCTGATAACAAGGAGATCACACACATTTTCAAAGTAGTTTTGAAATTAGTGCTTTTTGTTTTATCCTCTTATCTGTGACTATGGATTCTTCAAATTTCATGTCCAAAGTACCTATATTCAATGTCAATAATTTTGATAAATATAAAATAAGGATGTTATCTAATCTTGCAGCCACTCATGAAGAGATGATTGATGCTATCAACGATGGCCCAATCAAGATCATGTCTATGGTAGGCATATGAGCAGGTCAAGGAAAGGAAATAGATAAACCTAAGAAGGATAGGATAAAGAGCAAATCATTACTTTGTTGCAAAAGATATGATCATGAAGACCCTGGACAACAATATGCTCATGAGAATCAAAGACTGTAAAACAACAAAGGAGATATATGACAAATTAGCTCTGATCAATGAAGGATCAGAGGCAGTCAAAGAGAACAAATTATTTGTTGCCAAATAGAAATTTGAGAACTTCAAATGAAGACTGGTGAATCCATTGATCAAATGGATAACATATTTTCTAGTATCATCAGTGAACTGCAGCAATTGGACATACATATCCTTATAAAGAAGTCTGTCTAAAAATCCTGGGAGGTCTACCTGAAAGATGGAAGATTGTCACATTAGTACTCAGAAGAATAATAGATCTTGCAAATATTGATACCTTGACTCGATGTCCCAACTAAAGGCTCCTGAATTTGAG
Source organism: Gentiana dahurica var. dahurica (assembly GCA_024500145.1). Classification (NCBI taxonomy): domain Eukaryota; kingdom Viridiplantae; phylum Streptophyta; class Magnoliopsida; order Gentianales; family Gentianaceae; genus Gentiana; species Gentiana dahurica. Next base: position 22,591,363 of record CM044907.1, on the reverse strand, counting down.
TTAAACAGTGAAGACAGTGTAGTGCACTGGTAGCACCCCAGCAAAGCAAAACGGTTGACACAAGCAGTAAAGAGACACAAGAGCTAAAAGAACAAATTGCTTTACTAATCAAATGCTTTGATAGGTTTAATAAGAAGAAACAATTCAAGGGAAGTTCATCATCAAACAAGAAGTCAAACTCAATCAACGACATGAAGAAAAAAGATGATGAATACAAATGCTTCAATTGCAAGAAGAAAGGACATTTCAAAGTAGTTTGTCCTGAAGAAAATGACAAAGATGAAGAAAGAAAGAAATACATATCAACAGATAAGAGAAAAAAGCAAGAAGACATTAAAAGCTGAAACCAGCAGTGAAAGCGGTGAAGAGTCTTCTGAAAATGACTCAGATGACAGTGAAGGCACCGGCTCAGATAATGATAAAGTATGCTTAGGTTGAAAATAGCGCCTGAAAGACAATTTATGTAATTGTTTTATAATTAATAAATGATGATTTATTCTCATCTTATTATTTGCTTCGTGCTTATGTATTACACACTACTGAAAACTCCAAGTCATATCATATGTAGCCATATGACTTAACGTGCGTCAAACCGAGGATTAAGTTTATGGTGATACACTTGAACTATTAGTCCGTGGTGAACTTAATCAAAGTATGGGGTCTATTAATTAAACCACCATTAATGCGCCTAGAACACTTTATGGTGTGACCGTCTTATCCGGACCGTCGACATTGGTTGTCTAAGTGGGGCATTTATATATGATTAGATTCATCTAGGACTGGACCGATTTAATCTGCATTTCTGATCGCGTGTAAGTCACTAACGCCGATATGACTAGCAAGAATACTAGGTACATCGTAGTATAGTAATGCGAGTCAAGGTCGATCCCACAGAGACAACGCAACTTATACGTATAAATGATTCTAACCTATTTAAGAAGCAACATGAAGGCTGTCATTGACCAACAATAACATAAAAGAAAACAAACGTGATATTCTCTCCCTCTCCTCACCGATCTACTAACTTGCATTAGTTAATCTTTATGTTTACTTCCCCACAAAATTTCCTTAGATTAATCGCGAGCTTTTAATGATTATTATCATATTCATCAACTACGGGTGCAATTCCTAACCCCATCTACTCCGACAATGGCAATAGACAATCTATACGCAAGCTACCCTCCTTAATTGGTCCGTAATAGCTAATACGCATAAAAAACTAGAACTGCCGATATTGAGCGCTAACTCAAACCGCTAACCCGCCTAGACAGCTGTCGATATTGACCAGCACGTTCCTAGTGTCCATTCAAGACTATGTCCTAATTAACACTTCACTAACAGTCCTTCATGTTAATTTACGAATTACGAATATTAGATTGTCCAGACCTACTACTCGTTTTAATTATTTCTGCCGATCAACGTAGCTGTAGTGAATCCCAGTTTAGGTTTTCTAAAACATGCCCCGGTAAACCGGTATAGACCGCCGGGTTACCGGGGGCGGCTTTTCCTAATTTAGGGATCTACATTGCTCAGTACGATTAAAATAAGTAAATTATGGGGTTGTTAAACATGTAGATTAAATAAAACACATAAATACGAATGTTGGGGAGATTTTGCATCATTAAAACAAAAGAAAATTTATAAACCTATACTACCATGCAAAACTACCTCCTAACCGGCCGAATACCGGGTAGTTGCTAGTAAAGTTGGATAAGTACTGGTATCGATCCTCAGGGAAAAGGGCTATTGAATCTAGCTTATTAATTCTTCTTTATTAACCTAAACCTAAACTAAAACGGAAAATAAACTGGACAGAGGATTGTTAATCCAAAGCCAGGAAGGATAAAAGCGATAAAAACATAAATAAAACTACATCTACGGAAGCGGTAAATCTATCTACTGAACAACCATAAACGAACCATGATCAACCTCTTCCCAACAACCATCACCCCACCGAAAGAAATAAGATCAACACACATTCATTCACAAGTTATCTTGGATTATTATCTTATCTAAAGGAGCGTTTCCTCTTCCGATTTATCACGCCATTAATTAGTTTACCTTCCGGTCTTAACTAATATCGATACAAATCAAAGATATGGATGAAATCCTAATCTAACAACATTATCCCTCAACTTCCGTTTGTTGGAATAAAAATTGTCAATCTCCCTCACGACAATCTAATGAATCTATTAACTTTCGTTATCTAAATTCGATTAACATATAACCATATAAATCATGAAAGAAAACAAGAACAACTTAATGAAATAAACACGTGAAAAATCATATCTTTCCGGTAACGGTGATATCCCTCAATTCAATTCTAAGAAAATATTGCATCGAATTAATCAAATTGTGGTCCTCTCGTAAACCTAGATATTCAACCTACGAACTTCCGTTATGTATAGATTAAAAATCTAATCTTTCCTATGGCGATCTAAACTACACCGACTTCCGTCATACGGTAGCATCAAATCATACAATCATCTTTCGATATAAAATTGCACGATACAAATAAACATAGGAAAAGAAACAATTATAAATAAAACTTACAAAATATCCATAGAAAGGAATCAAAGTGCTGCAGAAAAAGGATTACATGGCTGCTCCATGGATGAAAGCATCAAGCCTTCATCATGCTCGAACAAGAAGGAAAAAGAACAAAATAAAAGACCTAATCTAACCCCGATCACCCGAGCACAAGGCTCGGGTGATCGCCTTGAAAGCTCCCAAAAAGCGGTTGCTGTCTGTGTAATTTTCGTATGAAAAATCTGATGTAATTAGGGTTGGAATCGCAGCTGCTTTTATAGAAAAATCAAGTCGGTTGCTACAGTAAAGGTGCCGGACGCCCGTCCATAATGTCGGACGCCCGTTCACTATTTTCAGCAACAGCATCCAAACTTGTAACGCTCATATCTCGGGCCTCGTAAGTCGGAATGGAGTGATTCAAAATCCTGTAGAATCCTCTCTTCAAGCCCTACAACTCTTCTCTTGAGGTCGAGAGTCAAATCAGTTTATATCATATCAAGAACTGCGTCGGAAGGTCGTCACTACCCGGAATCCTGATTTTCCGACATTTATCTTGATTGATTTCTTTCCTTATATCTTTCAATCTTCCATAACTTTGATTGATCCTTTCCAATCACGAATTTGGCTCTCTAAAATCCTCTCTTCCATCATCAATGAGTATCTACAACAATAGGAAAACATACCAAAGCGTAACGTATTTCCAAAATAACATAAAATCATCAATTACGCACATAAATCGTTACGTTTTGAGATTTAACTATTAAAAACATCATTTAATCAATATTTCAATATAAAGCCCTATTTCTATGAAAATAATACATATACGGGGGAAATTGATATAAAATATATCGTTAAAAACACTATAAATTCACCCTAAACAACGAACAGATCTACCATATTAAAGACAAAAAGGAATGTAATTGAAAAACTTAAGATTGTATTAAGCATATGAAAACTTATATAATAATCAGTATTTGCGGCCTTATATAGATACAATGGCCGATTTAAGACTCTCTAGAACCCTAACCGACCTAGATAATGCGGCAGAATCAATTTCGTGTTCAACAAGACGCCGGTTTACTGGGCCTAGCCTCCGGGTTACCAGGCCTACTTTTCTTCCTTTTCTTCAGCAGGCTTCTTCTTGGACTTCAATCACTTGGCCCAATGTAATTCTTTTGCTCCAGATCTGTTCTTCAATGCTCCAGATTCGATAAATCCTATAAAACACGCAAAACGAGACAAAACAGTTCCAAAATATCGGGAAAATAGCATAGATGCAGAATTACGATCCTGGAAACACTCATATAGAATTTAACAAATATTCCACATAATAATGACCCCATTTATCCTCTCTTGAGCAGAATTCGGGGTGAATATGGGTATAAATATTAGTACCATTTAGAGCGTCATCAACTACCCCCACTTAGCTTTTGATCGTCCCGAACAAAAAGGTGAAAAAAAAATAACTCTCTGATCATTACACAAGTTAATTAAAAACAAATATGCCTCACTAAGTCAAGATCAAGATCATGCCACTCATATCCATCAGTAACATATTAAACACTATTCATGTCATGAGCCAATGTGTGTGTGTGCAATAACTTTCACAACCGCTTAGAAATGCAGACAATTTCACATTACGTCAACCTGTAGTCGAACTAACCAGTCTCGAACATGTATGTATTAATTAATTGAGCTGGGAAGGCGGATCAAGAACCGAGCATATGTCACTCTTAGGCTCACATTTATCGGTCTATGCAAAAGTCGTGCGTCTTATGCTCCATTGACTAAGATATTGCCGAAGAGAATATAAATGTATATATTTCAATGCATTTCTCTTTCTTGGCGGGTGAACTCTCATTGATTTAACTATCCTCACGGTCTCACTCTTGATAAACTACTGAATCCAAAATTCCTTTGCCTTTATAAGCGTAAGTGAAACATGATTCGTGATAAAGCCAGGGTCAACTCTAGTCAAGCAATATGCTATTGACTACACACCAAGGGAAGTGAGTTATACGTGCTTAAAATGGTGTCTTGATGGGAGTCAACTTTACGTGACTCCGGTGCATTGTTTACCCCCGTTTACCACATTTTCAGCACACTTTTGGGTATTTTAGACCAATTTCGGGGTTTTATCGTGAGCTCATGGCACGGGGAGTGAATCCGTCAATTTGATGGAATATTACCCCTTTTTGTTGATATTAACCCTATTCCCGAGCACTTTTACCCTCCGGAATTGTTTGGATGTTTTTGGTTGTTCATGATGTTGAAGGGTATTGGTGTCTTGAGGACCCGAGAGGTGATAATTGGTGACAAAAAGCATAACCGAGGCAAGATAAGAGATCAAAGGAGGAAAAGTTGAAGATTTGGGGCAACAGGGGTTCAAACGCACGTTTGAACCCCCCAAACGTGCGTTCAAAAGACACAAGTTGATACAGAGTTCAAGCCTTCCAAACGCACGTTTGAAACCATCCCAAACGTGCTTTTCAAGTCCCCCAAACGCACGTTTGACCCACCTTAAACGTGCGTTCAAGATGAAGATAGTCAAGATCCTGCTCAGAAATGAAGCTAAACGCACGTTTGACCCACCTTAAACGTGCGTTTGAAAATGATGAACGCCAGTCTCAGCATTCCAAACGTGCGTTTGGACCAGTTTTCTACAGATTTTTCTCCCACCTATAAATATACCCCCTTAGACTATTTCTAAATCATCATCATTCTCTTAGCAAAACCCTACCCATTTCTTGGTCGATTTTTGTAATAACTTAGAATACTTTCTCTTAGCTAACATCAACATAATATTAGCTTAATCTTTCCATTTCTTAGCTTAGATTTCCATTCCAAACACTAAGAGACCACCTTTTAATTACTTCTTTATTTTGTACTTTTTGGATCTAATTTCAAATTTCTGCAAATTAATGGTAAATTTCTTCTTTCTTTTACTTGTTATGACTCTTATTTACTGTCTTGTGTATGTTTTGATTAGTATAATGAGTAGCTAATCCCTTTTCATAGTTGAATCATGTGAAATTTGGTGAAATCACCCTTTGGGTGATGAAATTGGGAGTGGGTAGTGCTTTTTATTGTGTATCTTGCATATTTCATGTCTTAGAACTTGTTATAACAGATTTGGGCTAGATTGATCACCTAGGTCAAAATCACACACATCACTCTTGAGAGTTGTTCAGATTGAGGGGTGTGGGAAAAGGGTTCTAGGATCACTTCTTAGAGTGAGGCTACTCGTTTTAACGTTTAAGCGGCTCTAGTGCATAACATGCCTTGTGAGTGAATCTTCCTCAGGGAAGGATAGTTTATTTGGCATAAGGTGTTAGGAGAGAGTTGTTCAGACCTTAGCACCGGAATTAGGAGTACGCACCCGTGAGATTGAACGCAAGAGTTCGTTCGTTTAATGCACACTCCCGGTTTTGTCATTCCTTGGGGTGAAACTAGCTATTTTGATCATGGTTCGGCTATGTCCCTTAATCTATCTTAAAAAAAACCTAGTAGTTTAATCTTCTCTCTTTCTTGTCTTTAAACTCGTTAGTAGGAATTACATTAGTGTCGTTGTAGTTATAAATACTTTGAAATATTGATCACCTAGACTAAATTCCACGTTCACTTTGGTACTTGCAAACACTTTTCCCTTGGGTTTTTTCGACCTCGTACTCCTGTAGCTATTCTAGCAATCGACCCGGTACACTGCACAACTACACCACCACCGAAAAAGAGCTTTTAGCAGTAGTCTTTGCATTCGATAAGTTTCGGTCTCATCTTGTAGGCTCATGGGTAGTTGTGCACACGGATCACGCTGCTTTGCGTTATCTCTTTGCCAAGCAAGATGCCAAGCCCCGCCTCTTGAGGTGGATCTTGCTCTTGCAAGAGTTTGATCTAGAGATCCGTGATAGGAAGGGTTGTGAGAATGTCGTAGCCGACCACTTAAGTTGCATGGAGCTTAGCGAAGAGTTGGTTAAAGCACAAAGTGAGATAAATGAATCCTTTCCGCACGAGCAACTTTGTGCACTTGACACCCTTCGCCAACTAAGAAAGGTAACTTTCTAAAAGTCGGTAAAGAAGGTGGCCCATGGTTCGTTCCTTTAGTCAACTACCACCAGTGCGGTTTTGTAGACCCCGACTATGACTCGAATCAAAGGCGTAAATTTCTGAGTGAGGTTGGTAAGTATGTGTGGGAGGACCCTTCCCTATATAGGTTGTGTTCGGATGGCATCTTGAGGAGATGGATCCCAAAAAGTGAGATTTTGAGCGCGCTTTCGTTTTGCCATGATAAAGAGGCCGGAGGTCACTTCTCGGGGCAAAGGACCACTTTGAAAGTATTACAAAGTGGGCTATATTGGCCTACTTTATTCCGAGACACACATGCTTATGTGAAATCTTGTGATGCTTGTCAACGGTCCGGGCGTATTTCTAGGAGAAATGAAATGCCTCAAAAGCCGATCATTGTTTGTGAAGTTTTTGACGTTTGGGGCATTGATTTCATGGGCCCCTATCCCTCCTCATGCGGTAACAAATATATCCTAGTCGCCTGTGATTATGTGTCGAAATGGGTTGAGGCCTTGGCATCACCCACCAACGATAGGAATGTTGTTATCCGCTTTCTTAAAAGAAACATCTGTAGTCGGTTTGGGGTACCTCGTGCTATAATCAGTGATAATGGAAGCCACTTTGCCAACAAGCCGTTTGACAAACTTTTAGAGAAGTATGAGGTGAAACACAAGTTAGGTACCGCTTATCATCCCCAAACGAGTGGTCAAGTTGAGGTTACAAATAGGGGTATTAAGCGTATCTTAGAGAGGACGGTAGATACTAATGTCAAGAGTTGGTTGTTGAAGTTAGATGATGCGTTGTGGGCCCATAGGACAGCCTTCAAGACACCCCTAGGCATGTCACCCTATGATAGTCTATGGTAAATCTTGTCATCTCCCCGTAGAAATCGAACACAAGGCATATTGGGCTGTCAAAATGCTAAACCTCGATGACACCTTAGTTGGTGAAAAGCGTATGGACCAATTAAATGAACTAGATGAGTTCCGCCTTTGTGCTTACGATATTTAGACTAAGTATAAGGAAAAGACCAAGTTGCTTCACGATAAGTTGATCAAACCTCGTGTTTTCAATGAGGGTGATGAGGTCTAATTCTACAATACTCGTTTGCATCTTTTTCAAGGGAAGTTGAAGTCTAGGTGGTCCGGTCCTTATGTGGTATCTAAAGTCTATCCGTCCGGTGCCATAGAAGTCACCCATCCTAAGTTTGGCACATTCACCACCAATGGTCTACGGTTGAAAAGGTATGAGAGGTTGCCTTACGACGAAGCACTAGAAATAGTGACCCTTGAGGACCCCGTACCGTGCAATGAATCTTGTGAGTCTTGTCATGGACTATAAATCTTGACACGTATAATTTTCAATCCATCTTTTCATCTTTCTACCCTTTCTCGTCTAGTGCCAACGGTATAACTTGAAAAAGTTGGCACCGTATAATCCATCTTGTCGAGCCAACGACGTAAAACAAAGGCGCTTGGGGGAGGCAACCCACCATTTCATAGTTTTTGTTGAGTGAGTTTGGTGTTTCTAGTGGTCTCGGGGCGGTTAAAATCGAGTGTGGGGTAGAAATCTTGAGTTAGCCTTGTTTCTGGTCCAAACGCACGTTCAGCAACTCTAAACGTGCGTTTCAGCTTCCATCCTACCAAACGCGCGTTTGGACCCATTCCAAACGTGTGTTTGAGACCCCAACTCTCTGTTCTGAATTTCCCAACCCAAACGCACGTTCCACTTTTCAAACGTGTTGGTCCCAGAGAAGGGTGAAACTATAGTCAGAGGGGGGGGGGGGTTAATGACTATAGTGGAGTTTCAAAAACTTTTTTTTTTATTTAAAAGCTTTTGGGTAGCGGATAAGTCCCTTCTTACTATGATGTTGTTCAAATCAGTTTAGACAATCCCAGATATAAGTTATGATGTAGGCAAATTAAGTAAGTGCTGTAAAGTAAATTGCAGAAATTAAATTGACACAAGGCTTATAGTGGTTCAGGGTGGTGTAATCCCTTAATCCACTCTTCTCTTGTGATGATTGGAGGAATTCACTATTGTTTTCACAGATACAATAGTATGATTGTCCTTGAATTCCCAAGCTTCACAATCTGCAAGACTATCACTCCTTGACTGCAACAGCTTCAGTGATTCAGTCTTCCTTTTGCTGCTCTTTGAGATCAAAATCCTTCAACAGCTATCACAGATTCAACTCCTTCTCAGATTGCCTCTGATTCAGTTGCTTCAGATTGATGGGAATGTGATTCACACACTTGCTTGATCAATCTCAGTTATGAATATGACTTTGTAGTTCTGATATTTGAGTTGATCACTAGATGTATCCTTGTAAGTTCAGAGAGAAGGATTTTCAAATTGACAGAGTTTCTGCTTTCTTTCTTTTTGAATCGTTGTTTTCTTTTTCTGTCAATGCCTTCTATTTATAGCCTTGAATAACCTTGGCTTTTGTAATTCCGTCCGTTGGCTATATTAATGAGGGAATAATCCTTGATTTCATTCTTGATTCCCCCTTAATTGTATTCTCCTTGTTTTCAGTGATCGGATTCTTTCTTCAAATGTATAGCAGAAAATCCGTCCTTAATTGATCCTTTAATGATTGTGCATTTAATGCGTGATCTTCTGAATCTTCATCGTATATCAAATTTGATCTTGTGAATGTCTCTTCGCCGCTTTTAGAACGGTAGAGTGAGCCTTCTGACTTAGCCGTTCATTCTTTCTTTGCTGTTCTCTTTGCCGAAAGTCAGTGTACTCAGCCGATTCACTGTTTTCTTCTTGTTCTAGTTATTTAAGAGTCTTTGTACTTCACTGATCCTTGATTTCGATGAGACCAGTGTACACCATTTTTGACTATTGAGTTTCATCACTTAAAACATGACTTAGACTTATCCAAGGTCATCATAGACTTCCTTGGTTATAAGTCAGATCATAATGTCTTATTTCTTCTCTGCTGGTGCTTGGCTGGCTTTCCTTTGCCGAATATATGTTTTTGCTTTGCCGTCCTACCAACTAGTACAATACTTGTCTGACTCAACTTATACAACATGTCAGACTCTAAGTAAAGACTTATACAGAGAATTCTAACTTATTTCAGGCTTGCTATAACAGCTAGTATGGCCATCATCAAAACATAATAAAATGTTCCTAACAATTTCCCCCTTTTTGATGATGCCAAAACCCTCATAAGCCTGAACATAAGTAATCAAAAATATTCATAATAACCAACAGAACAATTTTATTCATCCATCAAGGGGCAATAAGATATTGCAATATTGTATCTCTTTATTTAAAGAACCAAGGCAAAAGATAAAATTAATAAAAAACAACAGGTAACATGTTTACTTCTTCATCTCTTCAAACCTGATGCCTTTGCCTTCGCTGTTCTTGCCTTTGCTGCCCTTGCCCTTTTCTGTTGGGCTTGCCTTCTCTTTACTGCTTTCAGGCTTAGCGCTTCCTTCCCCCTTTTTGGCAGCACCAAAAAGGACTTCAAGATTTGTTGGTGCTGTATCAGAATCAGGGAGAGGTCCATACCTTTTCTCCAGTATCTTGTTGCTGGCCTCACCAACTTTGAGTAGAAGGTCCAGCTGTTTGCCAGAATGCTCCATTATCTCATCCAGATGCTGAATTTGATGAGTATGAGCATTGAGAGTGTCCACCAATGGCTTAAGGTTGTTGTCCATTGTCTCAGCATGGAAATCAAGATTGGTTTGGACATGATGAGGGATGAGTTGCTGTAAGTTGCAAAGTAAGTTCCCTTGTCTCTCCATGACCTCATCTTGGATCTTGATATGGCTGATGAGAGCCTCAATCTTGTGATTGAAGGAGGTTGCTTCACTCCTTAAGGCATTCTTCAGGTTTTGCCTGCTGTAATATTGCCTTTCCATGTCTACAATGAGGGGTTGAATGTCCAGATTGAAGACTCTCTCTGGGTCAATTTCTTCTAGTGCCACATGGACATCCTCTTCATCCTCATCATTTTCACTCTCAGCATCTTCACCTTGCTTCTCCTCATTCTCCACTTCAACTTCTTTCTCTTCCTTTTCCTCTTCTTCTTTTGCATTTTGTGCTTTTTCTTCTATCTGCTCTTGTTCTGCCTCATTAGACACAGGGTCATTTAGAGGTTGTTGTTGAGTGTGGACTGCTTCATCTACCACAGTTCACCCTTGTGCAATTGTGGGGGAGTTGACAAGTTCGGCTGAGTGAGCTTTATCAGCTGGCTCACTTAGCTAGTTGTCAACTTTGCCTGTGCTTTTGAAAAGCACCTCTTTGAGAGTCAGTTCATCATCGAAATTCCCAAATCTTCTTGAATTTCTTCAAGATTTCCTCTTTCTGATTGTTCATCCTCCGACTCATCTTCTTCTTCATGTATCTCCTCCTCCTCTGATGAAGTGATTCTATATCCTTCTTCACCTTCCTCTTGCTGCGTTTCTTCTTCTGTTGCTGCGTCATCACCGATTGTCACAGGCTCATTCAAATTGCTGGTGTCAGGCATAGTGGTCTCCTCTTGTGCCTTTTGAGATCCGGTTCTTCGTCCCACTCCTGATCTACTGCCTTCAGGCTGCTTTCTTTTGCTCCCAGCTATGGGTTTGGGTTTTAAGGAAGCCTTGATGTAAGTAAACATCGTCTTTGATTTGTGTGGAGACTGCAAATTTGTGGGTTTTACTTTCAATTGATTGAACAAATGTTGAAGGGGGAACCCATATGATTTCCTCTCCCAGAAATCACCCTTTTTTCTGCAAACCCTTGCCTGGTGCAGTGATAGATAGATCGATTTCCTTTTGAATCTGATCCTTCATTCGATTGAACACAAATGTTGACCAGTCAAATTTGATGCGATTGTAGATTATGGCCATCAGTTTAATTCGTACCTCAGTCAGGTTTTCCATTGACCCTTTTCTGCCTTCAATATTTTTGGTGATAACCGGTGCAAACTCAGCAAATGGAAGTTTGAGTGTTGATCTGGGTAGATTGTATGTTTTGCTGGTTTTGTTTGGACTTTTGGCTATCTCAGTCCAGAACTTTGTAATGTCAGTTGTCACAAGCTTGACATTGGCCAGTCCTTTCAATGGAAGGTGCAGGTAACGGTTGAGTACACCTGGCGTGATGATTATTTCTTTTTCCAAAGATTGAGCTTTGGATGCGATCAACTTCAGTCTTCTTTGTGCTGGGCACAAACTTGGAGTTTTTCCAAAATGCTATCAAATTCTCATAGCATATTCTAGTTATTGGGGGATTTAGAAAGGTCATTAGCCCCAAATTCAAGCAGCAATCAACCAAACGTTGAGCTTTTGAGTCATTATCACAAAACGAGAGATAGTGCTCAGGTTTGAAAAACGAGCCGGTGATGATAGATTTTTCGTAGTATTTTTCAGGAGCAGTGATTTGGGAGGATGAAGCCATTTTTACTAAGGTTGGAGAATGAACTTGAGTTTGCAATAGAGATAAACAAGAGTAGGGTTTGTAATTTGCAAGAGAGCGTAAAGATTTCTGAAAATCTCTAAGTCTTGTTTATATAGGCGATTTTGGGTAGTGTGAAATTGGTTTGAATATGGAAGGATTTAGTGACATAATGGCGTGATTTTGTGTATGAAAATCGCGATATTCGAGGGAAAAGGGGGTGTGGTTTGAGGCAAGTAATGATAGAGCCCGTGAATCGAGGAGTTTATAATTCGAAAAGTAATATAATTACCTCCATGATCATAAGTTGATCGCCACGTGTGTACTGAATAATCCTCCATAACTTCCTTATTCTCCACGTGTAATCGGAATTGATTTTGTTCACACTTTTAATTTGTCCAAGTCTTTATTTCGGTGAAGTGCCTTCGCTGGTCACTTAGCCGTCCCAATAGGTTCTCACTTAGCTGCGCCATTTGACTGTTCCTAACAATCGGTTAAGTTACCTTCGCTGGATACTAGTGCCTTACATGCAGCATCTCCTGTAACGGCAAAGGTCATACCGGTTAATGAAGTAACTTAGCCGATTACTCCAGTTAGCCGTTGTTTGATACTTAGTCAATTTCAATCATCCCTAACTCAGTTCTCAACATACTAAATCTTTCATAACCGAGTGGTTTAGTGAAGATGTCAGCCAGTTGATCTTCAGTGGGTATGTATTTTAGGATGACATCTCCTTTTTCAACATGGTCTCTGATGAAATGATGTCTTACATCAATGTGCTTTGTTCTTGAATGAAATACTGGATTTTCAGTAATAGATATTGCACTTGTGTTATCACACATGATTGGAATTGTTCTCTCTTCCACTCCATAGTCCCTTAGCTGTTGTCTTATCCACAAGATTTGTGCACAACAGCTACCTGCTGCTATATATTCTGCTTCAGCTGTTGATGTAGATATGGAGTTTTGCTTTTTACTGAACCAAGAGACTAGTCTGGTTCCTAGAATTTGGCAAGTTCCAGAGGTGCTCTTTCTATCTATTTTGCATCCAGATAGTCTGAGTCTGAATATGATATCAATGTAAGTCCTCCATCTTTTGGATACCAAATACCAACATTTATAGTGTTTTTCAAGTATTTGATTATCCTTTTAGTTGCTAGAAGATGTGATTCTTTTGGTTGAGCTTGAAATCTTGCACATACTCCTACTGCAAATGCTATGTCAGGTCTGCTTGCGATTAAGTATAATAATGATCCAATAATTCCTCTATACATTTTTTGATCAACATCTTTTCCTCCATCATCTTTTCCAAGTATGACTCTGGCACACATTGGTGTGTCTGCTGTGCCACTTGTATCCATCCCATACTTGTGTATCAAATCTCTTGTATACTTTGCTTGACTAATGAAAATGCCATCCTTCATTTGCTTTACTTGAAGGCCAAGGAAGTAGTTTAATTCTCCCATCATGCTCATCTGAAATTTGCTCTTCATCGGGTTTGCAAATTTCTCACATGGTTTTTCATCCTCTGATCCAAAGATTATATCATCAACATAGATTTGTACTAGCAATGTGCTTGCTTCTTCCTCCAGTTTAAATAGAGTCTTGTCAATAGTTCCTTTGTTGAATCCATTCTTGATCGGAAACTGTGATAGTGTTTCATACCGTGCTCTAGGTGCCTGTTTGAGGCCATAGAGGGCCTTCTTGAGTTTGTATACTTTGTCTTCTTTTCCTTTAATTTGAAATCCAGGAGGTTGTTCTACATAAACTTCTTCTTCCAAAAGTCCATTTAGGAATGCACTCTTTACGTCCATTTGATAGACTTTGAAGTCTTTGTGTGCAGCAAATGCTAGAAAAAGTCTGATTGCTTCCAATCTTGCTACTGGAGCAAAAGTTTCATCATAATCTATTCCTTTATCTTGGGAATAGCCTTTTGCAACTAGCCTTGCTTTGTTTCTGACAACATTTCCTTGCTCATCCATCTTGTTTCTGAAAACCCATTTTGCACCAATGATGTTTGCCATTTCTGGTCTATCAACAAGTTCCCAGACTTCATTTCTTTCAAATTCATTTAGTTCTTCTTGCATGGCTGTGATCCAATCTGCATCTTGGATTGCATCATCTATAGTCTTGGGTTCGACTTGTGATAGAAAAAAAGTTAGCATGTGCTCCAGCTTGTCTTCTGGTTCTAACTCCTGTGTGAATATCTCCAATAACTTGTTCTTCGGGATGGTCTCTTAGCCAATTTAGATCTGGTTGAAGTTGTTCTTCACTTGGTGCTTCCATACCTTCATGCTGAGTATGAACTTCAATTTCAGGTGCTTCTCATGTTGTATTGATATGTGGCTCCTCTTGATTTTCAAAAAGATGATTCGGGATAGTAGTTGGTATGGTTGCATTTGTATAGATTTGCCTCTGTGCTGCTTTCTCTTCTTGGTCTTGAAGATCTTCACCATTTGTATATGGTTCATCAAAAACCACATGTATTGATTCTTCAATCACCAATGTTCTTTTATTGAGTACTCTGAATGCTTTGCTGGTGTCTGAGTATCCCATGAAGATTGCTTCATCAGCCTTCTCATCAAAGGTATGTAGCTGGTTCCTGTTGAAGACAAAACATTTTGATCCAAACATATGAAAATATGAGATATTGGGTTTTCTACCATTCCATAATTCATATGGAGTCTTTCCATGATATTTGTTGATGATTGATCTGTTTTGTGTATGACATGCTGTGTTTGCTGCTTCAGCTCAAAATCTCTTTGGTAAGCATGCTTCAGCAATCATTGTTCGACCGCTTCTTTGAGAGTTCTGTTTCTTCTTTCTGCTACACCATTTTGTTGTGGAGTTCCTGCTGCAGATAGTTGATGTAGTACTCCATTTTCTTCACAATAGGTTCTGATAATTTCATTTAGAAATTCAGTGCCTTTATCTGATCTCATCTTGATAATTTTTAGCTCTTTCTCATTCTGAAGTCTTCTCAGCAAGTCTGGTAGCTTCTTGAGTGTTTCTTTCTTCTTGTTCATGAAGATGGTCCAGGTGTACTTTGAGAAGTCATCCACCACTACAAGAGTATATTTCTTACCACTCACACTTACTGGTGTGACTGGTCCAAAAAGGTCCATGTGCAACAGATGTAGAATTCTAGTTGTGGATTGATAAGGTTTTGACTTGAATGAACTTTTGATCTGCTTTCCTTTCCGACATGCATCACATAGACTTTCTATCTTGAATGTGATCTCTGGCAGCCCTTCAACTAGCTTGCTTTTTGATAGTTTGTTGATGGTCTTGAAATTCGGGTGATTTAATCTTCCGTGCCAAATCCAACTTCTTGATTGATTATTCTTGACAAGTAGACAAGTTTCCGCCTTGGCTGTTCTCCAGTCCACAACATACATGTTGTCTTGTCTTCTACCTGCAAGAACTACTGTGTTGGTCTGACTGTGAATCACTTTGCATCCTTCTTTGTTGAAGTGCACATTGTAGCCTTTGTCACAGAATTGACTGATGCTCATCAGATTGAAGTTAAGTCCCTTGACATATGCCACATTTTGAATTTTTAGATTGTTCTTGAGTATTGTGCCTTCCCCCTTAATCTTGCCAGGGTTTTCTTTTCCTCCAAATGTGACTTTGGGTCCATCAAATGCTTTGAAATCAGTGAGCCATTTCTTGTTTCCTGTCATGTGTCTGGAACATCCACTGTCTATGTACCAGACATCCTACAAAACAGATTAATTCGGTTTAGGTACCCAACACTGTTTGGGTCCATACTTGTTAGCAAACATGCCTCCCATACCTAGTGTGTATCCAAAAGGTTTTCTTTTTGGATAATTGAAGTCATCAACTTCATATGTATAAGGCATGGCAGAATAGCTTCTAATATCTTTACAGAAGGTATTCTGATACTTTTCTCTACCTTTTGGTGCCATTGCATCCTTCTTCACTTTCCAATATGCAGTAGGAACCCTTTCTTGCTCATGTGTCTAGGAACAGATTGGTTTTTCTTAAGCACATGATGCATTTTGTAGAATGGTTTCCTCTTGTATTTTGGAGGTGCAATATTCCAATCATCCTCTGAGGGGTAAAGTCTGCCTTCACCTTTCGGATGCCAGTTGTTCTTGATTGACTGGAATGAGGATTTGATTTGCTGTTTCACAACACTGGGTTTTGACTTCACCGGAACAGGATGATCTGTTGGAATCATGGTCTGTCCCTTTCTAAATTTTGGTCCACTAGTGGTTCTGAATTTAGAATGGTGTTGACTGTTTAGGGTCAAATTGTATGATTTTTAACGATATATTTTCTATCAATTTCCCCCATATATGGATGTTTTCCATAGAAATCGAGCGTTATATTGAAATATTGAGTAAATTATGTTTTTAAGAGTTAAATTGCAAAACGTAACGAATTATGTGCTTAAATGATGAATTTATATTATTTTGGAATTATGTTACGCTTTGGTATGTTTGATCCTCTTGTAGATACTCATTGATGATGGAAAAGATGATTTTAGAAAGCTAAATTCGAAGTTGGAAAGAGCTAAAGAGATTTATGGAAGATTGGAAGATTAAGGAAAGAAATCAAGATTGTGATCTTCAGCTGGACTGGCGTCCACTGGAGCGAAATCAGATCAGAGAGTTCAGAAACTTACCGGACGGGCGTCCAGAGGAAGTGGACGGGCGTCCAAGGCTTGAATGATCACCCCATGTGCTTAGCTTGCAAAAATAAATATCTTGGATATTTTCTGGGAATATTCCAAGCATATTCCCTTGGATATTTATTTGATCACAAAATAAATATCCTTGATATTTTCTACCCCAAACTTGGTGATTAAGGCTTTCAAAATATCCCATGTAACAACATGTTTTGAGTCCGAAAAGATGGATTTTTGAGGAAGAGAAAAAGATGCCACGAGTTTACGAGATCAACGGATCAATATTTTCCAACGCACTTCTACCGTAACCTGTTTTCGATGGAAATTTGACCCGACTTAGAGGCATTTTCAGGGGACGAGGTCTTGATGAAAGTTGTAGATACTGAAATGAGCTTTCCAACGCATTTTGAATCACGTCAATCGGAGGTCTACAACTCAAGTTATGATTTTTTCTTCCAAACAGCTGAAATTTGGACGAATTGGGAGAACATATCCATCATAACACACTACCATTCACCTAAAAAAAGAGGCAGCCGCACTTCTGAGGGGTTTCAAGGCCGATCACCCGAGCCTTGTGCTCGGGTGAACCGGGTTAGATTAGGATGTTTTTTTCTCGTTTTTTTTTTCATCGTTGATGCTTGAAGATCAACCCTTGTATAAACTATGTGAGTTTAATCTCTTTTTAATTTATTCAATCTCTAGTTTATTTTTATGATCTTTAATTTATCTTGTATCTTTCCATGAATTATGATGCTATGTGTGACTAGATCTAGAGATCGGTTACTAATCGTTGTCTAACGCCGATGAGAATCGTTGTTAGGCTAGATCACCATAGAAAGATAGGATCTTTAATCGTTAATTCGTGACAAGTTAATCGGTTAATTATCTAGGTTGTTAGATTCTAAAATACGAGAGTTAACTTGAATCTACACCTTCGTTTTGTATGGAATATTGGTCTCAACATTCGGAAGAGGAGAGATCGATAATTGAATTCACTAAGGAATTAGGAATTCATAGCTTGAGAAACGGATTCACTAAGAGATTAGGAATTTGTATCTCGTGTAAAGGTGAAACCACAATTTGAATTAAAATCATGAGATGAACTAGGATTGAGATCACTTAGTTTGTATTCTGTTTGATCCCATGTATCTTTAGCTTAGGTCGTTTTCATTGTTCTTAGCTTAGATTTATCTTATTTGTTCTATGTTTGTATTTCCTTTATTTGTTTTCTCCTGTGATAATTTAGAGGAATTAATAAAATTAGATTCAACAGCCCAATTCCCTGTGGATCGTCCCCTTACTCATTACGCTTTACTAGCAATTACCCGATATTCGGTCGGTTAGGAGTTAGTTTGCATATAGGTTAGGGTTTTATAAATTGTTTTTGTTTAATGATGCAAAATCCTCCGAACATTGACCATTATTCCTACTTTCATCCTGACTGTTGTAGCCAAGACCAGATATGGATCCAAACCTTTTTGAGGGTTTGTAAGCTGGTGCTTTTAGTGGTGCAGTGGTTACCTTTACTGGTGAGGGGATTTTCTTAACTGATCTGTTAATAACAGATGTATGATCATCTGCTTTTTGTTGATCATTTAAGTAGGTCTCCTTACTAGTTAATTCAGCTTTTTCTTTATCCAGTTCTTTCTTTAACCTCTTATTCTCTTTTCTTAGATCCTTGCATTCCTTTTCCAGAATTTCATGATTCTTTTCATTTTCATCGAATTTAATCATGAGATTTTGAACTAGGTCTGCTGTATCTAATGGGAGACTAGAAGATTGTGCAGTGTTAGATGTGGATGCATTTGATGAGGAACATGAACTAGATGTTACCTCAGTTTCATCTGATTCTTTAGTCATTAAACATAGGTTTGTTTCCTCAGTGTCTGAGTTATCACTTTCATCTTCATCCAATTCTTTGGTCATGAGGCATAGACATGCTTTTTCATTTTCTGAGCTGTCTTCTTCATTACTGTCATCTGAATCAGATGATTCTTCATTCTTTTCAATGCTGGATTCTGCCTTGAGTGCCTTCTTGCCCTTTCTCTTTTCAGATGCTTTGTATTTCTTCTTTTCATCATCTTTGTCATTTTCTTCAGGACAATCAGCCTTGAAGTGACCTCTCTTATTGCAGTTGAAGCATCTGTATTCATCATCTTTCTTCTTCATGTCTCTGTTTGAGCTTGACTTTTTGTTTGATGTTGAACTTCCTTTGAATGACTTCTTTTTAAACCTGTCAAAACGTTTAACTAATAAAGCTACCTGTTCTTTCAGTTCTTGTGTCTCTTTGCTGATGCATTCGGCAAAGTTACTTTGCTGGGGTGTAGCTAATGCAGTGATTTTGTGTGTCTCTGCCGGAGCACCATCTTCACCGTTCAATTCGAAGTCATGAGCTTTTAATTGGGACATCAGTGTCAGAGTGTCAGTGCTTGCAAGATTTGTAGTTCCTCTGATTACTGATGTTATGATTTTCCATCTTTCAGGTAGTCCTCTCAAGATCTTCAGGCATACTTCTTTCTGGGGATATGTGTGTCCAAGCTGTTGCAGTTCACTGATGATGCTTGAGAATCTGTTGTCCATTTGATCAATGGATTCACCAGTCTTCATCTTGAAGTTCTCAAATTTCTGTTTTGCAACAGATAATTTGTTTTCTTTAACTGCTTCAGATCCTTCATTTATCAATGATAGCTTGTCCCACATCTCCTTTACTGTTTTGCAGTCTTTGATTCTCATGAACATGTTGCTGTCTAGGGTCTTCAAGATCATGTCTTTTGCAACAAAGTCCAGATTTGCTCTTCTCCTGTCATCCTTGGTCCAATCCTTTTTAGGTTTGTCAATTTCCTTTCCTTTATCTGCTCCTGTGCCTACCACCGTAGTGATTGTGATTGGTCCATCATTGATTACATCCAGCATCTCTTCATGAGTTGCTGCAAGATGAGATAGCATTCTTATTTTGTATTCATCAAAGTTGTTAACATTAAAAACAGGTACTTTTGATAAGAAGTTTGAGGAATCCATCAGTATAATTGAATATATAAATGACAGTGAATGGAAAACTCAGATTTGAAAACTGCTTTGAAAATATGTGATCTCATTGTTACCAGAAATTAGATCTGAACAGGTTCTGATACTAGGAACACTGCTCCGATACCAATTGTTGGTCCCAGAGAAGGGTGAAACTATAGTCAGAGGGGGGGGGGGTGAATGACTATAGTGGAGTTTCAAAAACTTTTTTTTTATTTAAAAGCTTTTGGGCAGCGGATAAGTCCCTTCTTACTATGATGTTGTTCAAATCAGTTTAGACAATCACAGATATAAGTTATGATGTAGGCAGATTAAGTAAGTGCTGTAAAGTAAATTGCAGAAATTAAATTGACACAAGGCTTATAGTGGTTCAGGGTGGTGTAATCCCTTAATCCACTCTTCTCCTGTGATGATTGGAGGAATTCACTATTGTTTTCACAGATACAATAGTATGATTGTCCTTGACTTCCCAAGCTTCACAATCTGCAAGACTATCACTCCTTGACTGCAACAGCTTCAGTGATTCAGTCTTCCTTTTGCTGGTCATTGAGATCAAAATCCTTCAACAGCTATCACAGATTCAACTCCTTCTCAGATTGCCTCTGATTCAGTTGCTTCAGATTGATGTGAATGTGATTCACACACTTGCTTGATCAATCTCAGTTATGAATATGACTTTGTAGTTCTGATATTTGAGTTGATCACTAGATGTATCCTTGTAAGTTCAGAGAGAAGGCTTTTCAAATTGACAGAGTTTCTGCTTTCTTTCTTTTTGAATCGTTGTTTTCTTTTTCTGTCAATGCCTTCTATTTATAGCCTTGAATAACCTTGGTTTTTGTAATTCCGTCCGTTGGCTATATTAATGAGGGAATAATCCTTGATTTCATTCTTGATTCCCCCTTAATTGTATTCTCATTGTTTTCAGTGATCGGATTCTTTTTTCAAACATATAGCAGAAAATCCGTCCTTGATTGATCCTTTAATGATTGTGCATTTAATGCATGATCTTCTGAATCTTCATCGTATATCAAATTTGATCTTGTGAATGTCTCTTCGCCGCTTTTAGAACGGTACAGTGAGCCTTCTGACTTAGCCGTTCATTCTTTCTTTGCTGTTCTCTTTGCCGAAAGTCAGTGTACTCAGCCGATTCACTGTTTTCTTCTTGTTCTAGTTATTTAAGAGTCTTTGTACTTCACTGATCCTTGATTTGGATGAGACCAGTGTACACCATTTTTGACTATTG
The DNA here is from genome assembly GCA_024500145.1 of Gentiana dahurica var. dahurica. NCBI lineage: Eukaryota > Viridiplantae > Streptophyta > Magnoliopsida > Gentianales > Gentianaceae > Gentiana > Gentiana dahurica. The sequence continues at coordinate 22,570,458 of CM044907.1, read as the reverse complement.
AGTTTCATCACTTAAAACATGACTTAGACTTATCCAAGGTCATCACAGACTTCCTTGGTTATAAGTCAGATCATAATGTCTTATTTCTTCTCTGCTGGTGCTTGGCTGGCTTTCCTTTGCCGAATATCTGTTTTTGGCTTTGCCGTCCTACCAACTACTACAATACTTGTCTGACTCAACTTATACAACATGTCAGACTCTAAGTAAAGACTTATACAGAGAATTCTAACTTATTTCAGGCTTGCTATAATAGCTAGTATGGCCATCATCAAAACATAATAAAATGTTCCTAACAAAACGCGCGTTTGAACATGCCAAACGCACGTTCCACTTCATCCAAACGTGCGTTTGGGTTCATCACCTTCACAAAACCCTGTATTTTTCAAACCAGCGTTTCAGAATTCTCTCCCAACCCTACGAACACCGGCGGCCACCCCTCACCCTTTTCACTCGAAATCACTCGTTATTACTCCGTTTTTGGCGATTTAAACTCCAAACAACGCCTCTCAATCTCTTCTTTTGATTCCACTACTCCATTCCAACAACAAATCCCCCGATTCCTCGATTCAATCTTCACTTTTGGCAACTTTTTGCCTAGGTCGAATTTGATCTCCATTGACGTTTCGAGGCTCGTTCTTCGCTCCAAATCATTCACCTCGTCTCATTTAAGCATAGTACAGGTACAATTTGGTTTTACGTCTAAGTTTCGGTTAGGGTTACTTTTTTAGCCTTTTTGGTTTAACGCCCTTATCCCGTTATTTATTGTTATTGATTTTGTATCCTGTTTTGTGCTTTGTTTTTCTTGTCTTATGGTTGATGGTGAATGGTGTGGCTCTCGTGGGGTGATTGTTGTTTGGGTTGGTTTGTTTTGAAATCCCGGTTGGACGATAACCGGGTCGGTCTTGATTGTTTGAATTGGTTGCTTGGTGCTGTTTTGGTGAGTACAGAGGTAATGAGAAAAACCAAAAGGAAAGAAACCGAGGGTAAGGGGAAAGGAAAACAGCCGGTAGCTAAGCATATGCCCAAGAAGCAAAAAACCCTAGTTTATCCTCGGATACTTAAGGGTGGTATTCGGATTAGTGACACGGGCCGTGTAGAGAGTAGAAATCCTAGAGCCCTTAGGCCTGCGGGACAGTTGAGAGATGAGACTTCCGATGAGGATTTTGAGCCGGACACTGAGGGGAGGAATACTAGTAGTGACAGTGAGGAGGCAACAGAAGTTGAGAGTGATGTGCCATTGGCCCGAATGCGAACAAAACCTGCACAAACACCTGTTTCACTTCCTCCTCCAAGTGCTCCCAAGCAAGATCCCCCACTAGCTCCTCCCCCTCATGACCCTTTACCTTTCGACCAGCGTTTCAACTCTCCGGTGGCAATGACCAACTACAATGAGTACATCGCCACGAAGAACATGTGTTACGAGAAGGGGTTAGATCTTAAGGTGGTTCCTAAACCATTCATAGACAATCTGGTGAAGAGGGGTTGGAACAACTTGATTCTTGAGCCAGAAGGGGACCTCAATCTCACACTCGTTCGGGAATGGTATGCGAATTTTAGTGTTGCCAATCTGGAGACGGGGTTCATCAAGGTTAGAGGGGTAAATGTCCCGTGGTCCGTCAAAGCGATTAATGAGTACTACCGGGTACCGGCTTTCGAGGGATAGGATTATATCAGTTGGTTTGCGGAGAGATTGCATTGGGATAATATTGAGACTGAGGATCCGTTGGAAAAATTGAGTAAGGCTATCAATCTAGAATTACAGTGGGTAGCTAGGGGTAGTAGTGCACGGAATCAGTTAATGACGACAACTTGGCCGGATGAATGGAAGGTTAAAGCCAAGTTTTTCCAGAACCTTATACTACCAAAGGACAACATTACGCATTTCCACATTAAGGACTTGCAACAGTTGTATGCCCTTCATTATGATCTCAAGGTAGATGTCAGGAAAATTATTTACGATGAGTTTAGAGAGAATCAGAAGGTCAAGCGTCGTATGATCATGTGCCCCTACCTCATTTATGGCTTATGCAAAGGAGTCCCGGTTGAAGAATACCCTGACGATCAGATTTTGAGAAAGAAGATTCAGCCCGTAGCTCCCAAGCCCTTCAATGCTCGCACCACTCCACGACCTCCCAGGCTCTCCTCATGACTTATTCACACCGTCCCTCGCCCTACCACCTCGACTACTTCCACCACACTCCCAATACCTCCACCTGTCATCTCCTCCACTACCACCACTTCGATACCTCCACCTCCTCCTTTTACTACTGGACCTTCCACTACACCTACACCTCCTCCTCCACCTTATACACCTATAGCCAGGGGCCGTGGCTCAGTGAGCGGCAGGGGCTTCTCATTGCACATAAGCAGCGGGATTGGATGGATAGTCTACGGCTGACTCTGAATGGAATAGTAGAGAATCAGAGGGTTTTTGCTCAGGCCAGACAGATAGACCTTCCTCAGTTGGACTTAGATGAGGCACCATTCCAGTATACCCCAGAGATTGAGGCGGACTTACAGAGGGTTTCAGAGGAGTTGATAGTTGATGAACCAGAGGAGGGGTTTGATGACATCGCCTTGGATGAGCTGATTGGCACAGCAGGGACGGAGACTGAGGCAGATAGGACAGGTGCTGCAGGCCCTAAACAGACTGAGAGTGCAGCTACTGTGGTTGCACCATCATCGGGCACACCTGACTCCACTACTGATGTACAGGGGCATGGAGCAGACTAGCATGTTTTGTCATGCATTTTTATACTCTTATCTTATTTTGCTAGTCTGTCTTTTTTTTTATACTTCGATGTTTCAGTTACTCTTGACATTCTTTGGATACACTTCACTTTACATACACGCGCACTTATTTTCTAGCCCCTGAGGCCTGCTTGACCGTGTATGTTTTCCTTTTCGTTGACCTATACTTTGGGATGACGTGGATATTATTATTGGATTATATCTATTGCATGGATGTTCTATTTTTATTGATTCTATTGTATCCTTCCATTGCATATCCCGTATTCCCCCTCTTGATGCTTTGATCTCGTCACTGTGACATGAACTCGTTATTTTACGCACCCGCTTACCCTATTTCCTGCTTTATGGCACGCGGATTCAGTCCCGTGCATGCGCTTTCTTTGTTTCTGTTGATCTCGCTTTAGGTTACGGGATGGATTTACACGCGGTTGTCACGAGTTTCGAGTCATGATTGCGCCTTTCTACCGGGTTTTTGGTCAAACAACCAAGTCTTTTACTTCTTTTTATCTCTCACACACTGAGGACAGTGTCTCGTTTAAGTGTGGGGTGGGGGACTTAGCCGTTTTCTTGTTTTTTATTGTTAAATATGCTTAATATGTGGTATACTTAGCCTATGACCGGGCTCGAGTCGATTTTTGGGTAATTTTAAAAAATTTTCAAGGGCTTCCAACACCGTGTTGTGTGTGTTATATCCATATTCGAGTGGTGATCACCTTAGTAGGGCCCCGAACGTGTACGCTTCGGTTTGATATTACCTTGAGAATAGGGTTCATTAATTTCACGTAAGCTACACTTTGTGCACAATTTGATTACTACCACATCTCATACCACTAGTCTCGAGACGAAATAGAGGGTTCACCTAAGTAGGACATGGGATGACGGTCCTGGCGTCTCTTTGACTAACCAAAGCCATATAAGCCTTATCCCGAAACGTTATACCTTCGTAGCCCCTCTCAGCCTTGATAGAATGGTCTGACCACCATTCGTTTTATAGCCGTTTTGTTACTCAGTCAGAAACCTACCTTGAGCCTTAATTATGGTCACAGTTCCTTCATTTATACCCTACGAGTGGACTTAGTCTTTTGTTAGGCCACATTTGCTAAGGCAAGTGTAGGGTGGGGGAAATGATGTCTTGTGATGGGTTGGTGTTTTCTTGGTTTGGAGCTATAAGGAGAAGAGGAGCTCGTTTGGGCCTAGTGTTTGGGTTTGGCCCAAAAAGAAAAGAAAATATGTTCTTCTCCTTTCTTTAAAAAAAAATCATTCAAAGTTCAAAATAAATTAGCTCTCGTTGAATAAAAATTTTGGAGAATATTGGAATAAAGTGTTGAAATCAAAGGAATGAGCTCAAAAGTTATCTTTATGATGTTAGGGGTTGGGATAGTGAGATAGGTGCTAATGTACTCGATCTCGCCTCATGACACTTGAAACATAGTTGATTGTGGCAATGAGTTCGGGTGTGTTGGTATCCTATGGTTCCTTAAGTGTTATATCAATCAAAAAGGAGCTTGGGTGGTTTGTATGATAGAAATAAGGTGGTACATTTGTTGATTAAGTTCACTCGTACTTCTTTTTCACCAGTTCCCAAATTATCCCTTTCGATTAACTGAAATCACCCTAGCCTAACGTTATAACCCTTCAAGTCCTACCCGATTGTGTCCAAACTTAGTAACCTTGATTAGTGGAGAGGGTGGTTGGTATGAGACGGTTGGTATGCTTTTGGTCGGGATTCAAGCCCCGACAATCATTTTGAGCACTTGGTTTTAGCTTGGCACCACACACGCTCAATTTTCCCGATAATGTTGTAACCGGTGTGTATATGTTCATGTTTCTTACTTTGTGGTTACCTCGAGGGTGTGTATAGTAGCACCTATGTCACAACGTTGAACCCATTGGTTTGTTTTAAAACACCTAGTTTACTCGAGGGCGAGCAAAGGCTAAGTATGGGGTGGTTGATGGGAGTCAACTTTACGTGACTCCGGTACATTGTTTACCCCCGTTTACCGCATTTTCAGCACACTTTTGGGTATTTTAGACCAATTTCGGGGTTTTATCGTGAGCTCATGGCACGGGGAGTGAATCTGTCAATTTGATGGAATATTACCCCTTTTTGTTGATATTAACCCTATTCCCGAGCACTTTTACCCTCCGGAATTGTTTGGATGTTTTTGGTTGTTCATGATGTTGAAGGGTACTGGTGTCTCGAGGACCCGAGAGGTGATAATTTGGGGCAACATAAGATAAGAGATCAAAGGAGGAAAAGTTGAAGATTTGGGGCAACAGGGGTTCAAACGCACGTTTGAACCCCCCAAACGTGCGTTCAAAAGACACCAGTTGATGTTAGGTGTAGTACCCGAAAGACAATTTGTGTAATTGTTTTTAATAATGAATGACAGAATTTATCTCACCTTATTACTTGCTTTGTGCTTGTAAAGTAATACACTGCTGCAAACCCTAAGTATATCTGTATGTAACCACTTAACTCAGTGTATGGATTACACGTGAGGATTGAGTTAGTGGAGATATGCTTAAACTGTTAGTCCGTGGTGAACTTAATCAGAGTTTAGGGTCTCTTGATTAAAACACCAATGATGCGCCCAGAACACCTTAGGGTGTGATAGTCTTATCCGGACTGTCGGTAGAGGGTACCTACGTGGGGCATTTATATATGATGGCATTCATATAGGACTGGACCGATTTAATCTGAATTTCTCGATATAATTCCGTAATCGAGGAATCTTATTAAATCATTAGATGATCATATATGGATCAACCTTAATCCTGAGGTGATCACAGGGTGCTACTTGTCCCGGGGTAGTGTTTGATGTGTTAGTTACGGTTCACTTAAATATGTGTTCCAAGCCACTTCTCATTGGCACTATCTCCAGATGAGTGAGTAGTTCTGATTTTCACAGACATGGAATCCATTCCTTCCTGCGGGAAGTAGAGAGACAGTCCCCTTATTTGTTAGCCCTAAGAAAGTGATCGATCCCGGGAGTTCACATTTGACTAATTAGCTACTAGTCAGATATGTATACTAATTGATCATCAGGGGGTTAATGGTAAATAAGGATAAGATATTTTGAGTCGGGTTCACGGAGACTTCCCACTCAGAATGGACAGTCTATGGAGGGTTAATCCGTATGTAGTGATTATATCAATGGACGCTTATTCACTCTTTGGGTTGAGTATAAGTATACATCTATAATCGGTAGAGTTCAGTTTCGGGTTTATGGTGGCGTAATCCCGGAATTAATAATTAATGTACTTATTCTGTTCGACGAATAATTAATTATTGGAGCTACTGGTTATAGGTCCATGGTCCCCGATGTGGCTTCTGTAATTCGGACTAATAATCTTGTTATTTGGGCCTCAGTGATAATTAATTGGCTGGGCTAATTAATTGATATGCATGTATATTATTTAATTGGGCTAAATAATATAATACACATAAAAGACATTTTATGTGGGCTTTTTGACCCTTAATGGTGGCGCCATATATGTCATTTAATTAGAGAGAAATTAGTTTTCTTGGATAATTATTTGACATGTGATTTATCTTTTATTTGTTAAATGATAATTCATGGAATATTAGATAATAATGTGATTTATCCTAATTTGTTTGGGATAATCATTTTATTTATCTTTTATTTGGAATAAAGGATTAATGGAATAATTATCTCTTAATTATTTAATCCTTGGAGGACAAGGATTACTCTCCTATATAAAGAGAGTTCTCCCAAGCCTTAATTCATTGGCAAAATTTCGACCACTATTAGAAAAAGAGAGAAAATTTTGTTTTTCTTGTCTAGGGTTTTTAGTAGAAGAAAAACTTGGAGTTTTTCTTGGTGTTGCATATCAAGGAGGCTCGTGTATCAAGAAGGGTGTCCACCAACCGCCGTTTGGAGAACACATCGGAAGATCAAGGCGACTCCTCCCGTTATTGGTAACATAATCTTAAACCTCCTTGTAGTAGTTTAAGTCATTTAATTATGTGTTTTGATATATAAATCGTGATCCATCCGCTGCGCGTAGATCTAATTCGTTTAGATCTAAGAACCTGCATCCTTCATGTGGTATCAGAGCCAGGTTCCATGATTTATATAGTCATAATCATAATTAAACGATTTAAAGGAGTGGAATTGCATGTAGGTAAATTTTATTTATTGTTTTATGCATTGATAATGATTAATTGCTATGGTTGAAGAGATGGATTGGGGGTTGGCACTGTTTACCCGTTAGATCTATTGTAAACTCATATAAACGATGAAAATTCGTTCATATGAGTATAGGAAATTATGTAATTTATTGTTATTGCAATTTTAATTTCCAGAAAATAGATCTGTACATTAGCTGTTTAGTCTTTTCGTTTTTTCCGTTGTTTGAGCCATTAAAACGAAGATCCCTCCGGTCAGAATCAAGAATTGAAGTTGGTGAACAATCCCACAAAATTTGGCGTCGATCAGAGTCCGTGTAGATGTCCGTTCGTTGATGAGAAGAGGCAGCTGTAACAGAAAAACGCAGGATTCACAGAAACCCTAACTGTGACTTCCTCGATTTTCTCTAAAGTATTGGACCGTTGAAACAAATATCCGACCGGTCAGATCGATAATCATGGAGTTTCGGACGTGAGAAAAAAATTTTCATTACGATCGGGATTCATCTTGATCCCCGATCGGCCTCGGGAAGTAAATGATGCGCTGCTGTAAGAGTCTGTTTCAGCAGCAAGTTGGGCTGCTCACTGAGGAAGATTGACAAGTCAAAGCTCCGATCCGACCGTCCATCTTGAAGTCCGAAGAATTAAGATCAGATCTGGAAATTTTCGTCCCGATCCGAGTTCGTTTGATATGCCGATCGTCGAAGATTCTAAACAGCTGCAGATTAGGGTTTTTACTTTATTTTCGAATAGATTAGTTACGGGGGTGCCAACGGTCCATCTCGGTGTTTATTTTCCGCACTAGTATACATGTGTAGATTGTATGAGTAGAACTGGAAAATTGCCATGACATTCATCATATCATGAATTCCACTCCATATGCATACATGTAGAAATTAATTCGAGGAATTAGTTAGGCATGTATAAAACACACGATTAGTTTTAATTAATTGTTTGATATTAATTAGAAACTAATTAGGGTAAAAACCGAGGAACACGGGTTTTTCAATCGTCGAGGTTGGGTGATGGATTCTCGGTGAATCCCACTCTGCGAAAGCATAAGGAGTAAAATCCCGAAACCTCGTGGTTAAGGTGTTGGATTCTCGGTGAATTCCACCTTACCTAAGACGAGATTACCTTTTTGTTCCGTAGTGTCTACGTGAAAGTTTGATGTTTAAGGATTGGATAATCACGGGCAAACAGGTTCGAAAGTGGTTTAACCACGGTTGGGTGGTCAACAGTAGCTACGGCTCAATCGACTTCACCCTCCACGTGTGGCGTTTGCACGGGGGTCTGGCAATACTGAGCCATCCGAAGAGCCACTACGGCTCAACGGAGCTCTCCTAGCCTTGACCCGTCCGACGACCACATATGTTCTAACGAATAGGTCGGGTGGGCTAGCCCACATAACCGACAACATTCGGGCCTATGATTTATTGTTCCTTAATGTAACATCAAGTCCAAAAACGTGATCAGTAAACCCACCACTTTTTCAAAATATTGAGTGGGAGCGGGAGAGGCGACAGCCGACCCCACGGCCTCTACTGTTGACACAAGCAACGTGAGAGAATGGTGACGCCTCGTGCCGGCCTGGGACCGGCCTACCTAAGGAAGGCCTTCACCACTATCAAAATTCAAGGCTTGGTCTCCGAAAGGATAGGATTTTGGGTACTCGTCGGGTCACTGACCGACCCTAAGGCGGCACACTCGGGGTCTACCTAAAAATCTGAGACAGTAGGTCACACTCATAAAGGGTATTTTTGGAAGTACCTTGGCTGAAAAAGGAAAGGTGATTGAAGATCACAAATGAGATGTTCGATTCTCAATCTGATCTTCAATATTAATCGAAACCTCTTTGACCTACCCTAAGGCGGCACTGAGGCGTTAGATTAAATCCTTGGAACGGTAGGATAGACTATAAGTACTTAGTTTATGTTCCTAAAATTTTAGTAGTGTATGATTTGGATTTATTTTCTGTCAATTTTATTTACAACTGTTATATATATCTCTCTAAGGTGCTAGACTGCTAGTGTAAAATTGACTAGTAATGACTTCGTTAAAAAGTGGTAAGTAACTAGAACGTTGTATTTATTAATCTCACATGCGATTAATTTTTCAGAAGAGGTATTTATCATGAAGCCTTCAAAACTTAAGTGACGTAAATAGGCATGTCACTGCTGTCACTCGTGTAGAACGAGAGACAACCGTAGTTAGTTTGAAAGATGATTGGGACGATAAAATTCTTCTAGTAAATTGTGTAGTGTCTACACAAGAAATTTTCTGATAGAAAAATTGGAGAATCATAAATGAAAGTGTCGCTATTTAGACGGTATTTGGAACCGATAAACTAGTGGGAGCTTTTATATTATGTTTTCTAATTTATTAGAAAATCAGTCCCACTGGGTAACACTTTCATTAGACATCCCACAGTTCACGAGTAGTGTCTACTCAAACGAACTGCTAGTTCAAGACTATTTCCTTTTAAGGAAAGTTAAGATTGGGAAAGAATGTCTATAAGTGTTAATCATCTTAACTAAAGTTTTGAGGCTAAACCGAAACATTAATTAAAGAAAGTATAGGATAAGGAAAGTGATTTCGGATCACTAACCAATGAATCCTTAGCGACTTTCTTAACCGAGTAACTTGACTCAGTGGCTTAGTTCTTTTGGAAGAACAATGAAGCTGTGCATTAATAAAGTAACAACGGGCAGTAATTTCAACTACAATAGTGGGAGTGATATAAGGAAATGAATTTTAGATTCTATCCTTGAATATCACAGAAAAATTTATTTTTCTGTTTACAGATTCGTTGAAACAATTGGATTCACTTTCAACTCGATATATTGTTGCCTCATAGAAAGTGAATATGACATTTGTAGTACGAATCCGAGACTCGGACTTTTGTTTGATAAAGTCAGAACCACTTAGAACAGCTGAATAAGTATGTGTAACACATCTAAAACTATTAAAGGTAAAAGGTTTCCGTATTAAGATAAACGACCTTTCAATTAATTAGTGCATATATCCTAGAGACAAGACCTGCTGACTGGTTAAGGGTGATTCCTATCTCCCAGTCTTGGAACACTATCTCAAAGGAACAATGACTAAGTTTCCTTTCAATCGGGAAAGGGTAATAGATTTGAAGGGGTAACATATCTTGTTCACCATGACCTTCGGGGTCTAGTGAGAGATACAAGCTAGTGGGAGTTTTTGAGTGGTGACATTTTGTCTGATAACTACTCGAAACGTGATTTAGTTTATCAAAAGAATACGAGGAGGTGTCTCTGATTTTAGCAGAGAATAGAGTATTCCATGCTCAGAAATAGGCTATCGCATAGTCTTGGGACTGATGCTCGGCCTGCCTCCTAGTGGAATGTTTCTCACTAAGGAAGAAACCATAGACTTGCCCTATATAGTTATTGATATGCTACAATACATTGCTAAACTCGATTAAGATAATTCGTTGCAAAATAACGGTTAACATTATTATGTAAACTGAGAAGTCTACCTAGAAGATGCTAGTGAGTTTATGGATAAGGAGTGAATTCGGTTCACACCACATCCGTAAATGTAGGCATTTAGCATTTAATGCTTGAAGGTAGGACTGGGGATTTTGTGCATACGTTCAGATTGTGACTGTTCGTGAAATATCTTAATGAGACGAGTGAAGGTTGATTATAAGATTCTTGAGATCAGAAAGTGACGGTTAAACTGTCACAAGCCTTCTGATAGAATCTATAAGTAACAACCTTAAACCTTGGAGTACGGTTACCCAAAGGTAGTTACTATCTGATTTAATCAGACCACGTCCAACATTAGTTGTTGGTGATTACACTGATAAATACTACTAGATCAGAATGTCAATCCACCCAAGACACAGTGGGAGTATGGTTTAACCGTTGACCCATTGTGATTTTGTGGACTTTATAATCTGCTGGGGTGATTGATAACCTATGGCTCTTGGTGGGCTGTATAGGATTCTGATTATAGAGGTTGGTTCGAAGACCTTATCCCTGTGAATGGAGTTTTGGTACTCCAGTTCTGTTCAGCCTCTTGTAGAACCACCTGAGTGTCTCAGGCCCAGTGGGAGTAATTGGTTCTACGCTGGATAAGAGTCGAATGAATAGGAAAGTTTAAACTTTCAGCGTAAAGTTGAGTGGTATAGGGGTGATTCCATGACAAGTAGAGAGTTAACCAGACCTTGAACTCTCTCACCACTCAGTCTTGCTAGATTTCGTTAGAAAGCAGAAAATAGGGGTGATTCCCTGAGAATTTCTTGCCGAACAACGGAATCTGAATTCATTCAGAACAGAAGGGTTTTAGCTAAGAATGAATAACGGATTCGTTACAAAGCAGAAGATAGGGGTGATTCCCTAAGACCTTTTTTGCGAGACTAACGATATCTTAATTCATTCAAAAAGAACCTTTGGTAGGAGGCCTGCCATGGCTTATATCCTTTGTGGATTTAAGAGAACCTCTCGGTCATTTAAAAGTCACATGTTTTAAAATATGTGGACTTGACCAAAATATTGATAAGTTTTTCGTAGACTGGATATCAATATTGGTAATGTAGTAGTAGTATTAGTGTTCATAAATGATAACACTAAAACGTTTGGAAACAACATGGGTGTGCTATCTGAAGTCGGAAATTGACACGCCAAGATTCTCTGGATGAGAGAATTCGACTATATTCTAAGAATTTGATTCGGTCAAATTCACAAGAATGAGTCATTGGCTATCCCATCCGTCTTATTGGATAAGATGATTATGCATATATGGTTGCAGCATTCATCGAGAGTTGTCCTACCCTACCTCTCAGGAATGATTCTCCAAATCTTCGGATAAAGAGAAAATGGGATAGAGTCTCTCTGGGATAAGGGCAAGTCAGCTTAACACGAGTCAATTGCAATCAAATCTCGGATTCAAGCATTGAATAGCGGTTTAGTACGTCCTCGAGTATCTTTAGAGAACGAGGAATCATATGCTTGTATATTCAGGTGCAAACTTGAATATGGTTGACTACACTGATTCTGACCTGTAGTCAGATTAAGGATGATCATTAAGTTGATCTCGGGCTCAGTGTTTACTCATAGTGCTTAGAATTTCCTATTTGGTCTGGGAGTAATTCCAGGTCTGATAAGCCGATATCACTTCATTGTGAAAACAGTGAAGAGATAGCTTAGGAGGATCTTCTCGGTCACCAGAGGTCAAAAGCATATTGAGAGAGAGTACCGCCTGATTAGATGGACCGGCAACGTTTCGATCCTAAAGATCGTCTCGGGCCGACAACCAAACTGATCAGTGTACCAAGTCTAGTGCTTGAAGGGTACGACATTGAGGAATATATCTCATCTGCTTTTAGAGCAAGTGGGAGAGTGTTGTGAATAAGATGAGAAAGGGTGTGCTCTAAAAACAATCATTACTTGTCATTTCGTGCAAGTGGGAGATTGTTAGGTGTAGTACCCGAAAGACAATTTGTGTAATTGTTTTTAATAATGAATGACAGAATTTATCTCACCTTATTACTTGCTTTGTGCTTGTAAAGTAATACACTGCTGCAAACCCTAAGTATATCTGTATGTAACCACTTAACTCGGTGTATGGATTACACGTGAGGATTGAGTTAGTGGAGATATGCTTAAACTGTTAGTCCGTGGTGAACTTAATCAGAGTTTAGGGTCTCTTGATTAAAACACCAATGATGCGCCCAGAACACCTTAGGGTGTGATAGTCTTATCCGGACTGTCGGTAGAGGGTACCTACGTGGGGCATTTATATATGATGGCATTCATATAGGACTGGACCGATTTAATCTGAATTTCTCGATATAATTCCGTAATCGAGGAATCTTATTAAATCATTAGATGATCATATATGGATCAACCTTAATCCTGAGGTGATCACAGGGTGCTGCTTGTCCCGGGGTAGTGTTTGATGTGTTAGTTACGGTTCACTTAAATATGTGTTCCAAGCCACTTCTCATTGGCACTATCTCCAGATGAGTGAGTAGTTCTGATTTTCACAGACATGGAATCCATTCCTTCCTGCGGGAAGTAGAGAGACAGTCCCCTTATTTGTTAGCCCTAAGAAAGTGATCGATCCCGGGAGTTTCGCATTTGACTAATTAGCTACTAGTCAGATATGCATACTAATTGATCATCAGGGGGTTAATGGTAAATAAGGATAAAATATTTTGAGTCGGGTTCACGGAGACTTCCCACTCAGAATGGACAGTCTATGGAGGGTTAATCCGTATGTAGTGATTATATCAATGGACGCTTATTCACTCTATGGGTTGAGTATAAGTATACATCTATAATCGGTAAAGTTCAGTTTCGGGTTTTTGGTGGCGTAATCCCGGAATTAATAATTAATGTACTTATTCTGTTCGACGAATAATTAATTATTGGAGCTACTGGTTATAGGTCCATGGTCCCCGATGTGGCTTCTGTAATTCGGACTAATAATCTTGTTATTTGGGCCTCAGTGATAATTAATTGGATGGGCTAATTAATTGATATGCATGTATATTATTTAGTTGGGCTAAATAATATAATACACATAAAAGACATTTTATGTGGGCTTTTTGACCCTTAATGGTGGCGCCATATATGTCATTTAATTAGAGAGAAATTAGTTTTCTTGGATAATTATTTGACATGTGATTTATCTTTTATTTGTTAAATGATAATTCATGGAATATTAGATAATAATGTGATTTATCCTAATTTGTTTGGGATAATCATTTTATTTATCTTTTATTTGGAATAAAGGATTAATGGAATAATTATCTCTTAATTATTTAATCCTTGGAGGACAATGATTACTCTCCTATATAAAGAGAGTTCTCCCAAGCCTTAATTAATTGGCAAAATTTCGACCACTATTAGAAAAAGAGAGAAAATTTTGTTTTTCTTGTCTAGGGTTTTTAGTAGAAGAAAAACTTTTGAGTTTTTCTTGGTGTTGCATATCAAGGAGGCTCGTGTATCAAGAAGGGTGTCCACCAACCGCCGTTTGGAGAACACATCGGAAGATCAAGGCCACTCTTCCCATTATTGGTAACATAATCTTAAACCTCCTTGTAGTAGTTTAAGTCCTTTAATTATGTGTTTTGATATATAAATCGTGATCCACCCGCTGCGCGTAAAATCTAATTCGTTTAGATCTAAGAACCTGCATCCTTCAGTTGATATAGAGTTCAAGCCTTCCAAATGAACGTTTGAAACCATCCCAAACGTGCGTTTCAAGTCCCTCAAACGCACGTTTGACCCACCTTAAACATGCGTTCAAGATGAAGATAGTCAAGATCCTGCCCAGAAATGAAGCTAAACGCACGTTTGACCCACCTTAAACGTGTGTTTGAAAATGATGAACGCCAGTCTCAGCACTCCAAACGTGCGTTTGGACCAGTTTTCTGCAGATTTTTCTCCCACCTATAAATATACCCCCTTAGACTATTTCTAAATCATCATCATTCTCTTAGCAAAACCCTACCCATTTCTTGGTCGATTTTTGTAATAACTTAGAATACTTTCTCTTAGCTAACATCAACATAATATTAGCTTAATCTTTCCATTTCTTAGCTTAGATTTCCATTCCAAACACTAAGAGACCACATTTTAATTACTTCTTTATTTTGTACTTTTTGGATCTAATCTCGAATTTCTACAAATTAATGGTAAATTTCTTCTTTCTTTTACTTGTTATGACTCTTATTTACTGACTTGTGTATGTTTTGATTAGTATAATGAGTAGCTAATCCCTTTTCATAGTCGAATCATGTGAAATTTGGTGAAATCACCCTTTGGGTGATGAAATTGGGAGTGGGTAGTGCTTTTTATTGTTGTATCTTGCATATTTCATGTCTTAGAACTTGTTATAACAGATTTGGGCTAGATTGATCACCTAGGTCAAAATCACACACATCACTCTTGAGAGTTGTTCAGATGGAGGGGTGTGGGAAAAGGGTTCTAGGATCACTTCTTAGAGTGAGGCTACTTGTTTTAACGTTTAAGCGGCTCTAGTGCATAACATGCCTTGTGAGTGAATCTTCCTTAGGGAAGGATAGTTTATTTGGCATAAGGTGTTAGGAGAGAGTTGTTCAGACCTTAGCACCGGAATTAGGAGTACGCACCCGTGAGATTGAACGCAAGAGTTCGTTCGTTTAATGCACACTCCCGGTTTTGTCATTCCTTGAGGTGAAACTAGCTATTTTGATCATGGTTCGGCTATGTCCCTTAATCTATCTTTAAAAAAAAACCTAGTAGTTTAATCTTCTCTCTTTCTTGTCTTTAAACTCGTTAGTAGGAATTACATTAGTGTCGTTGTAGTTATAAATACTTTGAAATATTGATCACCTAGACTAAGTTCCACGTTCACTTTGGTACTTGCAAACACTTTTCCCTTGGCTTTGACCTCGTACTCCTGTAGCTATTCTAGCAATCGACCCGGTACACTGCCGGTTAGAGAGTTAGTTTACCCACGGTTTCGAGTCTTTATAAATTGTTTTTGAAGGGTGAATTTGGCCTCGATCATGGCTCATAACAGAATATGCACTTAATACGCCACTACTTCAGAAGTGGGCACTTTCTCTTACTCGTACAAAGTAAAACAAAGATGAAGTCAATTAACTCGAAAAGATCAAAAATATCATAATTTTTTGAAATTCTGTCGAAATGAATCAAATTCTAAGTGGTGAATCGTGCATCAAAGAGAATCAAGATAATCACACAATTCATGGAATATAATGCTAAAAAGCTAAGTGACATTCCTCTACCCCCCACTTAATCGAAACATTGTCCCCAATGTGTAAGATGGAAAATAAAAAACGAAAAGGGACTTAGCTTCGGTTAAGGGCGGAACCAAAGAAGAAATGGAGCATCGCATAAATGATCGGGCGCGTGTAAGTAATCCTTGAAGAATCTGCGCTAAGTAACTCAAACAAACCAAGAAGAACAGCGGTGACAAGAAATTGTATAACAACGGAGCGGCAATAAAAGAGAAATATAACTCCAAAACAAATTAAGCCGACAAAATCATTATATTATGAAAATCTGCTACATCAACTAGTTAGGAAAAGGAAAACAAGAAAATGGAAAATAACAATAAAAAAGAAATAAAAGCTAGTCATCATCAAAAAAAAACTTCCCAGTCATCTCTAGGCTAAAAACCGGGATGAGGTGCAGAACTGGAGGCGGCGGCAGTGGAAGAGGATGCTCTATGACGAGGGGCAGTCCGAGGTGGCGGGGTAGCAGGAGGAACTCCTAAAAAGTCAATAATCCGATCCATCTTGCTATGTAGACTCACAATCTCCCGCGAGTGCTCCTTAAGCAAGGCTCTTTGAGTCCTCGGTGCACCATGCACCGGACTACGCTCCCTCTATGCTCTAACCCGTCTCTGTAGTCTCAAGACTGACTGCGAACTGAGCTGCGGCTCAGGGTCTTCCCAATCATCAATAACGAGCATCTTCACCTCGGCCTCCAGAGCAAACATATCAATCATCGGCCCGTATGGTAACAACTCTCGCTCAGAAGTGGCGGCAAGCTCATGAATACGGCTATGCATCAAAAGACCGATGTTGATTGGGGCACTTGTCTCTAGATAGAACATCAACTCTACCCTTGTAGTAGTGACAGATACCGTGTGCTTAGCCAGAAGAAGGCGAGCACAAACAAACCTATTGACCATCTTCGGGTCCCAAGATAGTTCATTTTCTTCGAAGATGGTGGGGGCTCCAGCAGGGTTATGCTTCCATTGCACCCTTAAAAATCAGCAATCATATCCATCCTCTCTAGATCGGCAATGCTTCTCGAGGATGTGTACTCATCCGGGCCTACCGGTGGATTTCTAACCCCAAAATGCTCGTTGATCCTCTCAATCGAAAAATCAACTTTCAAACCTCGGACCATAGCAGATGTGGCTCCGGGGTAGTGTGAAACGTATGCATAGAATTCTCTTACCATCATGGCGTTGAACCGGGCCGGTGCGTCAGCCATATCCACTAGATCTTGGGCTTGTAGTGCCTTTGGAAATATCGACCCGTAATCGTCCAAATCTACCCCTCGTTCTCGAGCCATTGGTCTTGCGTTCCAATGGCCGCGGAACGACTCGTAAATAGCTAAAGAATGGAACTGCGCAACCCCGTCTATCAATGGACTGGCATTTCCATATACAGTTTGGTAACCACTAGGACGAACAGCTGACCGTTGATGCTTAGGACCCATCCTGAATGAGTATGGAACCTGATACAGAAGCTGTTTCTGAAAATCAACCCTCGATAAACCGGAGGTACGGTACGGTTTACCAGCTTGAAATTTTCTGATTTTTTTCTGGGGCTGTGCTCCTAATGATAACAGATGAAGAACTTTAGCACTTCACCGTTGCAGCAGCAAGACAAATCAGCAACATGGGTGTTGGATGTGGTGTTTAGGGTTTGGAAAATGGAAGAAATCGGAGGTGATATGGTGGTGATGTGGTGGTGATATGGTGGTGATATGGTGGTGATGTGGGCCGAATTTAGATAAAGAAGAAGAAATGGGAGAAGTTTGGTGAATGAAAGAGATGTATTTGATAAGAATGATGCTATTGGTGATGAATGGGTGGTTTAAATAGGAAGAATTGAGTGAATGTGGAAGAATTTAGTAGGATTGTGGGTAGAGAAGTTATTAGGGTGTGGGATTTGAGGAGGTGATTGATGGGATTGAGGTGGAGGTATGGTGGAGTGTGGGAAAGGATGAAAAATTTGAAAAGAGGGGAAAATGGTGGCGTTTCTGCTGACTGACCGTATCTGGTGCAACGTGTGTCCTCCACGTGTTTCTAATAATTCAGCCTTACAACTTGACGTTTAGAAATAAAAAAATCAAGCCTCGGTAACCCGGAGGTTACCCTCGAGATACCGGGGGTATCTTTTCCCCAGATTCCTTATCTGCCCTTTGCTGCACTTCTTACTCAACCTTTCTGCTCAATTCTAACCTCAAATTGACTATCCTTTTACTCTTCAATTGTTATTTCCGACTCAAAACCTAACCT
This sequence comes from Gentiana dahurica var. dahurica, assembly GCA_024500145.1. Classification (NCBI taxonomy): domain Eukaryota; kingdom Viridiplantae; phylum Streptophyta; class Magnoliopsida; order Gentianales; family Gentianaceae; genus Gentiana; species Gentiana dahurica. The sequence goes on along the minus strand of CM044907.1, from coordinate 22,552,526 downwards.
ACTTCACTAGAATCCACAACGAGTATAAAAACTTTTCCACAACCATCGGTTTTCAAGCCTAAGTTTGCGGTAGGATGAAAAAAAGCTCGTCCCTTCATCTGGCTACTTTTATTCAATCCTAACTACCTAAGGGTTTGAAGAAATAGTTCTGAGTTTACAGTCGCCAGCTAGACTTTCTTCAGATCTCCGATCAATCAAGGGTTGGAGCCTTAACTCACCAAACTTTTGCTCCAGATGCTTGTACCTTCAAAGAACCTTTTTGAGCTCTCTTCCTAGCACGCCTTTCTCTCTTAGCTTGCGTACTAGGCCTGCCTCTGTGTCGAGATTTAGACTTTAAACTCAAGGACTCCATGTTTTCCACTTTAAGCTCAACTCGTTCACTACGCAACACGGAAGGACTGGCTTCCGTGAGCATCTTGTCGTGGTCCTTCTCTTCTTTCTCTCTCAACATTAATCTCATAAATTCCTGCTCAACGGTTTATACTACAACCTCTCTATGCTTATGCCCCTCGATCTCCATAATCCCCACCTTTCCTGAAGCATACGTCATCTTACAACTCTCCGGTCGGTTTTCTAGGGGTTCTAAGAACTTAAAAGATACAACATCATTATTCATCCTCAAAGTTATCTCCCCCTTATCAAAATCCATAACCGCCCTGCTCGTTGCTAAGAAAGGCCTCCCTAAGAGAACCGGGGCACTTGGGTCTTCAGGTACATCTATGACCGTGAAGTCAATAGGATATGTGAACCCTCCTGCCTTAATTGTGCACTTCTTAAGCAAACCAACAGACATGTCTCTGGTTCTATCTACGAAGGTCATGGTCCTGGTTTGATTCATCACGACCGGAAGTCTTATCTTTTGACAGAGGGAAAAAGGTAGAATATTGCAACTCGAGCCAGAGTCGTAGAGACCTAATCCTACGGATATTCCATTAACAGAAATTGGGAGTCTGAACGTGCCATGGTCTCTGACGTGGCCTTTCCTAGTGCTATTCCAGTCCTTAACCGACAGTGTATCGGGTCAAACTGTAGTGCTAGTGTGGTGAGTCAGGTGTCGAATCCTCAGGGAAACGTGTGGTAATTCAGAGTGTGGCTAAACACCAAGAAGCTGTTATTAACTCAATCTAAGTAGCAATTTTTCTTTTTCCTTTCTAGTAACCTTAAAACAGTAAATAAATGCATAAAACTAAAACAGATATATATATAGATACATAAATATATATATATATATATATATATATATATATATATATATATATATATATATATTTACCAATACAATATATAGGATATAAATACTAGTAATATTATTAGAAACTAGCCAAGAATATGTCACTGAATCAGTATCTCTTTTTAGTAGAAATAGATGTGCTTGATCTTTCCTTATTTTAAGGTGAATCAATTATATATGAACCGGTGTACTCTAAACTAGACAACTCCTCCTCACACGAGCGTATGAAATTGTCATATGTCAAATTGTCAACAGTTCAATCTCCACAACTGCCCCATGCTAATCTCAGTTAGTCTGAACAGGTACCGAGTACAAATCTACCCCGGATAAAAGAGGTTATTCCGTTTGTCAGACGGCCGATGTTATTCAAAAGGCTCCGGTTGTCAGGCGGATCGATTTAACTTTCCGGTGTTAGTTTCAATTAAACCGTTGATTTTAACATTATTACGATCTTGAGCACAAATTTAATAAGATTAATATTTCCCAAGACAAATCTGACCCCGGGTAGGAAATAGGATTCCGTTGTCACGTTTTCACTCGGCCATTTTTACCCTCCGGTTTTTCTATCCTTTATCTCATATCCTAACTTCTCTGGTCAGTTCATCGTTAGGTTATATGTTGCGATTCATCTTGGTTAATTACGTCAATCCGAATATTATCAATACGTTGCAAAATAGAAAAAGATTCATTATAATCGATTTTAATTTAATTTTAACATAGTCATCATCTATTTCCTAAAAAGATAAACTAATTCAATTTCATATCTTGGCTAGATATAGAGTTAGCCTAATATCATTATAACTAATATATAGATACTAATAACTACAAACAAACATAAATACATTAAAAAGTTACCAGATTACAATTGTAGTGTCGAGCCGTATTCTCCGGAAATAGCAACTCCTTTAGCAACAACGAACCTTGATAAACCTTCTAAGTATTACAACGATATTTATACTACATTATTATTTCAACAGAGTGTCGTTTACGGTATTTACAGAACTACAAACTAGATTAAGATAATATATATATATATATATATATAATATATATATATATATTGGTACAACTCCAACACTCTGCAAATGAGGAGTATTTATAGAGTGTACCACAAGGCCGGCGCGGGCCGGTGTAGTACCGGCGCGGGCCGGTGCTACAGTGGAGATTCTCTCCTCACAGTCCCCATGTGCTTTGGTGGCAGAGAGATTCCGGCTCGGGCCGGGTTTTTTCGGTTCGGGCCGGATCTTGAAAAATATCTTTCTTCCGTTTCTTACTGTTCGGTTTTAATCCTTCATTTTCCATCACACGTACCCTGAAACAGTCAAAAACACGAGCCACAGTAATTTTGATCATAAAAACTATAAGTTTTACTAAAATTATAACGATAATATCTATTTATAACGATTTCGATTTTTATGTGTTTTTAGATATATTTTTATAGAATTTATATGATATTATCGTAAATACGCTATAAAAAGTCATATAATATGGTTATATTTTTATCATACATCAACTACTCTCCACTTAGCTTTTGATCGTCCTCGAGCAAAATAAGCGATAATATATAAACTGTTATAATGCAAACAATATAGTTCTTCTAGACTAAATTTCTAACTTAATAACGCATGCTGTCAATATTATAATCATATTAATTTTATATATCTAAGATTATTAAAAAAATAAAAAGTGTATATAACTTAATAAATTAGTTATAAAATATTATCTAAATGAAATTCTACATGAATTACTTAATAACTATAAAATAAAATACTTAGAATAACTTTGTAATCGCCCCTGTATGAAATTTCGGAATCAAGGACTAAGTCAAGTAGTTGGCAAAATGGCTTATAACGTTCAGGCTCCGGGTGTTTGGCTAATCGAAAGGATAACAAAGGAAAATCAAAAGAAAATAGAGGCAAGTCGTACGTGCTTACACCTTCAACTTTTGATCAAAAATACCTTGATTAGTAACATCCTGACACTGTTTTTTATTTTTTTTTATTTTTTTTAACAAACATACATAAACGAACTCATTGCGAGAATCGACTATCTTTCAAGCGTCATGAGGTGAGTACGAATACATCAGCACTTAATTATTCCAACTTTTTCTTTCTAGAGAATAACACTTTTTGATAATAGATTGCCTTCCGAATAATATTTATTCCAATCTCAGCATATACCATTATTGAATTTCGATGTCGTCCGCTATCCATAAGCACATACTAAACTTGCGGGATTTCAATGAAATGTAGACCAATTTAAGTTAAGGGTCGGTTATATCTAGTTAATCATAATGGCTAATTTCGAGTGAGGTCTTGATCACTCTGCAAGGCTGAGGTGAGGACAAAAATTGGAAATTACGTTCGGGTAGGCTTATTTGGCCATAGTTAGTCAAAGTAATGCCAAAAATCTCATCATTCCTAATCCGATTCCAAATTCATACTTGTCTTGAAAAGAAAATCATTCTAAAATTTTATTATAATTAAAAGTAACTTTTGTCTAATTTCATAAAAAAAAAATATTTCATACTATTTATCTAGGTATACATACTTAAAATCTTGATAAAAATCTAACATAGATATAAATAATATAGAAATAATATATCAAGATTACTTTACTTAATTAAAAATTTATTCTATCCAAATATATCATTTTTATTATAATGATTATATATTATTTCGTTTATTTCCTTAAGATTGATTAAACTAAGTGCATCAGTAATTGATATATTAAATTCATTTTATTTACTAACCAATCTCTACTCCCCACTTACGAATTGGCATCGTCTCGATGTGTAATGAGTAGTAAAAGTTGGTTTAGGAAATAAAATAAATTTTATAACGGGTGAATATTGTTACGTGTCATATAGACTAGCGTTTATATAATATAGCATAAAAAAAACATTAACACAAACAAATATATTACAATATTAAAAAGTACAAGTTAACTACTAAATACTACTATAAACTAAAAAACTAAAACTAAGTTAATCTAAGTTTTTATTTAACTAATTTATTTTAAGTTAAATTATTATATCATTATTACCTTTGATATTCCTTCCTTACAACCAACATAACTATCTAATTTTCCCCACTTGAAGATCCTCCTGGAATATCGATTGGTAGTATCCCTACCCGAGGAAGGCGAGCTGGAAAATACTCATCTGTCGCTCTTTCCGGTACCCTAGCCAAACGAACACTTATTCTGGAAATCAGCCATGCAAACGGCATAGGCTGACGGATCGGTCTGCTTCCAAATGCAAAACTAACAGCTGCTTTCTGAATCAATATTCCCCAATGTATAACAGCCCCGCTCGTTATAGCGTACAATAGTAACAATTCATCATCACCGATTTCCGAGAAATCATCAGTTGGATAAACTTGTGAATTGATGAAATGTTTCCAGGTTCTCAAATGGGGAAGTAAAGCGGCGGTGGAGACATCTCTATCCCTATCATAATGTTGGAATAAAACTTGATAAGATTCCGAACATTTATTAATAAATCCTTTAGCGGTATCAAGTCTCCACTGATACTCATAATGACTAGAGGGTGATGTTTGGACTGGTGGTATTTGAAAATTTTGATTGATTATGGTAGAAGTAAAAGGAACAACAGCACCTCTAATGGTAACAGACTGTAACGACTCTACAGTACTAGCCTCTGCAAGTACCGAGTAAAACTCTCTTACCATTGTAACATTAATTCTTCCTCTGGGCACACGACAAAAATAATCCCACCCATCTGCGTCCATTCTTATGAATGCCCAATTATCCACTTTTCGAAAATTTAGACCTCTTTCAACCAGCACCGGTGATTGGTTGAAATTACTCAAAAAAGGGTTTGGATTTGATTCATTCATATAATTGTAAGGAATGGGGTGGAAAAACGGATAATGCGAATTAGGGAGTACGGAGTTTGGGGTATGCGGAGGAGAATAACTGTTAACTGACGAATGATCGGACATTTTATACGGAATATAAAAGAAAACGAGAGACTTAAGAGGTGAATTGGCAATTTGAGGAGTGAGCCCTCTGTTTCCTTTTATAGAAGTGCCAGAAATAGATAAGAAACAACTTGAATGAGGTCGGTAGAACACCAGACCGGCGCGGGCCGGTGCACTACCGGCGCGGGCCGGTGCTACAGTACTCGGTCACTGATTTTTGCATTTCGGGATGTTCTATCAGGTTTATTCAGTGTGAATGTATGTAATTTTATCTAAAACATGGGTGGAAAATTCTAATAATACTGAAACAACGAAAAAACGTAAAACTGCGTAGTGTACTAACCACAGAGTACATCAAATCGTCTAAATAAAAATCAAACCAAAGTATATCGTCATACATTGTAAAATAGGAAAAGTTTACTTAACTACTCATCTCCATCATAATCCTCATCTTCGTCATAAGATGAGTCGAAATGAGTCGAAAAAGATCCAAACATACTAGAAGTAATATCAGCCCCTAGAGACTGAGTCGTACTAAAATCATAGTTAAACTGTTGTGGATCCACTGACGTAGAAGCTTGAAATGTAGCCTGAGTTTGCCTCGTCGTCATCGTCACCGAACCTTCCAATCCAAACGAGCCGAGACCTGCTGTCACATCTGCTACTGAAGTTACTCCTCCCATGCCCATGGATGCATCAAACGAACACTGTAAACATACTACCCTGTCCTACAGATGACGGCATATAGTCCTGGAATAAAAGCGGTGGTGGAACAGGTGGAATCCAATCGGCATAGTATATGGGTCGGTGACTCTGAGGATAACGTGTAGAAATCTCTGCATATCTGGGTTCTATTGCACTGATGAAAGCTCTGTGACCTCTTTGGCCAATCCTAAGATCTTCAGCCCACTTTCTATTTTGTTCACAAGCTAAGGCTATATTAGCATCAGTTCTAGCCTGAGCCTGAACTATATGCTTTGAAACATAGCCTCAATCTGGCTATTCTGGCCCTGAAGTGGCTGCGTGAGGTGATTGCCTAGGAACTCGAGATGTATGAATAGGAGATGGCTGTGGTGGTTGTTGATGTTCTGGCGGTTAGGAATATTGTAATTGATTCTACCAGCAGGTAAGGCAGTTAGTCTCTGACCGATAAGTGGAGCACTAGGTGACATAATCCTATCTGAGGGTAGTACTGGTACTTCATGAAGATCACACAAGGCAGAAATAAGATTAGGGAATGGCGGACGTCCTCCTCGAGTTTTATTCTTAACAAAATCACATGCCTTGGCAAAGATTAGCTTCCCTAGATTTATTGGAATGTCTTGCACCATAGCCCAGGCCAAAACAACATCCTCACGACCATAAGCACATAGATGAGCGAAGGATTAACATTATATCCTATAAATTGCTTGATAGCCCTGATGTCCCTTATACACTGTCCATAAGGAAAACTATTATCCTTCCAAACTGCTGTGGAATCAAAAGCGACTGAGCTTCAAATGATTTATCTTGTAGTCTACCAGGCAGGTCTAAATTCCAAACAGTCGATAATCATCATCCTCAAGTATCTCGGGTAACCCATAAATAGAATTTATCACGACAGGATTGAAGGAGACATTAACTGTCCTAAGAGGGATACTTTCTAGATCATCAAGAGTAGCCCTATCATAAGTAGATAAAACAGAATAGAATTCGGCTACCATTGTGACATTTATGTTACTAGTGCGTTCCATCGCAATTTCCATCCATTCCCTATCTTGAAAGATTTTTTTCACTTCTTCTCCCAAACAGTCAAAATCAATACCACGTTCTAAAGTGATCCCGCACTTCTTGAAAAATCCATCATAGGCATTTTTAGCTTCCATACTAGCGGTTTTTTCAAAAGAAACGGCTTCTTCAAGTTCGATTAAGGGTCGCGGTTCATGAACCGGTACTACTACACGGTTATCTGGTTTTCTTTTCTTAGAGCTTCTCCTAGATGATGAGGCCATCTACGATATTGGTACGACAAAATAACAACCAAAACAACAACAAACAACAAACACAAACAAGTACTTAGACCAAATTATAGGAAAAAATTAAAATTAAAATTAAAAGCTTGATAAAAATTGAAATGATTGATATATATATATATATAGTTACCGTAGAGAGCTAGAAAGAGTAGGTAGTTACCGGAATAGATGGTGGTGCCGCTGAAATATTGAGAAAAGAGAGGAGCTTTGTTTGAAAAAATTCTATCCTTTTATGCAATGATGATGAATTTATGTAGTGGAATTGAAGAGAAGATGATTAATTAAGTAATTTGGGATAGAAAATTTGGTGAAAAGTGATGAAATTTTTGAAGAGGGAAAAGGGGTGGGGGTCGCCTTTTTGGGTTGAAGAAATGAAGAAGATGAAGATGATCTTTGTGATGTTTTTAGGTTATAAAGCTAACGAATCGAATCGAACTCCTATCGACTCGAATTGTTAGTAATTACTCGATTCTCCCCTCTTTTTTTTTTGGTGTAATAATTTAAATTATATCATAGAAAAAATCATAAGATTATTTCATGATAAAACAAATTATTACAAATTTTTATAAAAGCTAAAAACAATATTTTTGGTATGATAATCCTTAATTATATCATATAAACCATATATGATATAATAATAAGTTTATCATAAAATTTTTATGACATTTTTGCAAATAAAATAAAAATTAAAATTTAATCTAATTCTACTCCTATCATCCTTAAATCTTCGAGATTTCTATAATAACGGTCCATCAACCTAATTCCTAGAAATGATGCGTTTGAATTCTCTCTTTGTTGTCCATCGGGATTTTCGGATAACCACCTAGTCGTTCCCATCTTAATTACATTCAAACATTCATCCTGGGATTTGGTTGTGTTGTCCCCACATTTTCCATTATGTTCACTTTTGCCACAAATTCTACATCTCTTTAGAAATCTTGCCCTTCTCTTTATAGCACTTCTTGAATTTCCATTACAAAGATCTCTTTCTCTGATTTCGCGTATCGGCTCCTTGTTCAAGTTAGAAACTAAGGCTTCTATTCTAAAGGCAACATCTTTATCTAAACCTAATTTTAAAAGTAAAATAAAAACTTCTATTCTATCTATGAAAGGCATTCCAGTTCTTTTACGTCTATCCGGTAAAAGACGAAACTACTTAAATTGCATATTAAAAGTGAATTTAGAAAGATAGTACCCGTAATCGGTGAGTTTAGAATTCCTGCTTCCTTAATCCGAAGCAATAATATTTCTTCCGCTTGAGGTATCCCTTCAGTTTCCATGAATAATTTTACCCTGTGACCATTGGCTATAAAAGTTGTTTTTCCATCAGTTAGTTCAACAGCTCCAGACTTATAGACTTTAGTTACGTCGTAGGGACCTGTCCATCTAGATTTAAGTTTTCCTGGAAACAACTTTAAACGTGAATTGTACAAAAGTACTCGATCACCTACATGGAACTCACGATTATAGATTTTCTTATCATGGAAAGCTTTCGTGCGTTCCTTGCAGATTCGAGCATTTTCATAAGAATCGAGTCGAAACTCCTCCAGTTCTGTTAACTGAAGTAATCTATGATCACCAACAGCTTTAGGATCAAAATTTAGGAATTTAATAGCCCATAAAGCTCGGTGTTCTAATTCAACAGGGAGATGACAAGATTTACCAAAAACTAATTTATACGGAGAACAACCAATTGGTGTTTTAAAAGCTGTTCTATATGCCCATAATGCATCATCTAGTCTTTCTGCCCAGTTTCTACGATTTGAGTCCACTGTTTTCTCCACGATTCTTTTAATTTCTCTATTAGACTCCTCTACCTGTCCACTAGTTTGCGGATGATAGGGTGTTCCTAGCATATGAGTTACACCATATTTCTCAATTATCTTAGTAAATGGTCGGTTGCAAAAATGTGAACCCCTATCACTAATAATAGCCCTCGGAGTGCCATATCTTGTAAATATATTCTTTTTAAGGAACCTTAGCACAACCTTGGTATCGTTAGTGGGAAGAGCTTTAGCTTCTACCCATTTCGAGACATAATCGACCATTACAAGAATAAATCTTTTTCCAAACGATATAGGGAAAGGCCCCATGAAATCTATTCCCCATACATCAAATAATTCACATTCTAAAATTGGTTGCATAGGCATTTCATGTTTTTTCGATATATTTCCCCATTTTTGACATGATTTACAAGATTTTACATATTTATATGCATCTTTATATAGTGTAGGCCAATAAAAACCACATTGTAAAACTTTGAAAGCAGTTTTCCATCCTCCATGATGACCTCCTGCCTCACGATCATGACAGAACGATAAAACACTTAAAATTTCATTCTCAGGAATACATTTTCTGATTATTCCATCCGAGCATCTTCGGAAAAGATCTGGTTTCTCCCAATAGTAAAACTTTAAGTCGTAAAAGAATTTCTTTTTCTGCTGCCAAGTCCAGTGAGACGGGATGTAATTACAGGTAAGATAGTTAATGATATTCCCAAACCATGGTGAATTTTCTTTTAATGGTATTCTATTTTTTAATAATTGCATGGTTAAGGGAGTATCGATCCTGAAAAGTTGTTCATCTGGAAATGAATCTCGTATTTCATTTCCTCTTCCTTCATCATTTTCCATTCTACTTAGATGATCTGCTACTACATTTTCACTTCCCTTTTTATCCTTGATTTCTATATCAAATTCTTGAAGTAACAGAATCCATCTAAGAAGTCGTGGTTTAGCATCTTTCGTACTTAACAGATACTTCAAGGCTGAATGGTCTGTATAAATAATAACCTTAGATCCGACAATATATGATCTAAACTTTTCTAAGGCAAAGATTAAAACCAATAGTTCTTTCTCTGTAGTTGCATAATTGAGTTGAGCTGTGTTTAGAGTGTGAGATGCATAGTAGATCGCCTTGAGTACTTTGTTATATCGTTGACCTAAGACAGCTCCTACAGCTAAATCACTTGCATCACACATAATTTCAAACGGTAAATCCCAATCTGGTAGTACTGGTGCAGTAGTCAACTTCGCTTTTAAGGTCTGAAATGCTTCCATACATTTATCATCAAAGTTAAATAGTACTTCCTTTTCAAGCAAATGACTTAGAGGTTTTGCTATTTTTGAGAAATCTGTAATAAATCTCCTATAAAATCCAACATGTCCGAGAAATCCTCTCAAAGTTCTTAGATTGATTGGTGGAGGTAACTTTTCAATTACTTCGACTTTAGCTTTATCTACTTGATACCTACTTGAGAGATTCTATGACCTAGAACAATTCCTTCCGATACCATTAAGTGACATTTTTCCCAGTTTAATACTAAATTGGTATCTTCACAGCGTTGTAACACTCGTTCTAAGTGTGATAAACATTCATCGAAAGAATCTCCGTAAACACTAAAGTCATCCATAAAGATTTCTAAGAATTTCTCGACCATGTCAGAAAATATTGCCATCATACATCATTGAAATGTAGCTGGTGCATTACATAAACCAAATGGCATTCGTTTATAAGCAAAAGTTCCATACGGACAAGTGAAAGTAGTTTTTTCTCTATCTCCTGCTGCAATGAATATCTGTAAATATCACGAATAACCATCTAAGAAACAGTAATATTTATGTCCACTTAATCGTTCCAACATCTGTACGATGAATGGAAGTGGATGATGATCTTTCTTAGTATGTTCATTCAGTTTTCTAAAATCAATACACATTCGATATCCTGTAATTTCCCTTGTCGGAATCCATTCATTTTTATCATTTTCTTTTACCCTGAAACCTCCTTTCTTTGGTACCACTTGAGTTGGACTAACCCATTCACTATCTGATATGGGAAAGATTATCCCTATTTCTAATAGCTTAATGACCTCTTTCTTAACAATGGATTGTAAATTTGGGTTGAGGCGGCGTTGCGGCTGAATACAAGGTTTAGCTCCCTCATTTAAGATGATCTTATGAACGCATATCTCGGGGCTAATTCCTTGAATATCTGCCACTGTCCATCCAAATGCTTTCTTATGATTTTTTAACATTCTAAGTAATTGATCTTCATGTTCATTAGTTAAGGTTGATGAAATAATAATCGGTAGTAGATTATCGGTTTCAAGAAAAGCATACTTAAGATTTGTAGGAAGTGGTTTCAATTCCAGATTCCTTGGTGGATCTTCTACTGAAGGTTTAAGAACTGGTCCTTCTAGTTCTAATTCCAAATACTTATGCCACGGATTTTTAGAAAACAACCCCTTATCAAGATAAAGGATCACTTCTCTCATTTCAGTATCATTTTCATCTTCCTTATAGATAGATAATGCTAAACATTCCTCTAGCTTATCTTCATAATCTTGCAATTGGTCATCACAGAATGTAGATATCTCATCTATAAACAAACATGATTACGGTGATTTGTATGGATGGTTCATAGCTTTGAAGATATTGAAGGAAACTTCATCTTCATTAACTCTTAGTATTAGTTCTCCTTTTTGAACATCGATTAATGTTCTTCCCGTAGCTAGAAATGGACGACCTAGAATAATTGGCGCTGAATATCCTTCTTCCATTTCCATTATTACAAAGTCCACTGGGAAGTAAAATTTGTCTACTTTAACCAACACGTCCTCGATGATTCCCTTAGGATGTTTAATTGATCTATCTGCCATCTGAAGGGTCATTTCAGTATTTGTAAGCTCTCCTATGCCTAGTTTCTTATAATCCTCATAAGACATGAGATTTATACTTGCTCCAAGATGACATAGTACTTTCTTAAATTGAAATCCTCCAATCTCACAAGGGATTGTAAAACTACCAGGATCTTTAAGTTTAGGAGGCAACTTATGTTGGAGTATTGCAGAGCATTCTTCATTAAGGCATATATTCTCATATTCTTCTAACCGTTTTTTGTTTGATAGGATATCTTTAAGAAACTTTCCATAGGTAGGCATGTTGATTAGGGCTTCGATAACAGGGATATTGACATGAATATGACGAAAAGTATCAAGGAAACGAGCATACTTCTTATCGGTTTTTATCTTTTTAATTTGATCCTTAGGTGGGTAAGGTAAAGATTCCAAATCTATAACCTTTGGTTCCGAAGTTATACCCTCTTTTCCTTTTTCCTTAAATCTTTGAGCATTACTTGCCGCCATGTTTCATTCTCATACGATCTTCTCTTTGAAACATCTTCTGTATCGATTTTCCCTTTTTCGGTTATTGGCAAATCTTCCTTCTTTTCTTCAGTATTGTTTTCTCTAACATGTTCCTTAAATAAGGTTCTCAGGTCTTTATCTGTTGGATCTCTTAGAATCCTAGGGATTTTGACCCATTCTTCATTCTTATTTTCAGGTTCAACATTACTATTTTGTCTTAAGAAATCTTCAATAATTTCTTCTTCTTCATCAGTAAATTCAAGTTCGTCCTTTTCCTTTATAAATTTACCATTTAAATCATTTTCTACTTCATTATCTCCTGTGTTTTCTGTTCCAGTATCTCTACAAAGTTTTCTACTCCTCGTAATAACAGCATTTACCTCTCTCGGGTTTCTTTCGGTATTACTTGGTAATCCTTCTGGAGGTCTAGTGTTTTTACGTTCTCCTTCTCTACTCAAATGATCTTCCATATTCCTTATTGATGCTTCTATAGTTCTCATTCTGGTATCATGTCCACTCATGGATGTTTTCAACGTACTCATATCCTTAGTGACTGTCCCTATAGAAGTTATCATAGTTTCTACATTTTTAGCTTGAGTAGAAACTACACCCATCATGTTCTCCATTAATTTCTCCCATTTATCAACTCCTTCAGGTTGAGTTGAACTTTGAGAGACTGGTATACTTTGAGTAGTATGTTGTGGATACGATCGAGGTAATGATTGTAGGTTCTGATTCGCGGTATCTCCTTGATAAACTTGATTACTATATGAATTCTTATATTGAACTGGATACGGTGGTTATCCTTGCTTACTAGGGTTTTCAGACCAACGATAAGTAGGGTGATCTCTTCTAATAGCATTAAACGAGTTTGAATACGCGTTGTTCAAATTCTTATGCTGTTGTAAGAAACTCACCTCCTCCCTTGAATATCCTGTTGGTTCTTCAACTCCTAATGGCACATTATCCTGATTTGAGTATTCAGTGGGTATACTATTTTCTGAACTTAGATTTTTGTTTGATTGTAGGCCATCAAATTTCCTACTTAAATTTTCCAAGTGTGCTAGAACTTCCGTATTAGATGTACATTCTCCTGCAAATGCTACTTTTCTTGTGCTAGAACCGGTTTCCCACATTCTGTTATTTTTGGAAATCTTTTCTATAGCATCGTAAACTAATTGGGCTTCACTCATCATTAAAGAACCACCACATGCATGATCTACATCTGCACGTGAGTCTTTCCTTAGTTCTGACAGAAAAGTTGGATTTGCATATCTAAAGAATAACCATGATCGGGACAAGCTCTTAATAGCTTCTTAAATCTCTCCCAAGCATTCTCGGCGTTTCTTCAGATCCTTGTCTAAAATTAGCAATTTCTTCGACCTTTAATTCCAAATTTCTACCAGGAGTAAAATATTGCTTTAAGAACTCGGTTTGAATCTCCTCCTAACTTGTCAACGAATGATGTGGGAGTGACATAAACCAATCTCGTGCTCTTCCTTTTAAAGAAAAAGGAAACATAGACATCCTTGTTAATTCATGATGAGCACCTTGACTTTTGGCTGTATTACACAATTCTTGAAAAGATAGAGATGATGATGTGGATCCTCATCATCTTCTCCTAGAAATTGGGCTCTTGTGTCAATTAAACCAAAAAGATGAGATTTTATTTCGAAATTATTCGCTCCTTCATTAGGTAAAAGAATTGGATTATTAGTCTGATTTCTTCTCACGGTTTGATCACAGATAGGTCTCGGGTTTGGTAGGTTAGGATTATTATGATTATTCCGGTTCCGATTTCGATTATTTCTATTATTAAGATTACGGTTATTAGGATTATTAGGGTGTTGTCCATGCCCTTGAGCATGTTCTAGCCCTTGTTCAGGTGTTTCATCACTGGTTTCGGCCATTCTCGTTCCTCGATTTGATGATGATTCGTCAGGATTTCCCTGACTAGTATGACCACGTTTACTCTCTACTCTTAACTGCCTTTCGTAAGTATTTATGTCAGGCTTATAAGGAATGAGTGGGGCCTTACCGCTTCTGGTCATCAACTATCGAAAACAGAAAATAACTTGATAAAGACAGAAGTAAAAAGATTGGTAACTTACCTACAAGGTAAGTACCAACGAAAAATAAAAAGAAATGTGATAAGAAGAGTGTTGACTTCTCCTCGAGAATTTTGAGCTAATACAAGTAGAAACCATTCGAACACAATGAATTAGCGTCGTTTCCCCGGCAACGGCGCCAGAAAGCTGACGTGGCCTTTCCTAGTGCTATTCCAGTCCTTAACCGACAGTGTATCGGGTCAAACTGTAGTGCTAGTGTGGTGAGTCAGGTGTCGAATCCTCAGGGAAACATGTGGTAATTCAGAGTGTGGCTAAACACCAAGAAGCTGTTATTAACTCAATCTAAGTCGCAATTTTTCTTTTTCCTTTCTAGTAACCTTAAAACAGTAAATAAATGCATAAAACTAAAACAGATATATATATATATATATATAGATACATAAATATATATATAAATATATAGAAATATATATATATATATAGATATAAATATATATAGGTACCAATACAATATATAGGATATAAATACTAGTAATATTATTAGAAACTAGCCAAGAATATGTCACTGAATCAGTATCTCTTTTTAGTAGAAATAGATGTGCTTGATTTTTCCTTATTTTAAGGTGAATCAATTATATATGAACCGGTGTACTCTAAACTAGACAACTCCTCCTCACACGAGCGTATGAAATTGTCATATGTCAAATTGTCAACAGTTCAATCTCCACAACTGCCCCATGCTAATCTCAGTTAGTCTGAACAGGTACCGAGTACAAATCTACCCCGGATAAAAGAGGTTATTCCGTTTGTCAGACGACCGATGTTATTCAAAAGGCTCCGGTTGTCAGGCGGATCGATTTAACTTTCGGTGTTAGTTTCAATTAAACCGTTGATTTTAACATTATTACGATCTTGAGCACAAATTTAATAAGATTAATCTTTCTCAAGACAAATCGGCCCCCGGGTAGGAAATAGGATTCCGTTGTCACGTTTTCACTCGGCCATTTTTACCCTCTGGTTTTTCTATCCTTTATCTCATATCTAACTTCTCTGGTCAGTTCATCGTTAGGTTATATGTTGCGATTCATCTTGGTTAATTACGTCAATCCGAATATTATCAATACGTTGCAAAATAGAAAAAGATTCATTATAATCGATTTTAATTTAATTTTAACATAGTCATCATCTATTTCCCTAAAAAGATAAACTAATTCAATTTCATATCTTGGCTAGATATAGAGTTAGCCTAATATCATTATAACTAATATATAGATACTAATAACAACAAACAAACATAAATACATTAAAAAGTTACCCGATTACAATTGTAGTGTCAGAGCCGTATTCTCCGGAAATAGCAACTCCTTTAGCAACAACGAACCTTGATAAACCTTCTAAGTATTACAACGATACTTATACTACATTATTATTTCGACAGAGTGTCGTTTACGGTATTTACAGAACTACAAACTAGATTAAGATAATATATATATATATATAAGTGATATATATATATATATTGGTACAACTCAACACTCTGCAAATGAGGAGTATTTATAGAGTGTACCACAAGGCCGGCGCGGGCCGGTGTAGTACCGGCGCGGGCCGGTGTAGTACCGGCGCGGGCCGGTGCTACAGTGGAGATTCTCTCCTGACAGTCCCTATGTCTGGTGGCAGAGAGATTCCGGCTCGGGCCGGGTTTTTTCGGTTCGGGCGGATCTTGAAAAATATCTTTCTTCCGTTTCTTACTGTTTCGGTTTTAATCCTTCAGTTTTCCATCACACGTACCCTGAAACAGTCAAAAACATGAGCCACAGTAATTTTGATCATAAAAACTATAAGTTTTACTAAAATTATAACGATAATATCTATTTATAACGATTTCGATTTTTATGTGTTTTTAGATATATTTTTATAGAATTTATATGATATAATCGTAAATACGCTATAAAAAGTCATATAATATGGTTATATTTTTATCATACATCATCTCCTAACTTCACCACGGTGTCTGAGTCTGGGTAATCCTCCGGCTCAGAAAACATCGTGTCAGGATCCTCTTCAGGATCAGAATCATATTTCGAAGACGATATATCAATTAATTCGTAAGGGAACTCACCTGGGCGATACGTGCTATACTCCTTTAAGTCATCTTCAGGCTCTTGTTTGATTGCTTTCTCCTCTTTTTCCAACCATGATTTACAGCTTCATAATGCTCTCTTGCTTCAGATCTAGGGTACATGGAAATCGGTGTGATGTTCAAGATCGTTCTAGGCATATTGTTTGACTTGTGCGTGCTTTTTCAACTCAAAATTGATCAAATTTCTGAAGGATTCCGATCTTCCTGCGAAAAGACAAAAATAAAACAAAGAAAAGGTTAGCAACTTCCGCTTCAGCTGGGTGTGATCCCAACTGTTGCGGACCTACTAACTAAAATCAACAGGGAATAACACAGAATAACAAGGGCTGTTCAGAAATTGATTTTTCAGGCCTCGGTAACACGGAGGTTACATTCGGGAAACCGGCCCTGAAATTTCTCTTTCTGGCGACTTAACATGTGCAGGTTTGACACAGAACGACTTAAGACTCAAAAATAAAATAAATTAAAATAAAAACGACTTCTTAATTAGAATTAAAATGTTTAAATTTAAAACATGGCCATTGTTCCACGGCAACGGTGCCAAAAATCTTGATCACGTGTAAGTCACTACCGTCGATATTACTAGCAAGAATACTAGGTACATTGTAGTATAGTAATGCGAGTCAAGGTCGATCCCACAGAGACAATGAAACTTATACGTATAAACGATTCTAACCTAATTAAGAAGCAACATGAAGGCGGTTATTGACCAACAATAACATAAAAGAAAACAAACATGGTATTCTCTCCCTCTCCTCACCGATCTACTAACTTGGATTAGTTAATCGTTATGTTTACTTTCCAACATAATTTCCTTAGATTAATCGTGAGCTTTTAATGATTATTATCATATTCATCAGCTACGGGTGCAATTCCTAACCCTATCTACTCTGAAATTGATAGTAGACAATCTATACGCAAGCTGCCCTCCTTAATTGGTCCGTAATAGCTCATACGCATAAAGAACTAGAACTGCCGATATTGAGCGCTAACTCATACCGCTAACCCGCCTAGACAGCTGTCGACATTGAGCAGCACGTTCCTAGGGTCCATTCAAGACTATGTCCTAATTAACACTTCACTAACAGTCCTTCATGTTAATTTACGAATTACGAATATTAGATTGGCGAGACCTACTACTCGTTTTAATTATTTCTACCGATCAACGTAGCTGTAGTGAATCCCATTTTAGATTTTCTAAAGCATGCCCCGGTAAACCGGTATAGACCGCCGGGTTACCGGGGGCGGCTTTTCCTATTTTCTGGATCTACATTACTCAGTACAATTAAAATAAGTAAATTATGGGGTTGGTAAACATGCAGATTAAATAAAACACATAAATGCGATCAGATCTACCATATTGAAGACAAAAAGAAACGTTCAAAGCTTCATACCTTCAACAATCGTGATCTAGCTCGATCTACTCAAGCTAGAGATGATGGAAGAAGGGAGGAAACCAAAAATAACTCTCCAAAGCTCAAGAAAACTTTATTTCATAATAATTGTAATGTAATTTATAAAACTTAAGATTGTATTAAGCATATGAAAACTTATACAATAATCTGTAATTGCGGCCTTATATAGATACAATGGCCGATTTAAGACTCTCTAAAACCCTAACCGACCTAGATAATGCGGCAGAATCAATTTCGTGTTCAACAAGATGCCGGTTTACCGGGCCTAGCCTCCAGGTTACCGGGCCTAATTTTCTTCCTTTTCTTCAGCAGGCTTCTTCTCGGACTTCAATCACTTGGCCCAATGTACTTCTTTTGGTCCTCCAGATTCAGTACATCCTATAAAACACGTAAAATGAGACAAAACAGTACCAAAGTATCGGGAAAATAGCATAGATGCAGAATTACGATCCTGGAAACACTCATATAGCATTTAACAGATATTCCACATAATAAAGAGCCCATCTATCCTCTTTTGAGCAGGATTCAGGGTGAATATGGGTATAAATATTGGTACCATTTAGAGCGTCATCAATTTCGCACATAATTCCGTGATTGAGAAATCTCATTAAATCAAAAGATGATCATATATGGATTAACCTTAATCCTGAAGTGATTGCAGACGCCTTTGCTTGTTTCAAGATAGGGTTTGATGTGTTCATTAAGGATTGCTAATAGGTGCGGTCCGAATCACTTTCACGTTGGCACTATTCTGGAATGAGTGATGATTTAGTCTCCACAGATATGGAATCCATTCCTTCCTGCGGGAAGTAGAAAGACATTCCCCTTATTTGTTAATCCTAGAAACTGATCGATCGGCCGAGTTCGTATTGGTTATGAACTAATTGATCACTAGTGGGTTAATGGTAAATAAGGATAAGATGTAATGATGAAGATTTATGGAAATAGTCCCGCTTCGCTATGGATAGTTTATGGAGGGTTAGTCTAAATGTAATGATTATATCAATGGACACTTATTGACTCGACGTTTTGAGAATAAGTTATATCTATAATCGATATTGTTCAGTTTCCGATTTATGGTGGCGTAGTTCGAATTAATGAGTTGAGTAGAAAATTATGTTCGATGAATATTTTATTCAATTTATTGTAGCTAATGGTTATAGGTCCATGGTCCCCGGGTTGGCTCGTAACACGCGAGTGTTTTATCATTTTGTGGAACCTCGAGAATAAATTAAATAGTTGGTCTATTTAATGAATATGCGAATATTATTTATTTAGTAAATAATATGTAAAATAGAAAAGACATTTTCGATTAAAATTAATGGCAAAGGTGGCGCCATGTATGTTGAGGAAATTAGGAAAAGAAATTTTCCTAGATTATGTCACATGTGTAATTAATTAGTTATTTATTTGTTAGATAATTAATGGAATATAAGAGATTGATTTTGTAATCATTATCTCTTTTATGGAGATTATCTCTTATTTTATGACAAATATCTTTTCCTTATGGAAATAGGTGATTGTATTGTGAAAATG
The DNA here is from genome assembly GCA_024500145.1 of Gentiana dahurica var. dahurica. Lineage (NCBI taxonomy): Eukaryota > Viridiplantae > Streptophyta > Magnoliopsida > Gentianales > Gentianaceae > Gentiana > Gentiana dahurica. The sequence goes on along the minus strand of CM044907.1, from coordinate 22,533,036 downwards.
ATAACTCTCTCTTGACTAATTATTTTCCTATATAAAGAGAGTTCCTCCCAACACAATAGCACATCAAGATCTGTGCCACTTTCAGTAAAAAGAAAAGAAATTTTGTTTTCTTGTCTTAGCCATTGGGAGAAGAAAAATTAGGGTTTTTCTTAAGCATATTGATGAGAGTCAAATTGGCTATCATTTTCTATGTAATTATACCCCGTTTATACCTCGTTTTATATGTTTTCTGAGACATTTGGTTGTATTTTGTTGTATTTACACCTTGGTTATCATTTCGGGACCTAGGACGTAAAGTCCGGGATTCTCGATCTTTTTCGGTGTATTTTACTATACTCTCGGTCACCTTAGTGTCCTGTAGGGATTATGTGTGGTATTTTTTGTGATTTTGTATAGGACTTAGGTGTTTGAGATGTCCGGAAGGCGAGTTACGAGGATTGGAACGTGTGGCGAAGCTTAAACGTTCAAACGGATCAAAACGCGGTGGTACTACAACCATACCTTCCATTGATCTGCATTTTGATCAACCTTAGAGGCATATTCTGGATTGTACATCTGCATTAAAGTTTTAGACAATTTCATTAGCTTTCCAACAGATTTTGAATCACTCGATTTGGAGGTGTACACACAAAGTTATGACTGTTTTTCTGAGGGTGTGTCACCAGAGGCGTTCTTGATAGGTTTTGTGAAGGGAAAAATCTGACAGGCGGCTGCCTGTCAGTACAGGTGCCTGCCTAGCAGTCCATATCTGCAAAACACTTTAAATACCCCCTCATTTTGATCTAGATAAAATCTCTCCCTTTTTAGATCGATTTTTCCAGTTTTTGCTGCTTTTTTCTTCTTTTTTTCTTAGCTTAGATTAGTTGTAGGTAGATTAGCTTAGTTTAGTCGTAGATCGTTGTAATCCGGAGGATCTCGGAGATAGCTTGACGCATTATTGACGGGATTTCTTCCGGAAAACCAATTTTCTACCCGGTAATTTTAATTAACATATTGTTCTTGTTTTCAATCTTGTTTTATGTTAGCTTTGATTGTTGATTTCTTTTATTTTGCTTAGTAGTATAATGAGTAGGTAATCGTTATATAGCCGAGATATGTGATAGCCTTCGAAATCAAATCCTTAGCTCGTTGATTGAAGTGTTTTGATGTTATGATTGTTAGATTCTCGGTATTGTTATCGTTCTAGAACTTATTCTAAATGACTTTTGTCGAATTAATTACTTGATAATCGTATTTTACGCGTCTTCCTTACATATGTATTTTGTGAGAGGATGCGGGAAAAGGGGTTCTAGGATCACCCTGTAACCGACTGAGTTGTTCAGATTCGGTTCCGTGTGTGAGGTTTATATCATTGTTAATGAGCGTCTCATAGATCGTAGACCGTGTCGGGTCGATTAAATCCGGTCAGTGGACTGTTGAACCTGACATAGGAGGGTAGATTATTGAATTAATGTCTATACTCGGAGTTAGGAAGCGACACCCTTTGAGTGACAATGAGGCGGACTGTTGAACCTAACATAAGAGGGTGGATTATTGAATTAATGTCTATTTTCGGAAACAGGAGACGACAACCTTCAACGATGCCGAGAACATTAGAGTTTGTCGAAACACTTCCGGAAATGAGTTAGGTTTAAGAGTAGTTGGTTGGATCATAGCTTGGCTATCTTGTTTTTCATAGTTTAAAATCTTTTCTCTTATGTTTATTTAGTTGTTAGAACCGGTGATCTGACAAATCACCACGTTCAATTATTGTGTTGACTGAACTAGGGACGAGACCGACTTTGGTACTCGACCATATTCCCTGTGGGATACGACCTTGACTCACCAATTCTAGGCTACTGTTGACCCGGTATACTGCCGGTGAGATTGGACACTTAGAAATGGCCGATCATGTTTTCTGGCGCCGTTGCCGGGGAATCGGGTTGATATCTTGTAAGTTAGTTAAGTTCTTAGGATTAGGTCATTTTTCTTATTTGTTTTTTATGTATAGTTTGTTTTTATTTGTTTTTGTTGAAGTGTCACAGCATTTACTTCGGTAGTGGTAGTGACTAGGTACCGTGATTGTGTTCATGTTGTTTCCACGATTTGCGGTTAATGGATCCTTCCGGGAAAGTGAGTTCGTTGTTCTGTGCAATGGACTCATCGAACAAATCGTGGTGGTGGGGATTGAGACCCATGTTTTATGTATTTCACTTTCAAGGGGCGCTCAATTCTTACGATTTTGGTAGGGAGATGCAACGGTTTGCTCTCCTATGGTATAGCTATCCTTGACATAGTTGGGGGTAGAAAGTCGAGCTGAGGAATATAAACTTAGAATGTGTTTTTATTGCTTTTCCTCCCCTTCATGTTTCACTATTTTTCTTTAGTTTGTATTTTTATACTTGGGTAAGTTTTGTTGTAATATAACCCGAAGAAGTGTGTTTTGGGGGGGCTAGTGTGGTGTTTTTGGCTTTGATGAGTTGTGGTAATCCGGGTAGTTTTATTGTGTTATACTCCATACTTGTACACCTTTGGTGTTGGTTGTGTATATTTTATAAGTACCGGTACTCGCGCTTTTTCCGGTTGTAAGCTAACTTTTCTACCCTTATCATTCGTGTCTTGTTTTAAAGTAGGGGTGGTTGGTTTAGCTTTGATGTTTCGTTTTAATGTCAAACGAGTTATACTTAGAGATTGCTATCCCTTTGGTGTAAATGAGTTGGCTTTTAGAAATTTTGATGGCTTTGGCATTGTTGATGATACATTGAGCCTATAGTATTGCTTTGTTAAACATCTAGTGATTGTACGAATGCATTTCATTTGAGTTGGGATCTTGTATTGAGAATGGAATAGCTTTATCATGTTAGCCGACTTCATGAATCACCTTGACTAGTGAATGATTATGGTAGCTATTAATGACCCGGTTACCTAGAACTTATATTAGTAACTTCGAGGCGAAATAGAAAGGTCGTCGTTGTTAGGTACGGGATGACGGTTATGGCATTTCTTTGACCCGATCGAGCCAAATGCCATCCCTTATATGTATATCCTCGGTTCCCCCTCTAAGTCTTTGTAGGGTGGTTAGACCGCCGCCCGAACTAACCTTTTGTGCCACTAACTCATAATTACCAATGCCCTTAGCTTTTATTACGGTCTACGTTTCCTTGACCGCCTTGCAAGATTGAGCTTATTGTTTTCACATTTTCCGATATGGTGTGGGGTGGTGGAGTGGCGTATCTTTCGAGTAGTGTCGGTAAAAATGAGTATATCCCGGAGGAGGTGGAATGCTATGGCTTTTCGGCCTTTGATCGTTTTTGTGGTTTTGAAAAAAAAAAGAGAAGAAAAGAAAACAGAAAAAGAAAAAAAGAAAAAAAAAATTGTATATATATAAGAGTTCTTGGAATGCCAATTTTTTTTGGGATTTGATTTTTGTTGTGTTGATGTTGGTGAAGGGGTACTTCTTCTAATCTAGTACGGATAAGGAGATGTTGTTGTGTTACGTAGTGGTTTGTTCCTGGTTGACGAGCTTAGGTATGAACTAGACCTGGATATGACGTATGTCTCCAGCTTGTGGAATGATGAGGAGAAGTGGAAGGTTGGATGAATTATAGGTTGAAACTCGGTTGATGGTTTGTACTATTCAGGCGAGCATCCTTATAAGAGGTTGAGTCTTCCATTGCTACGAAGGGAAGAGCTTCGGTTTTAGTGTTCGATGTTCAGTAAAGCTCACTTGCACTTTCTACTTTCTATTTTATCGTAAATATCCCTCTCGTTAGCCCTGACCCTAGCTTAACATTACAACCTATCAAGTCCTACCTGACCCTACTAGACTTTGATTGACCTTGATTAGTGGAGATGTTTACGACGTATAAGCCTATGGTGTAACCTCGGTAAATTATACGTCTATAATCTAAACCGGTCATTGGTGATAAATGTCGAAGAAGCTATACACACACACATTCTTTTTCTAAATACAAGGTTGAACTTAAATATTATGCATTTGTGTCATTTACTTGTGTTTTACCATTTCAATTCTTTTAGACTTGATGTATGATAGCAATGTTGACTCCATCTTTATTTTTGAATCGCTCATTTTTGCTCGAGGGTGAGCAAACGCAAAGTAGGGGGTAGTTGATGAGAGTCAAATTGGCTATCATTTTCTAGGTAATTATACCCCGTTTATACCTCGTTTTATATGTTTTCTGAGACATTTGGGTTGTATTTTGATGTATTTACACCTTGGTTATCATTTCGGGACCTAGGACGTAAAGTCCGGGATTCTCGGTCTTTTTCGGTGTAATTTCCTATACTCTCGGTCACCCTAGTATTCTGTAGGGATTATGTGTGGTATTTGTTGTGATTTTGTACAGGACTTAGGTGTTTGAGATGTCTGGAAGGCAAGTTACGAGGATTGGAACGTGTGCCCGAAGCTTAAGCGTTCAAACGGATCAAAACGCGGTGGTACTACAACCATACCTTCCATTGATCTGCATTTTGATCTACCTTAGAGGCATTTTCTGGACAGTACATCCTCATGAAAGTTGTAGACAATTTCATTTTCTTTCCAACGGATTTTGAATCACTCATTTTGGAGATCTACACACAAAGTTATGACTGTTTTTCTGAGGGTGTGTCACCATAGGCGTTCCTGATAGGTTTTGTGAAGGAAAAAATCTGACAGGCGGCTGCCTGTCAGTACAGGCGCCCGCCTAGCAGTCCAGATCTGCAAAACACTTTAAATACCCCCTCATTTTGATCTAGATAAAATCTCTCCCTTTTTAGATCGATTTTTCCAGTTTTTGCTGCGTTTTTCTTCATCTTTTCTTAGCTTAGATTAGTTGTAGGTAGATTAGCTTAGTTTAGACGTAGATCGTTGTAATCCGGAGAATCTCGGGGATAGCTTGACGCGTTAGTGACGGGATTTCTTCCGAAAAACCAATTTTCTACCCGGTAATTTTAATTAACATATTGTTCTTGTTTTGAATCTTGTTTTATGTTAGCTTTGATTGTTGATTTCATTTATTTTGCTTAGTAGTATAATGAGTAGGTAATCGTTATATAGCGAGATATGTGATAGCCTTCGAAATCGAATCCTTAGCTCGTTGATTGAAGTGTTTTGATGTTATGATTGTTAGATTTTCGGTGTTGTTATCGTTCTAGAACTTATTCTAAATGACTTTTGTCGAATTAATTACTCGATAATCATATTTCACGCGTCTTCTTTACATATGTATTTTGCGAGAGGATACGGGAAAAGGGGTTCTAGGATCACCCTGTAACCGACTGAGTTGTTCAGATTCGGTTCCGTGTGTGAGGTTTATATCATTGTTAATGAGCGTCTCATAGATCGTAGACCGTGTCGGGTCAGTTAAATCCGGTCAGCGGACTGTTGAACCTGACATAGGAGGGTAGATTATTGAATTAATCTCTATACTCGGAATTAGGAAACGACACCCTTTGAGTGACAACGAGGCGGACTGTTGAACCTAACATAAGAGGGTAGATTATTGAATTAATGTCTATTCTCGGAAACAGGAGACGACACCCTTCAACGATGCCGAGAACATTAGAGTTTGTCGAAACACTTCCGGAAACGAGTTAGGGTTAGAGAGTAGTTGGTTGGATCATAGCTCGGCTATCTTGTTTTTCGTAGTTTAAAATCTTTTCTCTTATGCTTATTTAGTTGTTGGAACCGGTGATCGACAAATCACCACGTTCAATTATTGTGTTGACTTGAACTAGGGACGAGACCGACTTTGGTACTCGACCAGATTCCCTGTGGGATACGACCTTGACTCACCAATTCTAGGCTACTGTTGACCCTGTACACTGCCGGTGAGATTGGACACTTAGAAACGGCCGATCACATTTTCGAGGAGGTTCTACTACGAGGATTGACGTCCACCAGTCGTCGCTTGGAGATACAATCCGGAAGACTGCGGCTTCTCTTTTGTCGATTGCGGCTCCTTCTTCTATTGGGTAAATCTTCTATCTTCTTGTATTTATATTATTTAATCATGTGAATTGTGGTAAAATTGCACGCAAATTTAATTCATAGCATCCGATGTGCATGATCGAGTGTCTCGATCGGTGCTGTGAATCGGATCTGACGATCCAATTATGGAACGGATCCAGATTCGGGTTTACGTATATCTAGCATGTGGTATCGGAGTTAGATTAAAGAGATTTTGCGATCTTGATTGCATAATTAATTAATAAGGAGTGGAATTGAATAAAAATTACATCTTTTATATATTTGTTATATATATGCGTGTTGAATGTTTATGGTTGACGAGATGGATTGGGGTTGGTTCTTGTTTACCGTTAGATCTATTGTAAACCCAATTTTTCCGGGTATAGGAAATTATGTAATTTATTTGTTGTAATTTAATTTCCTAGTAGTTAGAATATATACCATATCGGCGGCCCTGTTGTATTTTTGTTTAAATATTCGAAGAACATCAACAAGGAAAGGTAGCAGCGCGATGGTAAAGAGGTGTGTTTCAGATCATGTAGACCACGGTTCGATCCCCCTTGACGTGTTTTTATCAAAAATCGTAGCAATTTCATAAAAAAAATCGTAGCAGCTGGGATTCGAACACAGGCTGCAATGATGGGAGAAGAGGAATGATAACAACTCATTTCGTAGCTCGTTCATTCAAGAAACGAAGCGGTTAATTATTATACTGAGCGGCGGCAGTATCAATTAGAGATTAGTAAATCCTTTAAACATAGGTTTTATTTATTTACTTAATCTTCTTTTTATAGATTAGATACTGGGGGTACCAATGGTCCATCTCGGTTGTTTATTTTTCGCATTTATTTTCTTATATGATTATTTATGTGATATAACCATGTCATGCATCATATTCATCAATTTCGCTCCTAGCGTATGCATACATGTAGAAAATTAATTTTGGCATTAATTAGGCATGTATGGACACGTAATTAGTTTAGATTAATTTTAGGTAATTAATTAAATTAATTGAACAAACAGAATTTTATCTGGATATAAAATTCACATGATAAAATAAAATTTACTAGGTAAATTTGGTTTTGGGATCTAAAATTCTTTGAGAATTTTAATTATGTAGTGTCTACATAAATAGGATTTAATAACCGAAAATTTGGAAAGTCATAAAAAAATAGGACACTAACTAGACGGTATTTGGAACCGATAAGTTGGTGATTGTTTTTCATTATTTATTGTTTTCGATTATTGGAAAAATTCTGAGATCCAAAAACTTTTATCAGGACTAATTAGGACTATAAAATTCTTTGGTGAATTTTATTTGTGTAGTGTCTACACAAGAGATTTCTAAGTATTCGGAAAATTGTAAAATCATGAATGAGGTGACCCTTGTTAGACGGTATTTGGAACCGATAAACTAGTAGGAGCTTTAATTTTGTGATTTATTGTTTTTCGATTTTATGGGAAAATTCATAAGTCCTAATATATTAGGATTATAAAATTCATGGTGAATTTTAATTGTGTAGTACACAAAGAATTTACATAAATCCATAAAATTGGAAAATCGTGAATATAGTGACACTAGTTAGAAGGTATTTGGAACCGATAAACTAGTGGGATGATTAATTTAAATATTCATCACTTATTGTTTTTCGGATTGTGAAGAAATTCTGAAAATGCTAATGAGACTACCTATTTTTTAAAATAATGAGTGGGAGCGGGGAAGGTGACAACCGACCCAGGGCCTCTACTGTTGACACAAGCAAGTGAGAGAATGGTGACGCCTCGTGCCGCTTTGATTTCGCCCCCCTAAGGATGGCCTTCACCGCTATCAAAATGCATGGTTTGGTCTCCGAAAGGATAGGATTTTGGGTACTCGTCGGGTCACTGACCGACCTTAAGGCGGCATACTCGGGGCGTACTTTGAGATCTGAAATAGTAGGTCACACTCACAAGGATATTTTTGGAATTATCTTGGTGTTAAGGGTGATTTTATATGATTTATACCGTTATATTTCGTAACGATTTCTCCCATAATCTGATAAATTGCATAGAAAAGTAAGTGCTTATTAGATTTATTGAGCAAACGAGTTTTAAATGTGTTTAAATGCAAAATCGAGATATTTACGTGATTTTATCGGTGTTTTATGTTTATTCGTATGATGTTACATTTTGCATGTTTCTATCAAGTTGTTAGGTACGTTTTCATGATGAGTAAGGAGCTTAAACGATGATCACATGAAGATGGAAGAGTTGAAAGATGTTTAAGTGAAGAATCATTCAAGAAACCGGAACCAGGCACTTCATGGGGATTTTGTCCACACTTGTAGGCACTTTCAGGGAAAGTTGTCTTGATGAAAGTTGTAGAGGATTGAAATAGCTTTCCAACGCATGTTGAATCACCTCATTTGGAGCCCCAGAAGTGAAGTTATGAGCAAAATACTAGAGCAAGGTAGTGGACGGGCGTCCATAAAAGTGAACTGGCGTCCAGAATCGTATTTTACATTCAGAGAGTTCAGACGCGTTCTGAACGAGCGTTCTTTCTCCGTTCATAGAGGTTGGACGAGCGTCCATGATAGTGGACGGGCGTCCACGGCACCGACTCAGCGAAACCGACCTAAAAATCTATAAATAGGCGCGATTTCCCAAACCCTAATCAGACAATTCGAACCCTAATATCTTAGGGGCGGCTCAGGCTGCGTTTTTACCCTATTTTCTTCCAGTTTATGCACTTTAATTCCTAGATTAGATTAGGTAGATTTATGTTCTTTAATTCATCAATTTCAAGCTTTCAAAGGATGCTAAGAGGCTAATCCCTCTTTGAACAAGCGTTGTGAAGCCGTCCATCAACCATTCAGTTTTGTTCGTGATTAATTCGTGAGTTTCTACTTCGAAGTTGTTTCGTTTATCATTGTTTATTATTGTGTATTGCAATTACATCGAAAGATCTTTGCTTTTATGATTGTTTTAACTTGATGAGAGTCATGTTAATGTTAGATCACCATGATAAAAGTTTAGACCTTTAATCTAATCAAAACGAAAGTTATTAGATTGATTTTCTAGATTAGAAATCAAAAGATTTCACGCCTAGGTTAGAAAGACGTAATCTTTAACATCGAAAGATAAAAGATTAGAAAACGAACTCGTCTACGAGAGTAGGAGTTTATGCCTTTGATTAGGTGAATCACGACTTGAGTAGAGATCACGAATTAATCCGAATTAGAATTGAATGTTGATAGGATAGGTGGATCAATTGCTTGTTCGTTCGTTATAATTTGATTTTAATCCTTGAACTTGAATTGTTAGATTAGTCTACTTTTTCTGCACTTTAGTTTAGTTTAGTTTATCGCTTTCAATCTTTCCTAGCATTGGATTAATCTCCTCTGTCTAGTTACTTTTATGCAATATTTGTTTAGGTTAGTTTTCGTGACAATAGTTTAGTTGAAAACAAAAGCTAGGATTCACATTCGTCTAGTTCCCCGTAAGATCGACCCGGCATTAGCCTCCATACTACGATCCTTATACTTGAGGTTAACCGGCTTATTACTTGTTGTTTGGTATTGATAAAATCCGGGACAAGTTTTTGGCGCCGTTGCCGGGGAACCGGACGGTTTGCCTAGTTTTTGTTTTTATTTGTTTTTCGTTTTTCTGTGTTAGTTCAGTTTTTTTCTTTCTGTTTTCTGTGTTTTAATCCCTGTTTTTAGGTCGATTCCTAGGAAGATTAACCTTTAAGTAGTTAGGATATTGGTGTTTTAGATTAGGGTTAAAGTTTCTGTTAGTGATTAGTTTTTTTCTCCCTGTTTTTCCTGCTCTGTTTTCTTTACTTTTCTCTCTGTTCTGAAATCGTTTCTGCTCTTTTTCTGGAAAATTTTGCATATGAACGAGCGTCCATACCTATGAACGCCCGTCCACTGTAAAAATTTCAACTCTGTTCTGTTTCTGACCCCTCAGACGAGCGTTCGGTTTTCTGAACGCCCGTCCACTTCAACCTCCAGGCAGACGCCCGTCCAGGACCTTGGACGCCCGTCTGTCCTCCTGTTTCAGTGTCTTTTCGTAGGTAGGGTTTTTGTTTCTATCCTTTCTAGTTTCCACATTGATTCGGTGACATCTAAGGTTGAATCATCTGACTCCACACCTTTCACGATCAAATTTTAGGATAAAAGGGTCCGTTTTAGCACTTGATAGTATTTTGGCCATAACTTTCGGCTCGAGTGTCGGATTGGCGCGCAGGACCCCAATTCGGAAAGCTCGTTCCGACGCCGACGACGTGGCAGACGGCGGGAGGCCGTCCGACACCGTTTTCGAGGTCAAAATCCACTGTTTTCCCTTCCATATTGGGCTCAGACGATTTCAACACGTTTTTGGTGTTTCCTGTTTTTCTGTTTTTAAATTTTTCGTAGTTAAGTTTCGTAGTTTTTGATTCCTCTAGGTTTAGTTATCCTTTCCCTCTGTCTGATCTGTCCTTTCGTCACTTTCTATCCTTTCTTGCTCAACACCTTGAGTTGGTGTTCGGTTTATGCAAACTCGTAGTCATAAGGGACCACTAATCTATTCCCCTGACCCCGAGCGGACCATAGTCCGACCCAATAGGCGGAGACTTCGTTTCGACGAAGGAAACGCTCTAGATCAAGAATTTGAGCAATATCTTTCAGGAGAAATCGAAAGAATAGTAATAATGGCAGCGGAAGATAGACGGACGTTGGCCGACTATGCCATGCCCGGTACAGTCACCATCAACCCGGCTATCGTCATGCCTACCATTACTGCTCCAAACTTCGAGCTTAAACCCGGACTTATTCAGATGATGCAGCATGCATCGATTTTTCACGGCTATCAATCTAAAAACCCCCACACTCACTTACACACATTCTTGCAAATATGCGGTACTACCCGTATCCAAGGTGTAAGTGATGATGCCATCAAGCTTAAACTATTTCCATTTTCCTTACGGGGGGAGGCACTCGAGTGGTATCACTCCCTCCCCTCTGAATCCATCACTACGTGGGCGGAGCTCGAGAAGGAATTTCTAAGTCAATACTTTCCTCCTTCAAAAACAGCCCACTGTCTGAACGAAATCTTCACATTCCGTCAGCTGGAAAATGAATCATTCTTTGAGGCGTGGAAAAGGTTTAAGTCTCTCCTGCGAAAGTGTCCCCATCATGGCTTGCCAAAGCAAAGGCAAGTCCATACTTTCTTCAGCGGATTGACCGAGCTCACCAAGGGCATGGTCAATAGTTCCTCTGGTGGGGCATTTCTCAAGAAAACACCTGATGAGGGGTGGGCATTGTTCGAGGACATTGCCAAATATAACTACGCCCCCTCTTATCAAGCCATCCAGGCACCTCCTCCCCCTCCCAAGGTCGAAGAGGTGACTATGCAAAGTCTTGTTGCCATACTGCAAAAGCAGATGGCACCTTCTCAACTGACAACCTCTCACACCGGCCCCTACCCGAGTTATCAGGCTCCTTCACTTTCACAGAACTCTCAAGTTCTGTATTGTGAAGCATGATGTCAGACTGGCCATATGACTGGCCAATGTCAATTTTCTTCCCCCTCTGCTCAGCAAGTCAATGTTGTTCATGACTATGGACAGCATAATCCAAACACATGCCAAGTATGTGACAGCATGGGGCATACTGCTCGCTTCTGTCCCATGATTGGGCAGAATGCGGAAGTCAATGCTTTCTCTGGCCAGACAAATCAGAGATTCAATAACCAATTCTCTGGCCAGAACAGTTTCCAAAACCAAGGGTTTAATCAATCTTCGGATTTAATCCTAATTCGAACTTCAATAGCAACCCTGGTTATACTCAGAACCCAAGCTATAATTCTTCCAATCCACAGCAAAGGTTCAATCAGAATTGGCCAGCCAATTCTAATTCTGCATTCCAAAGTCGGCCAAGCCAGCCATTTCCCCAGAACTTTCAAAACTCTCAAGGCACCTCCCACCAGGACGATATAAAAGCCGAATGGAGTTCATTTCGGGAGGAGCAAAGCAGGACGATGAAAAGCCTTGAGAGGCAAATCGGGCAATTAGCTGAGCAGTTAGCCTCTAGACCATCAGGGCAGTTGCCCAGCTTCACGGAAAAGAATCCAAGAGGCGGTCAAGTCGCTCAAGCCGATTTAAGCAACAGCCAATGCACTGACCTCGTGCCAATAATGCAATACGGTAAAGAGGAGGCCAGTGCGATGAACTTAAGAAGTGGTTCTCAAGTTGGTGGTCCCCCTGGCTTCCAGGGAAACCACTAGCCCCTCCTGCCGCTGATAAGGCAGGAGGGGAAATTGAGCAACCATCATCCCCTCGGCTACAGAAGGCAAATCAGGTGGCTGATCCCCTGATAGAAGAAAGAGTTGAGATCCCTCAAGTGGCTGATCCCTTGAGGAATAAAGAATCGATCGGATATCCTCAGGTGGCTGTTCCCCTGAGAAGTGAAATAATTGAGGATCCTCAGGTGGCTGATCCCCTAAGGACTGATGAGTTAAATGATAGTCAGGTAGCTGATCCCCTGACTAATAAAAAGTCTGAAAAAGTTGTAAGGTGGAAGGACATGGAAGACAAAGATGTTAGTGCTTCCTCAAAGAAAGTATTTTCTGAGAGTGAGTTGAAGAAGCTTCCATTTCCACCGAGGAAGAGCAACATCCCTCTGAGTGAGGATAAGAAATATGAAAAGGTGCTTAACCTTTTGAAAAATACTCAGGTAAATCTGCCATTATCCGAGGTCTTGGTCGAGATGCCTAAGTATACAAAATTCATCAAGGATGTTGTGTCTTCGAAGAAAAAGTTAGCAGAAATGGATCAGGCAATTGGTGAGGATTGTTCAATGATCAATTATCCAGACTTACCAATCAAAAGAGGTGACCCCGGAAAATTCGTGCTCACATTGCAGATGGGAGGCTTAGTCTTTCCAAATTCTTTATGTGACTTGGGTGCATCCATCAGCCTGATGCCATTGTCTGTGTGTGAGCAGCTGGGTTTACAAAGTCTTCTAGAACCCACTTCCATGAACCTTCAGTTCGCCGATAGATCTTCTAAGAAAGCTTCAGGGATTCTGAAAGACATTTTAGTCCAGATCGATAGATTTACCTTTCCTGTTGATTGGTACGTCTTAGATATGGGAAAAGATGAGAAAGTCCCCCTGATTCTTGGGAGACCATTCCTGTCCACAGCTAGAGCCCTCATCGATTGCGATGGTGGGCAAGTAACTATCCGAGTTGGTGACCAAGAGGTGAGCTATAGTGTTTCTAAATCTATTCAAGTACCCTTCGGTTCTCCAACCGGCTGTTCCATTGAGGAGACGTCTGATGACTTCAATGACTTCATGGATAAGCAAGTCTTGGCTGTAGAAGCGGAATATGAGCGATTGATCGATAATCTGAATAGCCATGGTGTGGTTAATCTAGATCAGTTAGCAGCTGAATTTGAGGATGAGCTAAGAGAAGAAGCCTTGGCAGTAGGACCACTGAGTAAGCTCAGCGATGTTGAGTTGAAGAGTGGTGATCTTAAATCAAGTCTAGAGGAACCCCCTGTAGACTTGGTTCTGAAGCCGTTGCCTAAACATCTTAAATATGTATTTCTGAGAGAAGGTGACCGGCTTCCTTTGATCATCTCTGCCGAGCTATCTCGAATAGAAGAGCTTAAACTGTTAAACGTCTTGCGCAAAAATGAGAAAGCCTTTGGATGGCAGGTGGGAGATATCCGAGGGATATCTCCCGACATCTGTATGCACAAGATCAAGACTGAGGAGGGTGCAAAACGAGTTAGACAGCCTCAGAGAAGGCTTAACCCTCATATGCAAGAAGTAGTCAAGAAGGAAATTATAAAGCTTCTAGATATGGGTATCATTTACGCCATTGCAGATAGTGAGTGGGTATCCCCAACTCAAGTAGTTCCCAAAAAAGGTGGAATTACTCTTGAGAAGAATGAGAAGGGAGAAGAGATAGCATTGAGGCTCGTTACTGGATACAGAGTATGTATCGATTATCGAAAACTCAATGAGGTCACACTAAAAGATCATTTTCCCCTTCCATTCATAGACCAGATGCTTGAGCGTCTGGCGGGGCACGCATTCTACTGCTTCCTGGATGGATATTCAGGATACTTCCAGATACCCATCGACCCTGTTGACCAAGAGAAGACCACTTTCACTTGCCCATATGGGACATTCGCCTACAGGCGGATGCCATTTGGTCTCTGTAATGCCCCGGCCACCTTTCAAAGGTGTATGATGGCAATCTTTGACGGGCTAGTTGAAAAGTGCATGGAGATTTTTATGGACGATTTTTCGGTCTTCGGTCAATCCTTTGACGACTGCCTCAATAATCTTGATCAGGTGTTGTCTAGATGTGTGGAAAAGGACTTAGTACTCAATTGGGAAAAGTGCCATTTTATGGTCGATGAGGGGATAGTTCTTGGCCACAAAGTGTCCGCCAAAGGTATAGAAGTAGATAGGGCCAAGGTAGAAGCTATTGAGAAGATGAGTTATCCTAAGAATGTACGCGAAGTCAGAGGTTTCCTCGGACATGTCGGTTTCTATAGGAGATTCATCCAAGATTTTTCCAAAGTAGCCAAGCCCCTATCTACTCTGCTCAAGGAAGACGTTGAGTTCAATTTCGATGAAAACTGCAAGCAAGCGTTTGAGGAGCTCAAGAATCGGTTAATATCCGCTCCAATTCTTATTTCACCTGACTGGAACCTACCCTTTGAGCTTATGTGCGATGCATCCAACTATGCTGTTGGTGCAGTCTTAGGACAGCGCATCGAAGGAAAGTTCCAGCCTATCTATTACGCCAGCCACACGTTGAATCCTTCGCAAGTTAACTATACGACTACCGAAAAGGAATTATTGGCCGTAGTGTTTGCTATGGACAAGTTCCGTAGTTACTTGTTAGGTGCTCAAGTGATCGTGTGGACTGATCACGCTGCTTTGCGGTATCTGATGACTAAAAAGGATGCTAAACCGCGCCTACTGCGTTGGATACTGACCCTACAAGAGTTTGACGTTCAAATTAAGGACAAAAAGGGCAGTGAAAATGTAGTGGCGGATCACGTTTCTAGAATGTTAAGTGAGGAGAAGGGTGATCCTGATGATATAGATCTTTACTATCCTCTAGAAAACATTATGTTGATAGACGGTTGTCCTCCTGTTGTTCCATGGTATTCTTCCATTGTAAACTACCTTCATGCCCGTTATCTCGATCCTGAAATGTCTTATCAAGAGAAGAAGAAGTTCTTCTCTGATATGAAATATTTCGTTTGGGATGAACCTTATCTTTTCAAGATCTGTAAAGATGGTTTGCTTAGGAGATGTGTTCCAGAATCCGAGCAACGCGGTATAATCGAGCAATGCCATAGTGGACCCACAGGTGGTCACTTTGGTCCTTGGAAAACGGTTGCGAAGATCTTCCAGTCCGGTTTCTATTGGCCCACGATCTTTAAGGACGCAGAAGCTTTCTGTAGAGCTTGCGATCGGTGTCAAAGAACCGGAGCTTTGACAAGGCGGTTTGACATGCCGTTGAAACCCATCCTTGAATGCGAAGTCTTTGATGTTTGGGGCATCGATTTTATGGGACCATTCCCATCATCTTGCGGGAACAAATACATCTTAGTCTGCGTTGACTATGTTTCGAAATGGGTGGAGGCAATAGCCACTCCTCACAATGATCATAAAACGGTCATGAAATTTCTGAAGAAGAACATCTTTGTGCGGTTTGGATGTCCACGCGCCTTGATCAGTGATGAAGGGACACACTTCTGCAACCGACCTTTGGAAAAAGTCCTCGAGAAGTATGGTGTTCGCCATAAAACTGGCACACCATATCATCCGATGACTAGTGGTCAGGTTGAGCGAAGCAACCAGAGTCTTAAGAAAATCCTGGAGAAGACGGTGAATAGTCATAGAAAAGACTGGAGTCTGAAGTTGGACGATGTACTTTGGGCATATAGGACTGCCTATAAGACCCCTATGGGTACATCGCCATATCAAATGGTCTACGGGAAACCATGTCATCTGCCTGTCGAGCTAGAGCACAGGGCGTACTGGGCTACGAAGTTTCTTAACTTCGATTCCCAATCATGTGGCAAACACCGCCTGCAGCAGTTGCATGAGCTGGATGAATTCAGACTCCAAGCTTACGAAAGCGCCAGGATTAGTAAGGAGAAGATGAAACTCCTCCACGATGCCAAGATAAAGAAGAGAGAATTCAAGGTCGGTGAGCAAGTGTTACTCTACAATTCCAGGTTGCATTTGTTTCCTGGCAAGTTGAGGACACGTTGGTCCGGTCCTTTCGAGATTCTCCAAATCATTCCTGGAGGTGTGCTAGAATTACGAGGTTATGGTGATCAACCGTTCCGAGTTAATGGTCAGAGGTGCAAGCACTATATAGGTGAACATAAAGAAAAGCCTTTGATTGTTAAATTCCTCGAAATCCTCGGGTGTGGGACTTCCGAAGTCAACCACTTTGACGAGTTTTCACCCGATTTGTTTTCTGAGGATGACGGTTGTGTTAAATCTGAAGATGTTCTAGCAGGTAGTGCTGATATGGAAGAGTTTGAAAGGGAGCGACAACTTAAACGTCATCAGAGGAACCGGAGAAGAAAGAATGCAACCATGGGGAAACTTAAAAAGGTATGGAGAGCTTTCAAAGATTTAACCCCATGTGTTCGCTGCTGTTTCTGCGGCCACACTACTGATTCGAGCTTACACGAGGTAGTGGCTGGCAGAAAGGTCAAATGGCCTGATCCAGGCTGAGCTTCAAATGGTGTCGAGCTAACGACATAACCATAAGCGCTACTAGGGGCACCCTAGATATCTGTTTTTGTTTTGTTTATTTTCTTTTGTTTTTCTTTTGTGTGTCTTCGTTTAGTTTTAGTCTAGTTAGGGTTTTGTGTGAATCTGCTCTGTATTTGTAATTGACGGTTGGATGTTCTGCACTTTTCCTTGGACGATGATTTTTCCATCTAATACGATTATCTCTTGTGTTTCATGTGATATAATTTCCCCCTATCCCCCGAGGTATTTCTTTGTTTTTCATGAGTGCAGGGTATTTGCATTAGCCTTTGTGAGTTTTAGATGATAGCAGTTTTCCGGTGGATGGTCCACAGTCTACTGCCTTCTTCGAGCATTTCTGGATCTGACTTCGAAGCATTTCCAGAATTGCCCCATTCGACCGACAAATCAGCTAAGTTTTCTTTTTCTTTATTTCTGCACAACATGAGGACATGTTGTTATTTAAGTGTGGGGGAGGGGAATGATCGCTATGTATCTACCATTTGCTTATATGATGTTATTTCTATGCTAAAATGAGCTAAATTTTCAAAAATTTTGTTTTGTCTCGAGTGAGCAATGCATGTTTTTGTTCGGTTTTGTTATATTCATCGATGCTTTATGCCATATGTTCCATAGGTTAGATGTTTCACCAAGATTTATTTTCCACGTGCCATAGTGAATGATGAGCTATATTTTTATGAGTTATACCCCTTTTGGATTAGTGGTTTTTGATTTCCTTATAAGTCATGTGCTTAGTGCTACGTATATATCGTGAGACTTATGATAGTTTGTATTTAGTTCCGAAGTATGAGATACTGTGAATATCTAGAAGTTTGAATGTGATAAGTAACACGTAACTAATGTCAAATGGGAAGTTGAAAATTTTAAATGAATACAATGTGTGTGTCGGAAGCTAGTCGATGATTTGAGTGAGGTAGGGTATACCACGTATGTCCTATACCACTATGATGACTAAGAGCTCACGACAGTTAGGAAAAGCTGCCTTATGATTGGAGTAAGGTAGGGTATTATCTCGAAATGTCCTATTCTGCTATGAGGGCAATAGCTTCTTCTAATGTGTGTTTAAAGTGAAAAAGTTAAATCAACTTGAAATTGGTTATGAAATGAATATAAGACTTAGTCTTTCGTTAATCTTATCCCCAGTATAAACTGATAGATATGTTGTAGGGATTATCCTCTGAGTATTTCAGAAAGGCCCTAGATATATTCGATCATTCTTTTCGGGATATGTCACGTTTGTAGGGTGCATCTTATGAGTGTCATTTATTGCTAGTCTACGAGGGGGTATTAGCTAGTTTTACTTTGAGTTCCTCAAGTTTGGATTTAGTGGAAGTTTTCTATGGCTATGCACACACACGATGGTGAACTTCTAAGTTATTGAATATATGTTATATTTGTTGAGATGTCTATACTATCTCGAGCTTGATTTTGTTTTGTTTTGCTCGGGACGAGCAAGGTTTAAGTGTGGGGGAGTTGTTAAGGGTGATTTTATATGATTTATACCGTTATATTTCGTAACGATTTCTCCCATAATCTGATAAATTGCATAGAAAAGTAAGTGCTTATTAGATTTATTGAGCAAACGAGTTTTAAATGTGTTTAAATGCAAAATCGAGATATTTACGTGATTTTATCGGTGTTTTATGTTTATTCGTATGATGTTACATTTTGCATGTTTCTATCAAGTTGTTAGAGTACGTTTTCATGATGAGTAAGGAGCTTAAACGATGATCACATGAAGATGGAAGAGTTGAAAGATGTTTAAGTGAAGAATCATTGAAGAAACCGGAACCAGGCACTTCATGGGGATTTTGTCCACACTTGTAGGCACTTTCAGGGAAAGTTGTCTTGATGAAAGTTGTAGAGGATTGAAATAGCTTTCCAACGCATGTTGAATCACCTCATTTGGAGCCCTAGAAGTGAAGTTATGAGCAAAATACTAGAGCAAGGTAGTGGACGGGCGTCCATAAAAGTGAACTGGCGTCCAGAATCGTATTTTACATTCAGAGAGTTCAGACGCGTTCTGAACGAGCGTTCTTTCTCCGTTCATAGAGGTTGGACGAGCGTCCATGATAGTGGACGGGCGTCCACGGCACCGACTCAGCGAAACCGACCTAAAAATCTATAAATAGGCGCGATTTCCCAAACCCTAATCAGACAATTCGAACCCTAATATCTTAGGGGCGGCTCAGGCTGCGTTTTTACCCTATTTTCTTCCAGTTTATGCACTTTAATTTCTAGATTAGATTAGGTAGATTTATGTTCTTTAATTCATCAATTTCAAGCTTTCAAAGGATGCTAAGAGGCTAATCCCTCTTTGAACAAGCGTTGTGAAGCCGTCCATCAACAATTCAGTTTTGTTCGTGATTAATTCGTGAGTTTCTACTTCGAAGTTGTTTCTTTTATCATTGTTTATTATTGTGTATTGCAATTACATCGAAAGATCTTTGCTTTTATGATTGTTTTAACTTGATGAGAGTCATGTTAATGTTAGATCACCATGATAAAAGTTTAGACCTTTAATCTAATCAAAACGAAAGTTATTAGATTGATTTTCTAGATTAGAAATCAAAAGATTTCACGCCTAGGTTAGAAAGACGTAATCTTTAACATCGAAAGATAAAAGATTAGAAAACGAACTCGTCTACGAGAGTAGGAGTTTATGCCTTTGATTAGGTGAATCACGACTTGAGTAGAGATCACGAATTAATCCGAATTAGAATTGAATGTTGATAGGATAGGTGGATCAATTGCTTGTTCGTTCGTTATAATTTGATTTTAATCCTTGAACTTGAATTGTTAGATTAGTCTACTTTTTCTGCACTTTAGTTTAGTTTAGTTTATCGCTTTCAATCTTTCCTAGCATTGGATTAATCTCCTCTGTCTAGTTACTTTTATGCAATATTTGTTTAGGTTAGTTTTCGTGACAATAGTTTAGTTGAAAACAAAAGCTAGGATTCACATTCGTCTAGTTCCCCGTAAGATCGACCCGGCATTAGCCTCCATACTACGATCCTTATACTTGAGGTTAACCGGTTTATTACTTGTTGTTTTGTATTGATAAAATCCGGGACACTTGGCTCAAAAAGGAAGGTAATCAACAATTAAATGGAAATGTCTGATTTTAGTTAATTGTTGAGAGAGATTGTCTCAATTTAATCGTCACCTCTTTGACCTACCCTAAGGCGGCACTGTAGGTGTGAGATTAAATCCTTGGAATGGTAGGATAAACTGCATGCATGAAATCACATTTATTATTCCTAAAATTATTATATGATCTGGTGTATGATTTGATTTATATTTCTGTCATAATTTATTTTACAACTACATATCATCTTAAGATGACTAGACTGCCTAAATTATTAATATTACTGTTGATGACTTCGTAAAAGTGGAAAACTAACAAGAACGTTGAACTCAATAATCGAAAATGCAAATTAATTCTTCAGAAGAGGATGTTCCTCTTGAGCCTATAAACTTAAGTGACATTGATAAGTATGTCACTGCTGTCACTCTTTTTGAACGGGAGACAAATTAAAATTAGTTCAAAGATGACAAGATTAATTTGGCATCAGGGCCGGCCCTCCTGTGAGGCCGGAGAGACGCCTGTCTTAAGCCCAACGGTACCGGGAGGGCCCAACGGTACATGTTTCGCTAAAAGAAAAAAACAATTCCATGTAGATTCAATCCGATCCAACCTAATATAATATGTAAATTTATTTTTTATAAATGCCCAAAATTTGTTTTACTCCAATCGATAAAGGTGTTGGAAAATTTTGATGAATAAGAATTTGACAGAAATTGTTGAAGACTCCAAGGCACGCAAAGTGTTATCTTTGAAGAGATGTTTCGTCCCACACGAATTGTCACTAAGGACACTCAAATCATGCAACCCTCACACGAAAGGGTAAGTAATTGTTTTTATAATTAATAAATGACAGATTTATTCTCATCCTATTATTTGCTTCGTGCTTATATATTATACACTACTGAAAAACCCCAAGTAGTATCATATGTATCCATATAACTTAGCGTGTGTCACACTGAGGATTAAGTTTATGGTGATACACTTGAACTATTAGTCCGTGGTGAACTTAATCAAAGTATGGGGTCTATTGATTAAAACACCATTAATGCGCCCAGAACACTTTATGGTGTCACCGTCTTATCCGGACCGTCGACATTGGTTGTCTAAGTGGGGCATTTTTATATGATTAGATTCGTATAGGACTGGACCGATTTAATCTGCATTTCTAACATAATTCCGTGATTGAAAAATCTCATTAAATCAAAAGATGATCATTTATGGATTAACCTTAATCCTGAAGTGATTGCACACACCTGCTTGTTTCAAGATAGGGTTTGATGTGTTCGTTAAGGATTGCTAAGAGGCGCGGTCCGAATCACTTTCACATTGGCACTATTCTAGAATGAGTGAGGAGTGTGTCTCTCACAGATATGGAATCCATTCCTTCCCGCGGGAAGTAGAAAGACAATCCCCTTATTTGTTAATCCTAGAAACTGATCGATCGGCCGAGTTCGTATTGGTTATGAACTAATTGATCACTAGTGGGTTAATGGTAAATAAGGATAAAATGTAATGAAGAAGGTTTACGGAAATATTCCCGCTTCGCTATTGATAATCTATGGAGGGTTAGTCTGTATGTAATGATTATGTCAATGGACACTTATTGACTCGACGCTTTGAGAATAAGTTATATCTATAATCGATAGAGCTCAGTTTCAGATTTATGGTGGTGTTATTCCGAAATTAATGAGTTGAGTAGAAATATTATGTTCGATGAATATTTTATTCAATTTATTGTAGCTACTGGTTATAGGTCCATGGTCCCCGGGTTGTCTCCTAACACGCGAGTGTTTTCTCGTTTTGTGGAACCTCGAGAATAAATTAAATAGTTGGTCCATTTAATTAATATGTGAATATTATTTATTTAATAAATAATATGTAAAATAAAAAAGACATTTACTATTAAAATTAATGGTAAAGGTGGCGCGATGTATTTTGAGGCAATTAGGAAAATAAATTTTTCTAGATTATGTCACATGTGTAATTAATTAATTATTTATTTGTTAGACAATTAATGGAAAATAATAGATTGATTTTATATCATTATCTCATTTATGGAGATTATCTCATATTTTATGGCAAATATCTTTTCTTTATGGAAATAGGTGATTGTATTGTGAAAATGATAACTCTCTCTTGACTAGTTATTTTCCTATGTAAAGAGAGTTCCTCCCAACACAATAGCACATCAAGATCCGTGCCACTTTCACTAAAAATAATTTTTTTTTGTCTTAGCCATTGGGAGAAGAAAAACTAGGGTTTTTCTTAAGCATATTTACAGAGGTTCTACTACGAGGATCGACGTCCACCAGTCGTCGCTTGGAGATACAATCCGGAAGACTGCGGCTTCTCTTTTGTCGATTGCGGCTCTTTCTTCTGTTGGGTAAATCTTCTTTCTTCTTGTAGTTATATTAATTAATCATGTGAATTAAATCGTGGTAAAATCGCCCGCGAATTTAATTCGTTGCTTCCGCTGTGCATGATCGAGTGTCTCGATCGGTGCTATGAATCAGATCTGACGATCCAATTGTGGATCGGATCCGGATTTGAGTTTCTGTATATTTAGCAGCTTATGCCTAATGGCCAAAGAAATTGAAGAAACAGAGGTAATATATAGTGCATATTCCTCAAATGCATCCACATATGACACTGCACAGTCTTCTATTTTTCCATTAGATTCTGCAAGCCTAATTGAAAATCTCATGAGTAGATTTGAAGACATTCAAACAAATCTTGAAATTCTGGAACAAGAATGTGAGAATCTGTGAGAGGAAAATAAAAGATTAAAGAAAGAACTAGATGAACTAAAAGCCGAATCAACTAGTAAGGAAGTACACTCGACTGATCAACATGCAACATATGATTACTTATCTGGTGCTGATAGACCAGCTTAGAAAACCTCCCTACCAGTTAAGAGAACCACTACAACACTTGAAGCACCAGCTTGCAAACCCTCAAAAAGGTTTGGATCCAGATCTGGTCTTGGCTACAATAGTCAAGAGGAGAAATGAAACAATGGACAACACAAATCTGATTCAATGACCAAAACTTGACCTAAATTCAGAAATGGACAGACCATAGTTTCAACTACTCATCCAGCTCTGGTGAAGTTGTTGGAGGCACTTAGACACATACTCATGTGTTGATCATGTTATATAAATCAGCAGTTATAGAAATCAACAGAATGATATATAGATGCTTGTATAGGCTTTACATAGAGTCTGAATCTTGTATTGGTTTGCTCGGAAAAGCTTTGTAATAGATTATGTATGATCAAGGTTTAGTGACACCCACAACTTCAGCAGAGGCACTTCATTGGTTTTGAACAGACTCAAGATACCAGCATACTAAAGGGCAAGGCTCCAAAGTTGATGGTTTGAAGATCTATGGACAAGCAACTTTAGTTAAGTCTTGTAATGGACTAAAGTATGCTTAAGCTGTGATTATACTTATCTAAATTAAAGGTGTCCTCTGATCTAACCAATTGTGATCAGAAGTAAAACAACAGGATCATAAAACAACAGGATCACAAACATCAGGACTGAATCAGCAGAGCAGATTCAGTAGAGGCAATATCAGCAGACTCACTTCAGCATTATAGTTACTTATTGAAGATCTTTTAGACATGTTTTGCACGTGGGAAATTCATCTAAAGTTGTATTAATGATGGAGAGATTTAAGGGACTATATCATATTTTATGCCAACCCAAGAAATCAGCAGACATGTGATTTCAGCAGATTCCAAATACACTCAACGGTCAAATTATATACTTGGAAGGCATAAAAATAGGGATTTGAATCAAGGAGAAATCAAAGGAAATTACTAAGGTTTAAATTCAAATCTCAACGGGCAGAAAGCATTTGAACTCAACTATAAATAGAGCTCAATGCAAAAGGTAGAAAATACCCAAACTATTACAAGTTTTGAAAACATAATCAAGCAATCAAAAACCTTCACTCTGTTCTACACTTATCAAGGATCATTTTATGCAAATCTCAGAATTCAAAGTTAAACTCAAGCATATCAAGATCATCTTTGAATCTAAGGATTTAACCTTTTTGTTTCAAACAAAGATGGAACATCAATTGAAGCAGTTGGACTGTGAAGGAGTTGCAACAAAAGTAGTGATAGTTGAAGAAGGAGATCTGGTGGATCTTTGAAGGATCAACAGGAGGATTTTGTTTGTGAAATTGCTGGGAAGGCAGTGAAGGACAGACAATCTAGATAAGAATTTGAAAGGTATTTTCAGTGAAAGATTATCTTTTGTAAGTTAGTTGTAGGAACAACTATAGTGATTACATCACAAAGGGAAGCGGTCAGTAGGAGATTACACCACTCCGAAGATCGATAACATCTCTGTCTCTCTTTACTTTCAGCATTTACTTTACGCACTTTAATTTCTGCAAGTCATATTTACTTAGCATTTTATCCATTTGCATTTTCACAAAAATAGCTGACTACACTCTGCTGAAAACAAGTTTTATCCACTGCACACTCAGCTGAAGTCATTCAACCGAGTGATCTCCACTTTTGTGAAAAGTTTGAAAAGTTTATAAAAACTCTCCTAAGTTTGTTCACCCCCCTCTATACTTAGGAACACCATTTATATGGGACCAACAATTGGTACCGGAGCAAGTGCAAACAATCAGTATCAGTTAGTTGTCACTTGTTACTGATTACTTTTGTACATCCATTTTTTTAAATTTGGATTTTACAAAGCTTTATACACACACTTGCATCATGGAATCTCAACAATATGTTAGCAACTGTGACATTTTCAATGGATAGATTTGATGAATATAAATTTTGAATGCAGAATCATTTAGCTCCTATTCATGAGGAATTACCTGATATTCTCACTGAAGGAAATATCCAGATCATGTATACCAGTACAGCAACTGCAACTACAGGAAAACAAGTGCTAAAACCTAAGAAAAATTGGACTCTAGAAGACAAAAAGAGGAACAATCTCAACTACTTAGCAATTGACTGCATCCTAAGAACTCTGGACAGTAGCATGTACCAAAAGGTGAAGGAATGCAAGACAGCTAAAGGGATATGGGACAAACTCAGTCTCATATGTGAAGGATCCGAATCAATCAAGGCAACAAAGCTAACCATGGCTATTGCTAAATTTGAAGAATTTAAAATGAAGCCTGGAGAAACAGTTGACCAAATGGAGAACAGATTCAATGCAATCATTGATGAACTTAGCAATCTTGGGAAGAGCTACACCAAGAGGGAGATCAACAAGAAAGTCCTAAAAGCCTTTCCACTTGAATGGAAAATACAGGTAATAGCCATGACTGAATCTCAAAAATTAGATATTGAGAATATTTTCTATTGTTTTAAGATTTAAAGGCTTATGAGTATGAGCTAAAAGAAGTGGAGGCCAACATGAAGGTGAAAGTACCCAAAACCTCAGCATTGGTGACCACTCCTTTACAACAAAGTACACAACCAAGTACCAGTGTACCTGAAGATAAATTTCAGCAGGATATGGCATTACTGATAAGGAAAGTCAATAAATTCCTTAAGTTTTTGCAAAACAAGTGAAACGAGGAGATTTTCACAAAAGATGCTCCAGAGAAAACAAATCACAACAAAATAAAAAAGATGAGGAGTATATGTGTTTCAACCGTAAGAAGCCTGGACACTTCAAAAGAGATTTTCCACTCCCCCAAAAGCAGCCTAATGCAGTTGATGGAAAGCACAAGCAGAAACGTAAATCCAGAAAGTCATTGAAGGCTGATGTGCAAGATGACTCCTCAAGCATATCAAGCTTTGATGATGATGATGAATCTGATGACAATGCACTGATGTGTCTGACAGAAAACAAGGATCCCATTTGTCTCATAGAAATTGAAGATCTTCATCTGCATATGATTCTTGTTTAGATTCTGAATTTGATAATTTAAATACTATGGATTTAGGTGATCATATAGACAATCTAATGACTGAACTGAAAACTATTCAAGACAGTTATGAAACTGTCAAAAATGAAAGAGATGATCTCAAATCACAAGTATCTAAATTATTATATGAATTGGAGTTACTCAAGTCTGAGAAACAAAAAGGTGTTGGGGAACCTACAGAAATTTCAGCAGACCCTAAACAGTCAGCTGAAATTCCAAAATTATCACAAAACGCCATTATTTTCTAATCTGGAAGACTACCTGGTGACAGGACTGGTATAGGATATGATGGCAATGCAAAATCTAAGTCAGGATTGGGTAAGACAACCAATGAAGGCACCAGTTCAGGTCCCAAATTTGTTGCTGCACCAAAACCTAGCACTAAGATTTCAGCAGAGTCAGTTCAGGCAAGGGTAAATCCAATCAAGAACAAGAAGCATCCAATCAATAGTGAATCCAAGAATGTTCAGCATTCTAAGACTGCTAAAGTCACGGGGAAAGGAAGACTATTCCCCACTGATGATGATTGGAACATGTTTGTACCAATTGCTAATAAAGCTAATATAAACAGAAAAGCTTATACGAAGAAACAGCCATTTCAGAAGGCGGCACCTTATTATAAAACTAAAGCTATTTATAAAGCCAAAACTAACAATGGTAAAGCACACATGCATAGCTTTCCACCTAAAGGCCAGAAACCATATGTAAAGAGAAATCAGCAGAGTAGGACCTTCTACAACACTGTGAACTTTACATATGAAGGTGACAGTTCAATTTTCCTAAAAAGATGTCTAAGACTTATGGCCTAGGAATTTACGTGATAGCTGACCCTCATGGACCCAAACAGATTTGGGTACCTAAAACTACATAATTTTGTGGATGCAGGACACCTGGTTCTTTGACAATGGGTGTTCAAGGCATATGACAGGGGTGAAAGAATCACTTTGAGGATTTCAAGAAAAAAGAAGGACCAAAAGTCAACTTTGGAGGTCTTGACAAACCTGGACAAACCAAAGGAGCTGGAACCTTCGCTAAGAATGGGCTAAAGATCCAAAATGTGGCATATGTGGAAGTAATCAAATTTAACCTTCTTAGCATTAGTCAATTTTGTGATAATGGCTACAATATCATCTTTACACAGAAGAAGTGTGAAGTGCAATAAAGACAAAAGAAGTGATAGTCCAAGGCAAAAGAAAAGAGAATATGTACATTGCAGATTGGAACACAGCTATTGCTAAAACTTGTCTCCTTACATAGACAAAATCAGAAATCAGCTGGATGTGGCTTAAAAGACTCAATCATCTCAACTTCAAAGGAATCAACAAATTAGCAAAAAGGAATCTAGTGGATGGTCTACCATACATAGCCTTTACCAAAGACAGTCTTTGTGATTCATGTCAAAAAGACAAACAGATCAAGTCAAGTTTCAAGTCAATCCCTCAACAAGGAACAAGCATGATTCTAGAATAATTGCATATGGATCTTTTTGGACCAGTGGAACATGTAAGTTTAAGAAAGAAGAAGTACACACTGGTAATTGTTTATGATTTCTCAAGATACACTTGGACAATATTTTTGAACAAAAAAAGAGATACCTTGAAAAGACTACCAGATCACTTAAAGAGACTACAACATGAAAATAGCTTATCAATCAACAAATTAAGATCTGATAAACGCACTGAATTCCTAAACAAAGTCATCCAGGCCTACTGTGAGGAAAATGGTATCCAACATGAACTTTCAGCTACCAAAACTCCACAGAAAAATGGTGTTGTTGAAAGAAGGAATAGAACTCTCAAGGAAGCTGCAAGAACTATTCATATTGAAGCAGGGTTACCTTTGAGATTTTGGGCAGAAGCAATCAGTACTACATGCTATACACAAAACAGAACCTTAATAAACAAAAAGCAAGGCAAAACTCTTAATGAAGTATGGAATGCAAGGAAGCCTAATATTTCTTACTTTCATACATTTGGAAGCAAATGTTTTGTCCACAATAATGGAAATGATCAACTCAAGATTTTTGCTGCAAAAGCTAATGAAGGAACATTTCTTTGATATTCTGAAAATTGCATAGCTTTCAGAATACTAAACAAAAGGACTTTATTGATTGAGGAATCAATTCATGTTGTTTTTTATGAAGGACATTTCAACAACACACATATAGAAGAAACTTATGAAGGCTTAAACCCTTTTGACACGGAAGATCCAGGATATTTGGAAGTTGGGCATCCCTCTGCAAGCTTACTAACTTAGCAGGACAAGAAAATTCAATCGAGCCTGAGCAGTCTGCTGAAATGCAAGGAGAATCAGTAGAAACTCCTGAACAAAAGGAAATTCCAGTAAATCAACATAACCTTGTTTGGTTAAGAGATCATCCAGAAGAAAATGTAGTTGTGATTTACATGTTGGAGTAAGAACTAGAAGACAACTTGAATTAATGTATAGTTTTTTCTTATCTCAAATAGAACCAAAGATAATTGATGAAGCAATTGAAAATCCAGACTAGATAGTGGCAATTCAAGATGAGCTCAATGAATTTGAAAAGAAATCAAGTCTGGGAATTGGTGGACAGACCAAAGAATGTCAACATCATTAGCACCAAATGGGTTTTTAGAAACAAGATGGATGCATGGGACAGTTGTCAGAAACAAGGCAAGATTAGTTGCAAAAGGGTACTCTCAATCTAAAGAAATAGACTTTGATGAAACCTATGCCTATGTAGCAAGATTGGAAGCAATCAGACTGTTCCTAGCTTATGCTGCCTACAAGAATTTCAAAGTACATTAGATGGATGTGAAAAGTACTTTCCTAAATGGAATCTTGGAAGAAGAAGTTTATGTACAACAACCTCCTGGTTTTGAAGTCAAAAGCAAGGAAGATAAAGTCAAAAAATTAAAGAAAGCTTTATATGGACTTATGTAAGCACCTAGAGCATGGTATTAAACTCTCTCTCAATTCCTGTTGGAAAATGGTTTCAGCAAGGGAGCCATTGACAAAACCCTTTTCAAGTTGCAAGAAGGATCAAGTCAACTGTTAGTACAAATATATGTTGATGACATTATTTTTGGCTCAGAATATACAAGACTTTGTGAGAAATTCTCAGCTCTCATGCAAAGTGAATTTCAAATGAGCATGATGGGAGAACTAAATTATTTTCTGGGATTAAAAGTCAAACAAATGAAAGATGGCATCTTCATAAATCAAGCTAAATAATCAAAGATATGATAAAGAAGTTTGGCATGGAAACAAGTGGCAAATCAACAATTCCTATGACTCCCAATGAAAAGCTAGATCTTGACAAAGAAGGAAAGGATGTTGATCAAATACTGTATAGGGGCATTATTGGCTCTCTACTATATCTAACTGCAAGTAGACTGATATATCCTATGCAGCTGGTGTATGTACAAGATTTCAGTCACAACCAAAAGAAAGTCACTAAGGTGCTGCAGAGAAAATTCTAAATTAAGTTAGAGACACATTGGAAGTTGGAATCTGGTATCCCATTCAAGGGGATTTCAAGTTAGTTTCCTACACAGACTCTGATTTTGTTGGATGCAAAGTAGAAAGAAAAAGCACCTCGGGCACATGTCAACTTTTGGGAAACAGACTTGTTTTCTGGTTCAGCAAAAAGCAGAACTCTATCTGAATAAGCACTGCTGAAGCTGAATATATTTCAGCAGGAAGTGGTTGTGCTCAAGTATTATGGCTTAGACAACAACTCAGAGACTATGGCATTGAAGAAAATGGCATACCAATCTTGTGTGATAATACAAGTGCCAAAGCCATCACTGAAAATCCAGTCTTACACTCAAGAACCAAACATATTGATGTAAGACATCACTTCATCAGAGACCATATGGAAAATGGTGGCATCAAGGTAGAATATATCCCTACAGAAGATCAGCTAGCAGACATGTTTACCAAAGCACTGCCAGCTGATAGATTTGCAAAACTAAGAAGAGAATTGGCCATAATTTCCATCTGAAAACTAAATGTTGGATGTCTCATAACTTTTCATTTGGATTGATGATAATCAGCAGGTCTTGGCCTTTGCCATGTTGGGTGAGCTCCATTGGCAGGTCAGACACTGATTTGATTAGTCCAAAATTTGATTAAGAGCTATCTTAAAGAACTTTGAAGAAATCAGCACAGACATCTCTACTAAACATATTTCAGCAGGACACCTATTTTAGCCGAGTATGGAAATCAGACGAGACATTTCAGCAAAATGAACTTCAGCTGATACAATTCAACCAAGGCATGGTTTTTATCAAAGGCAAACCAGTCAACAAATCCTAGCCGTTGATCTTTGGAGGTAAATATCCCTCTATGATAATCAAGTATTTTTATACAAATTATATGTTTGATTAATTAACAAGTATTAAGGAATTTAAAATGGTACTTAATGGGATGATACGGGTAAATCAAATAAAATATTTGATTGATAAATCCCGGATTTTACGGCAATAATTGGAGGGTTTTCTAAAAATTCAAAAAGAAGTATATAACAAGCCCTAATCCCTCCCCATTGCATTGGACTATCTGGAAAACCTCCTTTCAGTTCGCTTTACCTCAAAAAATTTCTTTCCACACTGTTATCGAAATGGCTCCCAAGGATGATGTTATCACCGGTGTTTCTGTAAACATCGATGGGTTCGTGAAAGATTGTGGAGACAGGGAAATAGCGAAACATATTGGAAGATGGATGAGGAGAGCAAATTTGGACGATATCATTCATTTTGATACCACAGAGATCATCTATGTCAATTTGGTGGAATATTGGAAGAATACTTTTGTTGCTGGAGATGCAGATTAGATAGCATCCATTGTCAATGATCAAGCGATGCAAATTTGATGTCCACTCTCTTAAACCTAAAAGTTGGAGAAATCTCAGACCCGATGAGACTAAAAGTTGATGATAAAGCTTTTTGGAAGGTGATAGCTAAAATTGAATCTTCCAAAGCCGTCTATACAGGTGCTAATACCTTTCTGAAACCGAATTCAAAAATTTCTCAACTCTAGTAGCGAAGAGAATTGAAGGCAAATCTGGAAACTACAATGCCATAACAGCAGTCAGATTAAGGTTGATGGCAGCAGTCTGGTATCAACTAGATTTCAACTGGGCTCAGTTTGTCGTTGATCAAATGCTTGGGCAATTAACAATGGAGAAAAGTCAGAGACAGATCAACTTAAAGAAGGGACAATCTGAGGCAATTGGTGAATTTGCAATCAAGAAGACTTATGGACTTGTATTGCAGTCCATCTTTGAAATGCCTGAATTAATTCTGTCAATCCTAAACCGTTGCATGAGGCAAAGAAAAGAAATGAAATTAGCATGAGTGAAAGTGGAACTGCATCTAAGGCTGCTGAGCAACCATAAAAAATCAGCAGACCGAAGAATAAAGTTGTAGACTTGCAAAAAGTGGTTGTTACCTCATAACCACTGGATCAGCAGGGGACCAAGAAATCAAAGAAGAGACCTGCTGATACTTTAGTGGCAAAATTTGAAGAATAAGAGGACTCTTAGCATACTCTTGTTAAAACCCATAAAAGGCTGATAGAGCAAAGAAAGAAGAGATAGTATTGATGATTGTTTTGATCTCAGAGACATCATTGATGATTGTCTTATAGAGATAAGCAGGAGGAGGAATGCTAAAGCTTAGAAGGATGGAGCTGATAAGGATGAGGATGATCAGAATGATGATAATGGTCTTGATCACCAAACTGAAATAATGCCAACAATTCAAGGCACAAATGTTTCAGCACCTATTTCAGCAGACCAACAACCTGCTGAAATTTTAGTTGAGGCACCTGCATCTCAAATACCAAAATTAGAAGAGTTGCCAGTAGAAGTGGAACAACCAAAAATAGTGGAGTTTGATGCTGTGGTTGGGGATCAAACCACCATACCATCAAGTGTGGATACTGTAGTGGCTGAGCAAGATCAGACTGATTTTCAGACAGCTGAAACATCAAAGGCAAGTGTTCCCTCACACCTCACATCTAAAAGAAAAGGAGTTTGCTTATTCCCTGATGGAATCTTTCAACCTACTGTTTGCTCCCCATCCATCAGAAATCTTTTTGAGGATATAGATGAAGGGGGAAAACAAGGAGAAACCAGTTTGCCAAGAGATTTCTTTGACAATGTGGAAGCAGAATTTGGCAATCTGAACACTTGCAGAACTCTTGGACCATTTTTGGGCATTCCCATGGAGATTCAGTCAGAAAAAGAAAGGATTCATAATGCACTACAAGTCATTATGTCTCATTTGGCTAGACATGACAAGACTTTCACTAATTTAGCAATATTCATGGATGACAGAATGCAAGCTGAAAGAAGACAGTCAGAATAGATTGAGACTCGACCAGAAGCTGCCATCTGACAGAGCAATTAGTCAAAGGTTGCAAAGGAGATATGGGACAGATTCAACAACAAACAGGTGACATGATGGATCAAGTTCAAACTAAACTTGAAAGATTGGGCACCAACATTTCTAAGGTCAATCTCAATCTACTTAAGTTTCAAGAAAGTCAGTCACAAGTAAACACAGCCATTCTCAACAAGTTACTTGCTGATGCCAAAAAGGGGAAGGATACCAGCAGAAATGACCCAAGAGACAAAAACTCCATTTCAGCCAAGTGGTAGTCAGCAAAAGCATATTCAGCCAAGCAGCACTCTACAGAGACTATCAACAGGGCAGCCTAGGCAATCTCTGGATTTTGGTGGATCAAGTCAATAGAGAACTACTACAATTGTTTACCAACCAACTGAGAGTTGTGAGGAAGCTATTGCAAGATGTAGACAGGTTGCTCCTAGAAGATTGGCATTAACTGATGAGTTACTCACACAGTTTGAAAAGGCCCGGAGTAACAAAAGGAACAACAAACTGTTTAAATATGGAACCTAAGTTGAGTGTTTAGAACTGTGGTTAAGTGGAAAATATGTGAATGATTTGATCAGAAGGAAAAAAGCTGACAAAAGGAAGAATCACCCCAGAGGTAGATATGAACCTCAAACACTTGAAGAAAATTTTAAAGTATTTATTGATTTGGCTCAAGAAACAAATTGGAAAGGAGTTGAACTGGATATCAGCTGGAATGAATGGAAGGAAATTCATAATGAGTTTAACATGTCTAGATTTGAGCCGAGAATTGAACAGTTGGTTATGAGGCATTAGGATATAGACTGGCCTGTTGCCAAGTCTATTAGTGCCTAGATGTTTTGGTTTACCTTGTAAAATCCTTTGAACATCAATAAAATTTCTTATTAACATTTTCTGTCCTTTATCATTTCTGCTGGTTATTTAAGTGAGGGTTTTGACAAAATCAAAAAGGAGGAAATTGTTGGATGCACTTAGTCCCGTACTGAAGTTTTAATGATGTTATATAAATCAACTGTTATGGAAATCAGCAAAATGATATATATAGATGCTTGTATAGGCTTTACATAGAGTATGAATCTTGTATAGGTTTGTTCGGACAAGCTTTGCAATAGATTATGTATGATCAAGGTTCAGATGACACCTACAACTTCAGCAGAGGCACTTCATTGGTTTTCAGCAGACTCAAGATACCAGCATACTAATGGGAAAGGCTCCAAAGTTGATGGTTTGAAGATCTACGAACTAGCAACTTTAGTTAAGTCTTGTGATGGATTAAAGTATGCTTAAGTTGTGATTATACTTATCTAAATTAAAAGGTGTCCTCTGATCTAACCAATTGTGATCAGAAGTAAAACAGCAGGATCATAAAACAACAGGTTCACAAATAGTAGGACTAGATCAGATTCAGTAGAGGCAATATCAGCAGACTCACTTTAGCATTACAGTTACTTATTGAAGATCTTTTAGACATGTTTTGCACGTGGAAAATTAATCTAAAGATGTATTAATGATGGAGAGATTCAAGGGATTATATCATATTTTATGCCAACCCGAGAAATCAGCAGACAGGTGATTTCAGCATATTCCAAATACACTCAACAGTCAAATTATATACTTGGAAGGCATAAAAACGGGGATTTGAATCAAGGAGCAATCAAAGGAAATTACCAATGTTTAAATTCAAATCTCAACGGGCAGAAAGCATTTGAACTCAACTATTAATAGAGTTCAATGCAGAAGGCAAAAAAAACCCAGACTATTGCAAGTTTTGCAAGCATAATCAAGCAATCAAAAACCTTCACTCTATTCTACACTTAAAAGCAATATCAAGGATGTTTTTCTGCACATCTCAGAATTCAAAGTTATATTCAAGAAGATAAAGATCATCTTTGAATCTAAGGATTCAACCTTTTTATTTCAAACAAAGAAAGAACAACAATTGAAGCAGTTGGACTGTGAAGGAGTTGCAACAGAAGTAGTGATAGTTTAAGAAGGAGATCTGGTGGATCTTTGAAGGATCAACATGAGGATTTGGTTTGTGAAATTACTGGGAAGGAAGTGAAGGATAGACAATCCAGATAAAGAAGCTGAAAGGGAGTTTCAGTGAAAGATTATCTTTTGTAACTTAGTTGTAGGAACAACTTTAGTGAATTCCCCTTACATCACAAAGGGAAGCGGTCAAAATAAGATTACACCTCTCCGAAGATCGATAACATCTCCGTCTCTCTTTAATTTCAGCACTTTAATTTCTGCAAGTCATATTTACTTAGCATTTTATCCATTTGCATTTTCACAAAAACATCAGATTACACACTGCTGAAAACAAGTTTTATCCGCTGCACACTTAGCTGAAGTAATTCAGACAAGTAAACTCTACTTTTGTGAAAAGTTTGAAAAGTTCATAAAAACTCTCCTAAGTTTATTCACCCCTCTCGAAACGTAGGAACACCATTTCTAAGGGACCAACAGAAGTCAAACCCAGTGCATTGAAATAGCAGAGTAAATAATCTTATTAGCCCACTAAAGGCAAAGGCATATTGAAAGGTAAGGGCAGACTTTACCCTTCAGAAGATGATTGGAATACTCCACCCCCAAAATACAAAAAAAAAACATTTCATGCCATGCAACATGCATTCAGGAAAAGCCAACCGAGGCATGTTTCTGGATACAAGAGGCAATATGAAAATAGGTCTCCCACTGCATTTTGGAAGGTGAAAAAGGATGCAAATGCACCCAAAAGTAGAGAAATGTATCAGAATACTTTTAAACATATTAGAAGCTATTCTGCCATGCCTTATACTTATGAAGTTGATGACTTCAACCCTCAAAAAAGAAAATAATTTGGATGCACACTTGAAGTAGGAGGCATGACTGCTAACAGTATGGACCCAAACAGTGTTGGGTACCTAAACTTGCTTAACTTATTTTGTATGATGTATAGTACATAGACAGTGGATGTTCCAGACACATGACAGACAACAAGGGATGGCTAACCGAATTTAAAGCTTTTGATGGACCCAAAGTTACTTTTGGAGGCATAGAAAACCCCGGCAAAATTAGGGGGAAGGCATCATGTTGAAGAACAACATGAAGATTAAGAATGTGGTATATGTCAAGGGTTTAAACTTCAATTTTTTAAGCATCAGTCAATTCTGTGACAAAGGCTACAATGTGCACTTCAGCAAATTCAAGGTGATTCACAATCAAACCAGCACATTTGTACTTGCAGGAAAAAGAGAAGACAACATGTATGGGGTAGATTGAAGGACAGCTAAAGCAGAGACTTTCCTACTAGTAAAGAACAAACAATGACCAACCTAGATCTGGTACAGAAGACTAAATCATCTAAATTTCAAGACCATCAACAAGTTGTCAAAGAACAAGTTAGTGGAAGGCTTACCTGACATTACATTCAAGAAGGAAAGTCTTTGTGATGCATGTTAGAAAGGGAAGCAGATCAAAAGTTCTTTTAAGTCAAAGCCACTTTAATCAACAACAAGGATCTTACATCTCTTACATATGGATCTTTTTGGACCTGTTACACCAATAAGTGTGAGTGGAAAGAAGTACACTCTAGTAGTGGTTGATGACTTCTTCAAATTCACTTGGACAATCTTCATGAACAATAAAAGAGAAACTCCCAAGAAACTTTTTGATCTACTGAGAAGACTTCAAAATGAAAAGGATCTATAGATCATCAGGATAAGATCAGATAGAGGCACAGAGTTCCTAAATGAAGTAATCAGAACCTACTATGAAGAAAATGGTGTTCTACATCAACTATCAGCAGCAGGTACCCCACAACAAAATGGAGTAGTAGAAAGAAGAAAAATAACTCTAAAGGAAGCTGTTAGAACATGATAGTAGAAGCAAGCCTACCAAAGAGATTTTGGCCTGAAGCAGCAAACACAGCATGTTACACTCAAAACAGATTCATCATCAACAAACATCATGTGAAGACACCCTATGAAATATGGAATGGGAGAAAACCTAATATATCTCACTTACACATGTTTGGATCTAAATGTTCTGTTTTGAACATGAATCAACTTCACACTTTTGATGAAAAAGCTGATGAGGCAAAATTAATGGGATACGCAGACACCAGCAAAGCTTTCAGAGTACTCAACAAAAGAACTCTGGTGATTGAAGAATCAATTCATGTAGTGTTTGATGAACCAAACACCAATAGTGAAGATTTAAATATTTTGAAGAGGAAGCTCCCAAAAGACAAGTCTACATGAATACATCAGTACCAGCTACCATTCTAGATCACATTTTTGACAATGAAGAGGAAATACCATTCACTGCAACAACAGTACCACCGGGGTAAGATCAAGAAGTTGATGCTCAAGAAGGAAAAGTATAAGAACCAGAGCAAGCACAACTTCAACCTGACTTAAACTGGCATAGAGATCATCCAAAAGAACAAGTCATTAGTGACGTTCATATAGGTGTTAGAACCAGAAGCCAACTGGAAAGCATGCTCACTTGTTTTCTATCACAGGTGGAACCCAAAACAATAGATGATGCAAGTCAAGATGCTGATTGGATTACAGCCATGCAAGAAGAACTAAATAAATTTGAAAGGAATGAAGTCTGGGAACTAGTTGACAGACCTGATATGGCTAACATCTTTGGAACAAAATGGGTGTTCAGAAACAAAATGAATGAACAAGGAACTGTTGTCAGAAACAAAGCAAGACTAGTTGCAAAAGGATACTCATAAGATGAAGGCATAGATTATGATGAAACCTTTGTACCAGTAGAAAGATTGGAAGCAATCAGACTCTTTCTAGCCTTTGCAGCTTACAAAGATTTCAAAGTCTATCAAATGGATGACAATAGTGCATTTGTAAATGGACTTCTGGAAGAAGAAGTATATGTGGAACAACCACCTGGATTCCAAATCAAAGGAAAAGAGGACAAAGTACACAAGCTCAAAAAGGCACTATATGGACTCAAATGGGCCCCTAGAGCCTGGTATGAGACTCTGACACAATACCTAATCAACAATGGATTCAGCAAAGGAACCATTAACTAGACTCTTTTCAAACTAGAAGATGGAGCAGGCACACTGCTAGTTCAGATCAATGTAGATGATATCATATTTGGATTAGAAGATGAGAACCTGTGTGAAAAGTTTGCAAATTTGATGAAAAGAAAATTTTAAATGAGTATGATGGGAGAGCTCAACTACTTCCTTGGATTACAAGTAAAATAGATGAAAGATGGGATCTTCATCAATCACGCAAAGTATATAAAAGACTTAATCAACAAGTATGGAATGGGCACCAGTGGAACTTCTGAAACCCTATGTGTGCCAGAGTTATGCTTGGAAATGATGAAAATTGAAAGAATGTTGATCAAAAACTCTACAGAGGAATCATTGGATCTCTACTCTACCTAGGTGCAAGCAGACCTGATAGTATTTGCAGTAGGAGTATGTGTAAGATTTCTTCTCAACCAAAAGAATCACACTTATTGGAAGCTAAGAGAATCATCAAGTATTTGAAGCACACAATCATTGTAAGAATTTGGTATCCAAAAGATGGAGGATTCATGTTAATATCCTACTCAGACTCAGACTATGCTGGATGCAAGATTGACAGAAAAAACACTTCTGGAATCTGTCAGATGTTAGGCAGCTGACTAGTATCATGGTTTAGTAAATAGCAAAACTCCATATCCACCTCAACAGCTGAAGAGGAATATATAGTAGCAAGCAGTTGTTGTGTACAAGTATTATGGATCAGACAACAACTAAGAGATTTTGGAATAGAGGAGAAAACAATTCCAATCATGTGTGATAATACAAGTGCAATATCTATCACAGAAAATCCAGTGCTTCACTCAAGAACAAAGCACATTGTTGTGAGACAGCACTTTCTAAGAGATCATGTGGAGAAATGAAATGTAATCTTGAGATACATATCTACTAAAGATCAATTGGCTGAAATCTTCACAAAACCACTCAGTCATGAAAGATTCTGTAAGTTGAGAACTGAGTTGGGAATGATTGAAATTGACTAAGGAATATGAGCAGCTAACTGGAGTAATCAGCAGAGTAACTTCACCAGCTGACTGAACCTTTACCATTTTGGGTGAGCTCACTTGGCAGGTAAGGCACCGGTACCAGCGAAGTTCACTTCACCGATTGTTAGGAACAGTTTTGACAAAGCAGCTCAGTGAAAGATCAGTAGAGTGAAAAAGCATACTTTATCTCTTCTCTCCACCGTGAACAAACTCTCAAAGAAGTGTGAACTAAATAATGAATTTATACAAGTGGAAAGTCTGGGGATTTATCCATTTATTATGAAGGATTACCCACTTGGAGATTATTTTTAATCATGGAATTATTGCAATGCCTCGATTCCCGGGCACTATCATTACTTGCCACAATCCTCTCGCGCATTTTAAATACAAAAAATCATGCCATTACTCCACCACAATCCTTCCATATTCAACCGCATTCACACTTTCAAAACCTCTCCTATATAAACAACACTTAAAGTGGTTCAGAATTTTTACGTTCTCCTTGCATTCTGATAACGCTTAAATTTGTCTATCATACGACATCAACATTCTATCCATTACGAGCTAAAAATTGTTGTTTTGACCTATAAATATGAATCATTTGGGTTGAATAGCATATGTCGGGTTCTTGAGTCGATTATTTTGCATTTAACGTTTATTTTCCATTCTTTGATATTATTTCATGTGTTATTTGATTATTTTCAGGATACGAAATATTGGGTTGAGCATTGTGGACAACTATGGAGTGGACTGAATGAAAGGATTGGGCCTAGGGTATTCTAGAACCTTCCAAGCTATGTCGGCAGAAGAAAAAGGATGAAAATACCCCCGATTAATCGAGAGATATCCCCGATTTACCGAGGCTCCTGAATATTCCAAAACGCGTTTTCTTGGACGATGGATAGTTCTAGGTGTTTCTAAGTCGGTTTATTTAGTTATAAATAAGAGGCATCACCTCAGAATTCAGTGTGTACAATTTTCAAGACAAGTATTATGCAATAAAAGTTCTTTGTTCTTTATTTTATTTATTTTATGAGTTTTGGTCGCGGAGACGACGGATTCGCCGCCTAGGAAGAGATCCGAGAGAGATATACACTAATCTTCGAGGGTATGATTTTCTGTCTTTTCCAAGAGGTAGATCTGTCGTTGTTCATTTTGACCAGTATGTTTAAATTGTGTATTTAGCGTAATTATGTAGTAGTTAGTTTATTTTACCCCATGTATATATAGATCTGATTCGTTGGTGAAGAAATCATGAAATAGTGATTGTGTTCTTCAGATCTGCGATGGTCTATATTGCTAAATCTGAATACCTGGTAAATTACTAGTTCTTAATAATTGGCGCCAGCTACGTTGATCGAA
This sequence comes from Gentiana dahurica var. dahurica, assembly GCA_024500145.1. Classification (NCBI taxonomy): domain Eukaryota; kingdom Viridiplantae; phylum Streptophyta; class Magnoliopsida; order Gentianales; family Gentianaceae; genus Gentiana; species Gentiana dahurica. The sequence goes on along the minus strand of CM044907.1, from coordinate 22,493,514 downwards.
AAATTTAATTTACGTGTTAGTAGCCTGATCAACTATTTGCATGTCATCGTAAATTAGCATGAATGACTGTTAGTGAAGTGTTAATTTGGATATTGTCTTGATGGATCCTTAGGAACGTGCTAGTCATAGTCGATAGTTGCCTAGGGAGGTTTTCGGTCTTGAGCCGGCAACTCTAAAACTTAATGCGCGTGAACTAATACAACAAACGAAAGAGGTTAATTGCATATAGATTGTATGTTGTCCCTACAATGGAAGTAGATAGGGTTAATAGTTGCACCCGTAGCTGACAATGATTTGAAATTTACCAACGGGGATGACTATTGCATGTGTGGGGGGGAATAACTAATAACTCATAATTAGACTAATACCTAAGAAACTCTTGTTTTCTCCATTTGAAATTGCATAATCTTGCTAGTTTATTTTTACCAATTTACTTCTGTCTAGATTATAGTTGGTCGTAGACCGTTGTCATGACGTATCAATCTCGATTAATTTGCGTTCTTACGAGTCTCTGTGGGATTCGACCTTGACTTGCCAGTATTCTACTACAATAAACCTGGTCCTATAGCTAGCGAGTGCTTTGCACGCGATCACATTCTATAAACTATATTTTGTAAGGCAATGGCATCATCTTCCTCAATTCAAAATCCGGAAAGCAATATGAAAAATCGATTCCCACCGGGTCTGTCTTTCAAGAGAAACACTATCTAAATCTCTGTGGAAACGATGTGCAAGAAAAAGATTGGGGGATGGTTGCACCAATCCAGGGTTGATGACCTTTCTCAATCCTCTTATCACCAACATTTGATATGAAAGTCTTATTTCTTTTTGGAAATCTGCCAAGTTTGTCTCAGGCCTCCTTGCAGGAGATGCAGAAGAAGAAAATATAGTTGCTTCTATCAACGGCGCAAAAGTGGTGATTACGGCAAAGGTAATTCATTAGCACCTTAATCTCTAAAACAAAGTTGGTGCAAAAGTGGAACAAGTACCACAAAATTTGGATGCTTTTTGGCTCGAAATCGGAAAGAATGCCACTGCTCAAACTAAAAAGTTCAATTGCCTGAGATCTGCTCTCAAAAAACCCTTGAGTCAGCTTATTGATTGGAAAGAACATCGAAGGCAAGTTAGGTGCCATGAATCCAATATAAGACGCCAGAATGAGGCTAATGGGCGTTATCTACAACGGCCTGGAGTTTGACTGGGCTACCTATATCTTCAGACGAATTAATGAGAAAATCAGAGGAGAAGCAACTGTGGCTGAGAAAGGAATAGCAAAAGGGAAAAAGAAAACCGAGATTTTCTGGGTAAATAAGTCCTATGGGATCTAACTTCACTATCTGATGAAGTGTTTGAGTGTACCACTTGTGCAACTTCATATATTGCACGACGCCAAAATCATTTTTACCTATGTCAAACATCCAAAGGCAGCATATGGAGGAAAAAGAAAGCCACCAAGTAAAAAAACCTCTTGTCAAAGGAAGAAGCAAAGGGTACAAAGAAATCTGGACAAGGAATCTTTTGGACAATTAATAGATGAGGAAGAAGAACAATGAGAGGAACAAGAAGAGGAAGGAATTGATGACAGCGAGGAACAAGAGGAAGAGACTCAAGAAGAAGAGGAAGAAAATGTTGAACGAGACATTGACGATAGGCCGGGTCGCAAAGTACCTGAACTGTAAAATAGGAAATTCAAGGTTGCAACTATCTGAGTCCGAGCACATGTTTGATAAAGAAGCTTGGATCTTCAAATTTCTTGGTGTCAAAACTCTTGTGGGAGTACTTGATGAAACACCACTATGGGAAATGGTAGAAAAGGCAAAATCTAGATTACTCAAGCCCATAGATGATGAGGATGACAATGAAGATCAATCTGATAATGATGATGGTGATGATGAGGAAAATGATGATGGAGGAGCACACGGTGAAAATGATCATCATGATGCAGTAGATGCAGTTGATGATGATATCACTCTGCATGAGTTTCTGCAGACACAGGGGGCAGCTAAGCAAACCCCACCAGTTAAGCAAACACCATCAGCTGACCCTAGCAGACAATAGACTGAGGCAACGGAGTGCAACCCGGAGCAACCTCTCATTGGACAACAACTCTCTGTTGATATATCTGCTGATCCAACAGCAGTGTTGGACACTTTGTCAGCTGCAGCCACTCCGGCAAAGTCCGTCCCTAGCAAAGAGCAAGGATGCAACGAGCAATGGGGAATGAGAGACATGGGTGAACCTGAAATCACAATTATTCAAGTACTTGAAGAAGGAGTAGGTGAGGCTGATGTCACTCAACCAGTAGTACACAACCAACTTTGCCACAACAGAACACAGAGCAACCAACGGAACAAGTACCTGTTCAGAATGCACCAGATGAGAACAGGCAGGAGCTCTCTCCACTCTCTAATGGCATATCCCAGAATCTTTTCAAAAGCCAGTGGACTCTTTGGTGGCTTGGTTTTAAAGATGATGATCTGGTAGTAGATATGGCGAAGTTGTACTATGAAGCGAAATGAGAATATGCATCCTTAAAACTAGGAGCAAAGGAAAGAACATCTAGCTCAAACATCAGACCAATATGAAAAAGTTCTTCAAACCAATGGGCAGATTGAATCCCAAGAAACAGTGGGTAATTTACAAGGATTTTAAGTTTGCAGACCCACATATTGCTGAAGCAAAAAGTAGATTGGAAGAATACTTTTGAGAGCCACTGGCACTTGAGACTTCTCCAGATTTCAACAGACTCTTCAACAAAAAGGTGTTTCTAGGTCTTTCCTACAACACTGCATTAAATTACTTGAAATGGAAGTTCCCGGAGATTGACAGGAAAGACATGGAAGGGATTCAAACCACAAAGTTCTAGAGGTACAAGGAAAATCTAAGTAAATCATAGTTGTAATAATATCCTTGTTTTCATGATTATTTTATGCCCTGAATGGATGAATAAAATTGTTGTGCTTTATTCGTTTATAATATACAATCTTGTTTACATATGTTCAGGCTTATGAGGGTTTTGGCATCATCAAAATAGGAGAAATTGTTTGGAGCATTTTATTTGTTTTGATGATGGTCATACTAGCTGTTATAGCAAGCCTGAAATAAATAAGAAATTTATGTATAATTGTCTTTACTTAGAGTCTGTCATGTTGTATAAGTTTAGTCAGACAAGTATTGTACTAGTTGGTAAGATGGCTAAGTAGAAGACAGAATTTCGGCAGAGTGAAGACAGCCAAGTTCCAGCTGAGTCAACTGAAGGCAAAATGGACTGACTTATAACTAGGGAAGTCTGTGATGACCTTGGATAAGTCTAAGATATATTTCAAGTGATGAAATCTAATGTTCAAAATGGTGTACACTGATCTCACAAGTAAAGGATCAGTGAAGTACAAGCATACTTAAAGAATCAAAGAAATAAAGGAAACAACAGAACGGTGAAGTAAAATCTCTACCGACTGATTAAAGAATAATATCAAAGCAAGCTGACTCACTGAACCGATCAAGCAACGGGCAAGGAATAACAGAAGTAAATGTAGAATCAATCAAAGACAGATTTTATGAGGAATGGTGTGTCGTTAAACCACCAAAAATAAACACATCCAACCTCTATAACTAGTATAGTGGATGCAGGGATCGAATCCTCAGGGAACGGAAGATTATTTCTTTCAGAACAAAAATATAAAAATCCAATTTGTGGTGAATTAACTAAACGTTCAATAACTAAAATAAACCATTCTAATAATCGAGAAAGTGTGATATCAAATAGTGACAAAAATCAATAATAGGAAGGCTCCAGCTGAAGTTGATTATTTCCACCTCGATTTACTCGACTGATCATAGATGCAAAAATACTCATTAATTTATCAATAAACCAGTTATAGTTACCGACATGCGCCAAGTAACCAACCTCTCCTACATTTGATAATTAAGACACGGTCGTTAATTATACTCTAATTGAAAAACACTCCTAGACACGGTCATAAGAGTTTGGTGTTCCGGTGGCATTAATATTTGAGAGACTCGATTCTGAATATTAACACACACGCAGGTTAATTTTAATCCAGATTATTCATCTTCGTGGTAGCGGATTAACCAGCCGCGAGTACAATCATACCACTCGTCACTCTAATAAGAAATTACGGACTTATCGTTTAATTATCAATTAATTAGTTTCATCAATTACCCTGAAGAAATAATTAACCCAACTAATAATCGTGAAGAAATTCTAACAGAAGATGAACAAATACTAATAAATCAATAAGGAAGAAACACAATTCGATCACACAGTCAGTTACATCGAGGTTTCAATAATTCTTCAACTGAAATAAAAGAAATTAGAAACTAATCATTATTGTAGAAATAACAAAATATTTCATATAAATCTCCAATGACGTCGAGCGAAAATGTCAGGAAAAAAACCACAGATGCAGCCGCTCCTTTTCTGTTGTCGTACCCTCGGTGATAATAGTCCCAAAATTCTAATAAGCCAAATATATATTCCAGCTGCCTCGGTGATTCACGCCCCCTTCTCACCAAAATGGGTCCAAAGCACTTTTAATAATGATCCACCAATAGAAAATAAGAAATGCCAGCCAACATATTAAAGTCTTTCGACCAATCAAAAAAAAGCTTCCTTTATAAGCTTTAAACACACGTCTCTTGTACATTCAGCTTCAAACTAGTGAAATTGTATGATCATATCATTTCCAGACTCTTATTTCAACACTTCAAAATCGTCAAAACGCGAAGCATCTTTCTTTCTCTTCTAGCGGTAACATCATCCTTCAGCTTCTCTTCTCTTTGACGCATTCCATGGCACAAAACACTCCTTTAAGTCATTAACATTGTCAATCCTGCAAATAACACCAAACACCCTAGAAAAGCGCATATCTCCCAAGAAATGACCTCGAAAAAGCGATAAAATCCCAACCAAATATCCTCCTATCAAATCCCCCCACACTTAAATGATGCTAGTCCCTGAGCATCTCACTATTCCACCTAAGCCATGAAATGTAAATGCAAAATGCAAAATGCAAAATGAATGACGAATGATCCTAACATGTATGCAGGTACCAAGAATGTTCAAACCCGTGACTCAAGTCCAACCTTGTCATCAATCTCATATGTCATAACTCAAACAAAGGGAAATCAAACAATATACTCCACACACTAATGTTCATACGACTTACATTATCACATTGGTTCACAACTCTTCAAAGCGGCAAAACCAACAAACCTCAACATGTCCTCCCAGGTAATCACTCAATCAGATAAATGCATAGGGACAATTCACACACTCTCAAAATCAACACACACCCACGCATTACCATAGGTTTGCATATCAATCAAGTCTCCATCACTATGCATACAAATCCAACACACAAATCATGAGGTCTTTCACGGGGTTGTAACGGGGCTAGGGACAGAATATAAGGAAGGGAAAAGGGAAAATGGGCTAAATTGTCAAGGAGAAAGAATGAATAACCACGCAAATTATCACACAATCACCAAAAATGATCCCAACTGAATGCACAACATGGCTCCAAAACATCACAACTTCTTATGAATATAAGTGAAAACAACAACATCCAAAGAAGCTTGCAAAAATTGCTAGCAGAAACAAACTTCTTCTTCAATATATAAAACACTTTTCAATGTAAGCTCTTTTTTTTTTTTCCTTTTTTTCACTTTTTATCTCTCTCTTTTTTTCAACATTCAACACCTTTTTTTTTCAAGGTCTTGAAACACACCTTCATAACATAATTTCGTAAGAAAAGGCCATGAGTTTAATTTTCTGGAGTATAATCAAAGAAAGGGTCAGGCTAGACGGGGCTAACTAGAGGGTATATAATATGGGTAGGCCAACAAAAGTGAGTCTTAAAATGGTTAACTCCTAGGTGCCTCAATAATTTAAGTGCATTGAACCTGAAAAAATGCGGTCTCGAAATGTATGTCAACGCAAATTCTAGAATAATATTGGAATGTGTGGATATCACTCAAAGGAAATGTGAGCGAGTGCGCTCTTTGGCTATGTAAACCTCACTTTAAAGTGGCTTTCGTTAAGATTCAAAAGTTTTACCTCCCAAAACTTATAAACAAATGTTATAAAGTGAGTACGCATCAACAAAAGTGTGTGCATATATCGATTTTTTGCCGTTTCATTCTTATTAATCAACACAAGATAGAAACGAAAAGGTTGGTAAAGTATCACACATTCGTATTGTTGGTACACAAGTATTACAAAATCCTAAAATGCACCTATACGCATGCATTTTCCTCTTCTTCTTTTTTTTTTTTTTGTTTTTTAAGTATATACAAAAAAATAAAATAGATGAATACAAAATGATGCATGATCTAATCTAAAAAAATGATAAACATGGATGATGAATGCAACATCTCCCCCCACACTTGAAACATTCATTGTCCCCAATGTATGGCCGAATATAGAAGAGAAATGCGATTATGCAAAATGTCATGATATGATAAATATATCTATATGTATGAGATAAGAAAGGTTGAGACTGAGGACTTACTTGAAACAGAAGTGTGGGCTTTACACTTGTTGGTAACTACACCGGCAAAGTGTGAATCCTTGCAAGGTGAGTCAAAGGCAGTTAGTGGAAGAGCTAGTTGTTCCAATTCTTTGGCGTTGACGACATGGTGGGAGGAGTCAACAGGGCGAGAGTCGGTCAAAGCTCCGGTCTTCAGTTTTTTATTAGCGGATTGAGTTCCAGGCTGTGGTCTTTTCCAGCATGGGTTTCGACGAGGCAGCTGGGTTTCCGATGGGGTAGCTGGGTTTCCGGTGGAGAAGGAGATCGGCGAGGAGGAGAGGTGGACTCATCAATTGGAGGAATAGGAGGAGATTAAAAAATTACCTATTGTACTGGCACTATCTGCTTCTTAGCCTTGCCTTTTGGCCGCATGATGATCGGTGCCGGAAGAAAATTTGATCAGAGTCTCTTTTGTTGAAACACGGGAAGGGAAGGTGGGGTATGGGAAGAAAGGTACCGGGGGGGGCGGGGGGGTGCAAGCTTTGGGAAAGAAGAGGAGTAGAAAAAGAAAGAATAGTTGTTTATTAAAATTAAAAATTAAAGATAATAGGATGCTGAGTTTGATTTTTTTTATTCATTTATTTATTTATTTATTTATTTTTTTTACCTGTACCTACCCAATCAAAACATAAACACATTCAGAGCTTCATCTTCAGAACGGTATGATCATACTGTTTTTTTTCCTTTTTCACCACTGCATGTCTCCCATTAATTAACATCTTATAGCAAAAAATGGTATGATCATACCATTTCGCCCACAACCAAAACTGCATTGCACTACTTATTTCCTTCTTCATGAATCGAACACCTGCAAAGCCAAAAAAAACTCAAAACAAAGAAAATTGAATTTTTTTTTGTTGGGTTGCCTCCCAATAAGCGCCATTTTTTCACGTCTTTGGCTAGACAATGCTATGCATTCGAGGTGCTTCCCATGCCTCCCAACACATATGTAACTTCCCTGGACTGAATTGTAACCTTGGATTGAACAGAAATTTCTCTTTTATAGCCAAAAACTCTTTCGATCTTCTCAACATCTAGGTTGGGCTTTCCGTTACTAATGCACTCCAAACTTTTTTCCTTCAAAACCAAAATGTCCTTATTTTCTTGTAAATGGATAGGCTCAAAAGGTTCAAACCATTTATTCCACTCAAGTTCGAGTGACTCCTCCTCATCCTCTTTTCGAGCATCCGTACCTTTTAAACTCCTCGGACACAACAACTGAAGCTCCTCTTTCAGAAGGTTCATTTCAACATGATCATCAACAACATAATCATTGACACTAACATGAAAAATAGATTCATGATTGTTCAGGTACTTAACATCATCAAAAATGTTATATTTGACCAATTTATTATCAAATTCAAATGTAAGAGTACCCTTATCAACATCAATTTTGGTCTTAGCTGTTTTCATTAAAGGTCTACCCAACAAAATAAGTGAAGGTTGTGATGAGAATTGATCATCCATATCAATAATGTAGAAATCCACCGGAAAAATTAGCTCATTTACTTTTACTAGTACATCTTCAACCATGCCTTAAGGATATCTTCCAATTGAATTACAACCCTTGTATCTTTTAATGGCCCAAGATTCAGTTCTTTATACACAGACAACGGCATAACGTTAATGGATGCACCGAGATCAAGCATGTCATTTTCTATCTTTTTATGCCCTATGATGCAAGGTATAGCATGCATACCTGGATCCTTACATTTCGGTGGCAACTTTCTCTGAATAACTGCTGATACATTCTCATTTACCATCACTTTCTCATTCGATTTTAGCCTCATTTTCTTGGTACAAAGCTCCTTCAAGAATTTAGCATACCTTGGAACTTGCTTGATGGCTTCCAAAAGTGGAAGATTAATTTCAACCTTTTTAAAGGTTTCCATCAAAGCTTTATCCTCCTCCGCTTTTTTATCTTTAGCTAACCCGCCAGGAAAATGTGGAGTAACAACAAATTTAGGATTAGCCTCAATAATATTTTCATTTACCTTCTCCATAGACACTTCCTTCTTTTATTTTCCTTTTCCCCCTAATTCTCCTTCCTGGCCTCGTCTTCAGGAAATGGATTTCACAATTCCTTGCCGCTTCTCAGAACTACGGCATTCACATTATCTCTTGGATTGATCACAACATGTGACGGGAGCTTTTCTTGGTTTTGTTGCAACTGAGTCACCGTGGAGGCTAATTGAGACATTTGGATCTCAAGATTTCTTTGTCCTGTTCTTGTCTCAGTTTGAAATTTTAAGTGGTCCTGCTGTATTTTCTGGACCTCTTGTTGCACTTTCTGGACCTCTTGTTTTACACTTTGCTGAATCTTTTGAGTCTCTTGTTGGATAGTTTGCTGCAAAGAAGAGGTCAGATTCTTCATCATTTCTTCCACAGAGGGCCCAAAAGGTGCCGGTGCTTGCGGTTGCTGATATTGCGTTTGAGGCAAAAATTGTTGTTGTGTTCCTTGTGGCTTATAGCTGAAGTTAGGATGATCCCTCCAACCTGGATTATAAGTATTCGAATATGGATCATACTTCATTTTTTGCTGCCCTTGGAAACCACCAACCGCGTTTACTTGCTCAATACCATCATCTCGCAAAGGAGGACACATATCAGTTTGGTGTCCCACCATCGAGCATACACCACAAGTCTTCACTTGATGTATATGCCCTGTTGCCATCTTCTCTACCAATGATGTCAACATGTCAAGGCGTTGGTCAATGGCGGAGAAGTTTGCTTCTTCACTGTTTGTGTCACATCCTCTCTTGAGCCAAAATGTTGCACATTACCCGCCATGGTTTCAATCAATTTCTTGGCACTCTCACATGTTTGGTTCATGAAAGATCCGCCGCTTGCTGCTTCAATTATTTTCCTTTCCTTTGGTACAAGTCCTACATACAAATACTGAATGAGTAATTGTTCTGGAATATGATGATGTGGACAACTTGCAAGCAAATGGTTGAACCTCTCCCAATAGTCAAATAATGTTTCCCTTGGCTGCTGTCTGATTCCACGTATATCTTTTCTGATGTTAGAAGCTCGTGAAGCGGGGAAGAATCTTTCCATGAGCATTGCCCTCATGGCAGCCCATGTTGTAATAGATCCGGAAGGAAGCGAATAGAACCAACTCTTGGCTTTTCCTTCTAAGGTGTATGCAAAAGTTTTGAGCTTCATTTGATCCTCTGTCATACCCTGAAGTCTCTGTGTGGTACAAACCAAATGATGATCCATTAAGTGTTTATACGGATCTTCTAGTGCCAATCCATGATACTTAGGCAGTGCGTGCATCAATGATGCCTTGAGCTCAAATGGTTGGTCCATCTTCGGGAATGCTATGCATATAGGATGTTGATCAAAATCCGGAGATGCCATTTCTCTTAACGTCCTTGCAGGCTCTTGATTCTCTGCCATCTCTTCAGACACGGTTTCCTATAAAACTTCTTCTTCGGTCGATGAATCTGCTTTAACCAAATCTAGTGCAATATCAGGTGAAGACGTGGATGCCTTGAGTCGCCTCTTAGCCTCTTTTGTTTCCTTTGTCAGTTTTTTTGCTGTCTTCTCGATTTCTGGATCAAATATCAATTCACCTGTGGAAGATCTAGGCATGCACTGAAACGATTAGTGTGACAAAGTCCTAAAAAAAAATACAATAGCCGTTCCCCGGCAACGGCGCCAAAATTTGGTGTGTCGTTAAACCACCAAAAATAAACACCTCCAACCTCTATAACTAGTATAGTGGAAGAATGGATCGAATTCTCAGGGAACAGAAGATTATTTCTTTTAGAACAAAAATATAAAAATCCAATTTGTGGTGAATTAACTAAACGTGCAATAACTAAAATAAACAATTCTATTAATCGAGAAAGTGTGATATCAAGTAGTGAAGAAAATCAATAATATGAAGGCTCTAGCTGAAGTTGATTATTTCCACCTCGATTTACTTGACTGATCATAGATGCAAAAATACTCATTAATTTATCAATAAACCAGTTTTAGTTACTGATATGCGCCATGTAACCAACCTCTCCTAAATTCGATAATTATGACACGGTCGTTAATTATACTCTAATCGAAAAACACTCCTAGACACGGTCATAAGAGTTTGGTGTTCCGGTAGCATTAATATTTGAGAGACCCGATTCTGAATATTAACACACACGCGTGTTAATTTTAATCCAGATTATTCATCTTCGTGGTAGCGGATTAACCAGCTGCGAACAAGTACAATCATACCACTCGTCGCTTTATTAAAACTAATAAGCAATTACGGACTTATCATTTAATTGACAACCGATTAATTAGTTTTATCAATTACCCTACATAAATAATTAACCCAATTAATAATCATGAAGAAATTCTAACAGAAGATGAACAAATACTAATAAATCAATAAGGAAGAAACATAATTCGATCTCACAGTCAATTACATCGAGATTTCAATAATTCTTCAACTGGAATAAAAGAAATTAGAAACTAACCACTATCGTAGAAATAACAAAATAATTCATATAAATCTCCAATGATGTCGAGCGAAAATGTCAGGAAAAAAATCGCAGATGCAGCCGACCTCTGTTGTTGTACCCTCGGTGATAATACTCCCAAAATTCTAATAAGCCAAATATAAATTCCAGCTGCCTCGGTGATTCACGCCCCCTTCTCACCAAAATGGGTCCAGAGCACTTTTATTAATGATCCACCAATAGAAATTAAGAAATGCCAGCCAATAGATTAAAGTCTTTCAACCAATCAAAAAAAAAGCTTCCTTTATAAGCTTTAAACCCAAGCATTTTCTTTCAACACTTCAAAATCGTCAAAAGGCAAAGCATCTTTCGTTCTCTTCTAGCGGTAACATCATCCTTCAGTTTCTCTTCTCTTTGATGCATTCCATGACACAAAACACTCCTTTAAGTCATTATCATTGTCAATCTTGCAAAACAACACCAAACATCCTGGAAAAGCGCATATCTCCCAATAAATGACCTCAAAAAAGCGATAAAATCCCAACCAAATATGCTCCCATCAAGGAACGTTTGATTAAAATCTGAATCATTGAAATTAAGGAGAATAAAATCAAAGAGGAATCAAGAAATAAATCAAGATTATTCTCCCCATTAAATAGCCAACAGACAGAATTTCAAATTCAAGGAAAATCAAGGCTATAAATAGAAGGGTTTGACAGACAAGATAAAAAATACGAGAAAATACTAAGAACAAAAACTTTGTCAATTTTCGCTAGCCTTCTATCTAAACATACAAGTACACATCTAGAGAGATCAACTCAGCATTCAGAGTATAAAGTCATATCAAGCCTTGAGATTGATCAAAGCACCATGTGGATTTATTCACACCAATTTGCAGCAACCAAATCAGAGCCATCTGAGAATGAGTTGTGTTTGTGATAGCTGCTGAAGGATTAGTTCCCAAGGAGCGGTGTTGAAGACTGAGTCACTGAAGTTTTTATAGCCGGAGAGTGATAGTCTTGGAGATTGTGAAGCTTGTGTAGCCAAGGAGATTCTTACTACTGTATTGATGAAAGACAATAGTGAATTCCTCCAATCATCACAGGAGGAGAGTGAATTAAGTGATTACACCACCCTGAACCACTATAAACATTGTGTTCATTTACTTACAGCATTTTACTTTACAACACTTTATTGCTTACAGCATTTAACTTTTTACATCACTTTATTACTGCGTCAATGTGGAGATTTGTCAGTAAAGTGACTTAAACTCTAAATCTGGTAGAACTAATCTGTGAAAGTCGGCTTAATGATGGTCAGCTGATAAGTGTATCCAAACCTATGAAAGAAAGCTGGGATGTCTGCTGAGGTTCTACTAGTGTCACCAGCCTGTTGAGAGTCTGTTGAGGTCTTGGGTGCAGCTGAGTTCTACATCTGGGCAATGGTCAGCTGAGTTGGGTCAGCAGAGGGACCCAACATCTGGGCATTTATGGCAATCCGACAAAGATTCTTGGCGGTGAGGGTTTAGGGATATATGCCTATAAATACCAACTGTATTTATCATTGTAAAATGTGTGTGTAATCCGTCAAAAATCCAGTGCATAGTAAAATATCTCTTTTCTATCCATTGAGTAGTCGGCACAACGCCGGAAACCTTGTGTTCTTGTTTCTGTTATTTCTATTGATTGTTATTATTAGATTGAATCTGTTAATTATCTATCTTGTATCTGGATTCCCTATCCTATTATGACACAAACCAAGATCGTACACAATTGGATAGCGTAAAAGCAATACATCATAGCTTCAAAACTTTGTGTCACAAAATTCTCCGGCTGTATATAAATTACTACTTTGTACCCGAAGCATCACAGAAACAAGAAAGCCAACAACCGTCCATAAGCAATCTAGTTTTCTACCTTATGATGACCAGAGCGGCCTTCTACAGTCCGTTTCAAACCATTGAAACCCTACACTAGTAAAGCAATATTCTTTTTTCCTACTTCACAAGCTAGCATGTAAATTCATCTGATTTACGCATTTACAACTAGTTTGTAGACAAAGGTCTTAGCAGCTAAAAAGCAGAGGCGCATACTTCTCTGATGGCAAAACAATTGTTGTCTTCTCAATCAAGAAACTTCCTTCGAATCTAAATAATTAAAGAATCTCCATTCATAAATCTGAAGCAGAAACGGCGAGATCAAATCTCTTCAACTAGTTCGCCATCAAAACCGCCAGCTCAAGTCTACCCATTTTCGACCAGGTTTGATATTCACCCTCTCCTTTGCAGCAGTTAACAGTAGTAGCAAGAGCATTTGCAGAGTCTAAAATCTAAATAATATATTCTCCTCGTTTTTGCCTGTGGATTAGACGGCACATAACCGGAAACCATGTTAAATCTCGTGTTATTGTTTCTTTTATGACTTATGCTTGCTCTTTTATTCTTGATTATTGCAATCCGTTTTGGATCCCTGATGGCCCTATTATAACATTAACCGTTGCTTCTTTAATTAATGGGCTGAGGATTTTTCTTTTCCCAAGCATGCATGCTGAAGGTTCCTTTCCCTGTTTTTAACCTTTTTCTGATGACACTTGAATTTGGACAGCATAAGTTGCTTTTCCTTTCTTGTTCAGTCACTTCAGTGGGGATTTGAGTCATAGGGAATTGAAGGTCGTGTAACTGTAGCTATGATATATCCTTTCTTCGTTTTTTTGTTTAATGGTCTGTCACCGGCCCTTCAACAGTTGGGCCGGGCAGTTTATATATGTAATGTAACACCCTTCAACAGTCTAGAAACCTGGGAAATTTGTTCTTTGGATCATTGTTATATTTTCTTGCTAATATCTGACTTTTCTTTTTCTTAGGTTACAATTTGGGTAAGTCTCAAATCCCACACCTTCACTCCTTCACTCCCTCGAGTAGTGCAGCTTATGCCAGCTTCCAGAGACGATATCTTTCTCGATCCACGTCAGCAGAAGACGACAACAAGATCAGCATAGGTCCTCATAAAGGTGGAGTCTCAGGGAAACATGGTGAAAACATGGTGGAGTCTCAGAGTCTCAGGGTGGTATATTACGGTCCTATTTCTAGCACTATCAAAAAAGTGAAGCTCCTATCTCTATCTACTTGTTGTCTCTCTGTTTCCTTAGGTCCCGTCATAACCTTCATGACATCCCCCGGCATGAATGTTATACTAAAAGGCGCGGTAGCATCTTGTGTCATATTCTTGAGTGCTTCAACTACTGCTGCTCTTCACTGGTTCGTTAGCCCTTATATCCATAAACTAAGATGCATGGCAGCCCGGATCTGACAGCTTCGAGGTGGAAATGCTGACTTGGCTAGCAACTTACGCCCCGAAGATGATTAAGTTTTCTGATATAAGGTTACCAGAAACTAACAGGCCTTTTGTGACATTTAAGGCTAATGGCAAATTCTATTTTGTTGATGCTGATCACTGTCATAACAAAGCACTGCTGGCTAAACTGACACCGCAGAAGCTAACTCACGAGTCACCTTTCAAGAACTTGTAATACTTAGAATAATAGATTTAGAAGAAGATATCTTTCATTAGAATAATGTGATCCACCATTACACAAATATATCATAGTAATCTCTAACAAACTTGATCTTATCTAGAATATTAGTCATACACTTGTCACTAATCTAGATAACTAGCACAACTCAGCCCATAGACATATTTGGCTCAGCCCATACATAAATCATTAAACCCTTAAACCTTAACAGCCCCCCTCAAACCAAATGGGAGTAGTCCACATTTAGTTTGGTTCTTGATGTAGTAAACTGCTGTCCAGTAACAGGCTTGGTTAGGCAGTCTGCCAGTTGATCATAGGTGGAGACATGAAGAACTTGTAGATTCCCAGCTAGAACATGATGCCTTATGAAGTGCACATCTATCTCTATATGCTTGGTCCTAGCATGGAAGACCGGATTTTGAGCCAGAGATTCTACCCCTATGTTGTCACTGTAAAGGCATGGTTGAGCAGGCAATATGATATGCATCTCTTTGAGTAAGGACTGCAGCCAGAGAACTTCAGCAGCAAGGTGAGCAAGAGCTCTATACTCAGATTCAGTGCTGGAACGTGACACAACTTGTTGCTTCTTAGATGACCAAGAAATAAGAGAATCTCCCAGAAACACACAATATCCAGCAACTGACCTCCTATCAAAGGGATTACACCCCCAATCAGCATCAGCAAACCCTTGAATTTGTTGTCTTCCAGTGGCCTTAAAAACCAGACCTAAATGAATGGTTCATTTGATGTACCTCAGAACCCTTTTTAGGGCTTTCCAGTGCTCCTCTGTAGGTGAATGCATAAACTGTGACAGTGTGTTGACTGCAAATGACAGATCTGGTCTAGTAAATGTTAGGTACTGGAGTGCACCAATGGCACTTCTATAAGGAGTAGGGTTTTGAAGAGGAGTCCCTACATCAGGCCTGAGAATCTTGCCAGAGATCATTGGAGTAGGGCAAGGATTCACATTGGACATATTCATTTTGTCAAGGAGCTGCAGGGCATACTGCTTCTGAGATAGGACTAAAGTTTCACTTGCCCTGTAAACCTCCATACCCAGAAAGTGGGAGATTGGACCAAGATCCTTCAGTGGAAATCTTGAATTCAACACTGTCACAAACCTTTTAATTGCTTCAGCTGAATTACCTGTGATGATAAAGTCATCTACATACACCAGAACATACACCAGTGTAGTGTCATATTTGAAAATAAAAAGTGAGGAATCTGAGATGGATTGTTTAAAACCCCACCTGAGAAGTTGTGTCCACATTTCATCAAACCAGGCCCTAGGGGCTTGTTTCAGACCATACAGAGCTTTATTCAAACGGCAGACATGTGTAGGTCTTGTATGATCAACAAATCCTTCTGGTTGTGACATAAAGACAGTGTCATGAAGAGTGCCATTTAAAAAGGCATTGTTTATATCCACCTGTTGTATAGGCCAATGCTTCTGAACTGCAAGAGACAGTATAACTCTGATTGTGGAAGACTTTGCTACAGGACTGAATGTTTCTGTAAAGTCAACTCCTGGTTGTTGATGGAAACCCTTGGCCACCAGTCTGGCCTTATGCCTCAGGACACTCCCATCTGGCCTTAACTTCAACTTATAAACCCATTTGTTCCCTACTATGTGTTGTGAGGGATCTGCTGGGACTAGGTCCCAAGTATGATTATCACACAGTGCTTGATACTCCTCCTGCATAGCTTTTGACCACTGTGGATCAGCTAGAGCCTCAACAACTTTTGTAGGTTCACTGTGACTGTCCTGTTTCTGTGCTAGACCACTGAACCTTTTAGGTTTAAAAATCCCACTCTTTGATCTTGTCTGCATTTGATGAACAACAGGTGCCTCTAGGATACTAGTCTGAACTTGTCCAGACTGAGGTTCAGTGTCTGGAGCACTCTCACTAGAAGGAGAATTTGAAATGTGTCCTGATGGAGATGAAAGTGGAGATGCATGTGTAGGGGTTGAAATGGTAGATGAAAAAGTTTGTGTGTGTTCATCATTCTCAATATCCTCTGCTGGTGAAGTCTCTAGACTGTCTGTATCAGGATCAAGGAATGACAGGACATGGTACTTATTGAGAGAAAAACTAGGATTCATGGTATTTTGGGAGACATCAGGTGTAGAGGATTCAGGGCAGGTGGTAGGTGTGCTTTTATGTGGAAAGACTGACTCATTGAAACTGACATCCCTGGAGATATAGATTCTGCCTGAGGGATCTAGACAGATGTAACCCTTGTGGTGAGTGCTCAGGCCGAGATAGGTACATTGCTGTGTATGGTACTGGAATTTATGTGTGTGATAGGGTCTTAGGAGAGGATAGCAAGCACAGCCAAAGATTCTGCAGTGTTGGTAAACTGGGGTCCTATTATGCAAGGCTTCAAAGGGTGATTTGTGTTGTAAAACAGGAGTTGGAAGAATGTTGATCAAATGGACAGCATGTTCAAAACTATGCCACAAGTATTTCATGGGGAGATTGGCTTGTGCTAGCAAAGTTAGGCATGTTTCAGTAATGTGCCTATGTTTTCTTTCAATGGTCCCATTTTCAGGATGTGTGTGTGGACAGGGGTGTCTGAAGTGAATTCCAGACTGACTAAGATGAGGTTCAAAGGACCTAAACTCTCCCCCCAAGTCAGACTGTAATTGTTTGATTTTAAGACTGAACTGATTTTCAACAAGAAGTTTAAATTTGAGGAATGCATCTAGAGCATCAGATTTGTACTTTAGTGGGTATATCCAGGTGAACCTACTATAGTTATCCACAAATGAAATGTAGTAGAAAAAACCATTGACAGACTTTACAGGAGAGGGGCCCCATAAGTCTATATGAATCAGTTCAAGAGGAGCATTAGACACAGTAGTAGAGTTAGAATAAGGCAAAGAGTGTAATTTCCCTAATTGACATGCTTCACAAAAAGGAAAAGTTTCATTAATACTGACAGATTGATTACAAGATTTCAAGACATGTTGCAAAATCCTCACAGAGGGGTGCCCTAATCTTCTATGCCAAAGTTCTAAGGACTTGGCAGGACTAGCTAAAAAACTTGATTTAGGAAGACACTTGGCTTGACTGGAGGACACTTGACTTGACTGAAAGGGCTTGATTGGGCTTGGTAGACCTTGAACTTGATACAGACCATCCTTAAGTAGACCTTCCAGCAGGGTAGTTCTGGTGCCCTTGTCCTTAACACAACAGCCATTATTAGAGAATTCAACATAGACATTGTTATCAACAAGTAATTGGGAAATACTGAGAAATTTTTTTGCTATTTGAGGCACACACAGTATATTTTTCAAAAACAGAACCGTGTTAGTGTGTGGAAAATGTATGCTACTAGAACCAGTATGAGTAATGCATAGCCTGTCACCATTACCTACTATCAGTCCATCTGATCCTTCATAAGGAGTATTGAGGCTCAGATTGTTCAAATCTGAGGTGATGTGATTACTTGCTCCACTATCCAGATACCAGGAAGGATCAGGGACAATTTCTGGAGAGGCAAGATAGGCTGAGACTTGCTTTGCTGCACCAGGACTGGGCTGTGAGGGCACAAAGTCGTTTTCAAACCTGTGCCAGCATTCAGATGCTAGATGACCAGTTTTGAGACAGATTTCACAGGTAGGGCGAGGCTGCTGTCCCTGATTGCCAGACGAATTGTTAGACCGGCCATTTCCTCTTCCATTAGACCGGCCTCTTCCTCTACCACCTCTATAGGATCCTCTTCCTCTTCCTTGTGGTCTAGGTTGATTATGTGCAGCATTTGGTTGTGTAAAAGCAGCATTGGCACTAGGATTACCCAGATGTGTAGCAGGAGCATTGTACCTAGAGATTAACCGCTCATGAGTCAATAACTGAGCCTGAACCTCTGGCCAAGAGAGAGAAGCAACTCTGGAGGTGATATTGACAACAACAGATTCATAGTCCCTGGGTAAACCTCCTAATGTAGCAAGAACCAGTTCAGAATTAGGGATTGGAAGACCAGCAGCAGCTAAATTGTCTGAGTAGCTCTTCATTAGAGCTAGATAATCTGCCATACTCTTTAATTGCACCTTTTTCAGTTTTAGTTAGGGCATCCTTGTATTCCAATATTCGAGCCTGGGCTTGGCTATTATACAACGTCTCTAGGGTTTTCCAGACTTCAAAAGCAGTAGCACAACCGATGACCTCCGTCAGTGCTTGTTCCGTCATCGAGCCTAACAGCCACCCCAATAGGAGTTGATCGGTGGTCATCCAAGCTTCAAACGCTGGATTTGACTCCAGAGCGGATCCTCTTTGCAGAACAGGTGGTGGAGGTGCCAAGGTCCCAAACAAATGACCATCCAATTTGTACCCACGAATCACTGGAAGGATAGAATACTTCCAGAGAATGTAGTTTTTCCGATCTAATTTGACCGTGCAAGCTTGATTCAGCGTTCCTCCAAACGGGAGAGAAGTAGCAGTTGGAGAAGAGGGAGCTCCGATCGGTGCGATTTGGCTGGGTACAGAAAACTGAGTCGGAATAGATCCGAAATTTGGAAAAAGCCCAGCTCCAGCACGAAGAAACGAAGGGATAGGACTTTCAGTAGCAACAGAGAGTGGTATGGAGGTAGGAATGGTAGTCTGAGGAATGGTAGTTTCAGATTGTGTAATGGTGGGAGGTACGGTGGTGATAGGTGGCGGAGCCACCGTGGTGGTCGGATCACCAGTGGACATTCTTCCACCGGGAAAGCTCCGATACCAACTTAGAATAATAGATTTAGAAGAAGATATCTTTCATTAGAATAATGTGATCCACCATTACACAAATATATCATAGTAATCTCTAACAAACTTGATCTTATCTAGAATATTAGTCATACACTTGTCACTAATCTAGATAACTAGCACAACTCAGCCCATAGACATATTTGGCTCAGCCCATACATAAAACATTAAACCCTTAAACCTTAACAGTAATGAATTGAAGACTGCACTGCAGAGTTTCTATTCTGAGGTAATAAAAGATGAAGAACAGGGCCGGTTTTCGTTGTTAATTTTTAAAAAAGAATAGTTGTGTTCTATTATAAGGGGTAACCAAACAGGTTACGGTCATTACATTCTACTAATGTCTCAATTTGTTTGCTGTAGTATCATTTTCATACATCTATTGCCTTTGTCAACTCAGATTATCTCTCTTCCCAACTTTTTTTTTGCGTGTGTGGTGGTAGTAGTGGTGATATGTTGACTCCCCGGTTGCACTTCACGACGGGAGGCAGGCCATCATTTTTTCGTTTTCCTTGGCGCGTTTCTGCGCCCGGGGTTGGTTGTTTGCGTGACGAGCGACCGGTGGTCGACGCCGTGCTCGGGGCATCGATCGGTCCGTGGTTTCCCTCGTCCCGAACGCCCGTGCGTTAAACATGTTCTCGGGTCGTCTGCTTAGCAAGAATCGACAATAATTTTAACACTTTTTACCATTGATCATGATAAGGCTTATATTTATCGGTGGGCCATGCATTTAGATCAATGGACGTATATATACCGAAGAAGAGATGCAATGAAAAAATATTATAGACGAAGATACCACTTAAAAAAGAACCCTTAAAGGCACTACGGTTCTCTTGCCTGAAGCACCACAATAATTTTAAAAGTGGGTTACCTAAGGTACCACACGTTTCTTGAGCGCATCACATCTGCTAAAATTTAAATCATTTATGTCTAGATGGTTTTGAAGATTGACTATTTTTTAAAGTCAACCCTTAATTTGACATTGAGCCAATTGAACACCAAGGTTCGACTCAGAGGCAGTCGAATAGCTTTGAATAAACCTATATAAGTATTATCAAGAATGTGTTGAAAGTATAATTCTTAAATATGGTGTACTCTGGTTTCATCCAAATTAAGGATTAGAGAAGAGAAAATTAGATCGGCGGACTATAGCACAATTGAGCTAAACCAATCGAGTAAATAGTAAGCTGAGTAAGAATCAACTAAGTCAATCAGATGATCAGATGAAAATCCAGCTTACTGAGGACGAATTTCTGAAAGGTGTGGCGGGCCAGAAGGACAAAATAAGATGTAAAATGGTTGAGAAGGACAAGACGCGTCTGTTACTACACGTGTTACTACATATTTCTACATGTGTTACTACATGTTGTCCTTCTCAACCATTTTTTAGATTAAAATCGGCTTCCACAATCTTTAACCTTTTCTGAAAATCACGTGGAGAATTAATTCAGAGGAAATCAAAGACATAAATCATGGAGAAAGGTTGGGGAAATCAAATTAGATACATAAGTCAAGAAAATCATGGGAACGAAATCAGGAAAAATCAAGGGCATTGAATTTGTGAAATCAATACCAACAGACGAAGCAATCGAATTGGATATGCACATGGAGAAATCAAGGCTATAAATAGTGGACTTGATTAGAAAATAAAAAGACAAGAATATACAAGGAAAGACAACAGTCTGACCCTCAAACACGGTGATCAGGCCATGCAATCGGGCTGATTGAAGCATCAACAAGTAAGAAAGTGGCCCGCTCAAACCCAATAAACCCTCCGGTTCAACCGGTGACTTGATGGCTTATACTTGAATTGGTTGGGTCAAGTAAATTTAAGGAAAAAATGGAAAAAAAACATTTATCAAGCTCGTGTAAAAGTGGGAAAAAAAAACAAAAAAAAGTGGAAAAATACAATGGTTTTCACCAGGCTAAATTACAATTTTGGTCCTTTAACTAGACACATTTTTCGATTTTGATCCTGGTTTTTCTCCGGCGACAATTTTAGTCCTGTAAGTGGTATATCTTACCGACTAAAATTGGTCTTTTCCGGCGGCGACAATTTTAGTCCTGTAAGTGGTCTTTCCGGCGACAATTTTAGTCCTGTAAGTAGTTTTTCCGGCGTTCAGGACTATTTTTGCAAAAAAAAAGACCACTTACAGGACTAAAATTGTCGCCGGAGAAAAACCAGGACCAAAATCGAAAAACGGGTCTAGTTAGAAGACCAAAATTGTAATTTAGCCGTTTTCACCACTATGCTACAGCCTGCCAGACACAGTTAAACATTATGTGCACATTTCTTTTTGCTTGAAGCCCCTCATATCCTTGTAAGGAAATCAAGCAATTGATGCAACATAATTCAAAACTTTAATTTCCTTTTAGCCATGATATTATTCATGAATACAATAGAAATGAATAAGAGAAGGAAAGAAACATTACAAAACAATGTAAAAGATCAAAACTTTCCTTTGGTTGTTGATCTGTCGCAATAGCCGTCCACGTGTCCAGCCGGCCTCTAACGGTGATCCACACAAACTAATATTCAGAATCTTTCAAAGATCGCCACTCGGAAAGTTCGGATAGACAGAGAGCAAACATTAGCTCTTAAATTTTGAGCCAGATGTTCCCATCTATGCCCCGTTGAACATCTATGAAGGAAAAAACATAACTGGCCCAAAACTTACCCATCCCAAATATTCAAATAAGCTTTTTACTTGTTTAAACATTTTCCAAATATTAAATCTAAACCACAAACACAATCCAATTAAAAGAGATAAAATGTGCATTAAATAAAATACAAGAAACATCATGTTTTTATCTTTGAGGGAACAAGAAACATCAAGTAATTAAACCGATAATGTCATATTGTTGACATGTTTTATTTGACAAATATAAAGACAAAGATAAAGACAAAGGCGGCAGAAACACAGTAAAACTTAGGTAAAGAGTTAGCAATAATCCCCATAATTTTGATTCTCAACACATTGAAATTGCATCTCGGAAATTCGGCTCGACTCGACTCGGCTCGTTACTTCTCCTCCTCCTCATCCTCCTCCTTATTAGAACTTTCATCTTCAGGTACTTCAGGTTTATTATAGCATTTGTAAATTCCAGATTTGGCAGGTTTATCAAAATCACAATTGCAATATTTTTCAAACACGCATGTTGGATCCTGTTTTGTGCAGTAATCATATTCACAACCGTATTGTGTTAGCGATCTCATTCCCATCTTCAATCTTTTAGCCGCCACCACTCCACCTACCATTAATTACTATTATTAACATGCAGTATGTAGGAACATACATATACAGGGGCGGACTTATAGAGAGGCAAGGGGGCTCGTGCCCCCTTAAATTTTCCATAAAATTACTAAAATATCCTTCTTATTCGGTAATATATTGATAATGATGTAATATAGATTATATGTTCCTATTAAAATCTTAGTTGTGTGTTTGGTCTAGTGGTCTGTTGCTGAGATTTTATATATATGAAAGGGATTGGGTGCTCGAACTCTTGTAGCTGTATTTTTATTTTTTATTTTTTTTACTCAAAGGTTTCAACACTTCTTTTCTCAAAATTTCTTAACATTTTAGAAAAGAGGACAATCCAAATATTTTTCTTTAATTTATTTATTTTTTACTCAAGGGTTTCAACAGTTCTTTTCTCAAAATTTCTTAACATTTTAGAAAGAGGACAATCCAAAAATTTCGAAAGTTATTTAGTATATTAAACTTTGGATTTTTTTATAGTCATTTATTAATATTAATGTCAATTATTAATATAAAAAGAAATATAGTCACCTCAATTTGTAACTAGAGTAACTTTTTTTTCTTTTTTTTTTCTTTTTTTTTTTGTAAATCACCTCATTTATAATATAAATCACCTCAATTTTCTTATTTGTAACTAGGGTAATTTTTTTACACTTTTTCCAAGGCAATTATCTTTTAGAATTCGCCCCTCTAAATCACAATCCTGACTCCACTCACTATATATATATATATATATATATATATATATATATATAATATATATATATATATATATATATATATATATATATATATCTTTATATCTAATAAAGGAGCAAGGGGCGCTTTTTGTGCTGCTTCTGGTGCTGCCACGTGTCGGGCCCTGATTGGCCCGACGTTTTCTGCTTTTTTTTTTTTTTTCTCTATCTCAAGACTTATAGCGACGCTTTTGTCTCTCTTTTAAGACTTCTAGCGGCGCTTTTCCTCTCTTTCCGGGTACACTTTCCCATTACGATTTTTTTTTTTTTTCCTCTAACTTTTCCTTTTCACATATACATACATATATATGTATCTATATTTTTTCCCTAGACTTATAGCGACGCTTTTCCCTCTCTTTTAAGACTTCTAGCGACGTTTTTTCCTCTCTTTCCTGGTACACTTTTCCACATTTAGGATTTTTTTTTTTCTCTAACTTTTCCTATTCACCTATACATGCATATATATGTATCTATATATATATATATTGTATTTTCTTTTTATTCACCTCCTCCAATCTTTTTCTTACGACGCTTTCGAGTTTTTTTTCCGATTTCTTATCTTATTGTATTACATTGTATCGTTTCGTATTTCGATTTTATTTCATTGTAGACTTTTATTATTATAAATATCGACTTCGTGACGTGTTATTTTTTTTCCGTTCCTTGCATTATACAATGATATATTTATGCTTCTTTCCCCTTGATTCTAATTATTATTATTCTGGTTTTCTAGGAGTGTGAGTCGTTACGTATACACGTTATTATAGTTAATATATATTTTAAACGATTAATGATATTTTATGTTATCTTAGTTTAGTTCGTTAGATTGTTATTAAAAACGATTTGTCTATTTACATGTTTAAGATACGATAGTGGTTATTGTTATTAGTTCGGCCAATAGTAACAAATTCACATCAATTTTATTATGATATCGGTTTTTTTAGGAGTGTCGGACTTTAGTATACACATTAAAATGAGTTTATTGTTATTAGTAGATGTTTCCTATCACTTTTCCGTTGATGTCTACGGCTATACGTGAAATTTTTCTATATAGTGTATTCATTCCTCTTTTCCTTCTGGATTCTCCGATTCATTAGTGCCGTCTACCGATGGACGACATATTTCTATGGATTTATTTTCGTTGTATTAATTCGGACAATACTCACAAATTTACATAAATTTTAGTATTATTTCGGTTTTTTAGTAGTATGGCTCGTTGCGTACTTACGTATACACGTTATTACAGTTTAATATATTTTTAAACAATTTAATGATATTTTATGTTATCTTACTTTAGTTCGTTACATTGTTATTAAAAGCGGTTTGTCTATTTAGATGTTTAAGATACAATAATGGTTGTTGTTATTAGTCGGGACAATAGTAAGAAATTTACATCAATTTTATTACGACGTGTGTTAGATTTTAGTTAATTTTTTTTTCCGTCTGGCCATTTAATTATTTTGTTATACAATGACGTTTCGTGTTATACTGTTTTTTAAATTCGGTGTTCCACATTCGTCGTGTCCGTTTAATATTGCTTCCGGTGTAGTACAACGTAATATACTTCATGCTACGTTATAATACAACGTATTAAGTATATTATACGGAATATATTTATCACATCCGGTATAACACAACACATGCCATGTCATGTCCCCAGCTCCTATTTATGTGCTGAAAAACACCTTATGATAATGTATAGTTAATGTTTCAAAGCTTTTATGATTCCTTATAGTCTTTACTCATTTCGTACAATCGCAACATATACCACATAAAAAAAGACCCTAATTACATCCACCGATCTGGAATGGGCATGCACCGTGCATTATGCACGGTGTACGGATACTAGTATATATATATATATATATATATATATATATATATATATATATATATATATATATATACCTGTCACGTAGCAGTAAAAAAACATACCATTAGGTGCAGTGCTGCCGATAGTTGCTTTGCCAGTTGGAAGACGTGATGATGCAGTGCCAGTAATTGCTTTGCCCGGAAAGCGGGCTTGAACAACCATGAAGATGCACAATAATGTTACTAAAATGATCGGCAGTTTCATTGCAGCAACCTGCATCTTGATTTTTATTATGCTTTTTGAAGAGATTGCTTAATTGCTTATTTGCTTTCATCGTAAAAACCTTCCGATTTGTAGTACTTGTTCAAGGCCATTCCCTCATGTTAATTAATGCCATATGTCCAGCCAAGAATCCTCTACCTAGATATTCCAAATGTACTACTAGATTTCCTCTTAGATTTTATGTTATTCCTTTGTTTTACTATAATGGAGAATTTTTATGCTTATGTAAACCTACACCGATATAGGAATAGAAATCGTTTGCAACGTAACAGTACCACAACTCCGGATGCTACAATAATGTAGAAATCCGTTGGTATTTCATGCTGGATAACGATATCTACTTTTGGTGGAAAATATTCTGCTTTTATCTCTGGAACCTGCAATAATAAAACATGCCAAAAAATGTAATTTTGCTTTGATTGAATTCAGGGTATGCTGTAAAACGATTGTGATACGGGATGAAATAAACGTTACCAGCTGCACGATGAGGTTTTGAGGGGGTCCTCTGAGATCCCTTTAAAAAGGTACGCGTTTTCTACTGTTCTACGGAAAAGGTGATGAGCAATGCCTGATCTTATTGCCTTAGGTAGGTCTTCAAGTACTTCTTCTTGTTGTAATTCCGCGGTCTTGAATTTCAGCGTTACGTGCGCCAACATTTGCTCTTTTAAGGTTTCTGGTAATCTGTTCTTGCTTGCATACCTTAAAATCTCATGTATGGCATCCCTCTGCAATACATACACACACTTGAATTAGTAATCGAGCCAAGTTGATTCGATATGGTCTCAACTCGGCCGACTCAAAGTAGATCGAGTTAGGCAAAAAGATCAAACTCGAGTTGTTATTATTACCATGATGAATGTTCGGACAGCACTGTGGACAATGAGATTGGTCATGTTACCAATAAGTAAGCAGTAAGGCCAATATTGAAAAGCATATAAAGCATGTTGAAGACCTTTTCTCCTGTATTGACTGCATGTAGGTCACCATACCCTACTGTTGATAGGGTAACAATAGACCAATACATTGCATATGTGTATCCAACCCACACACTCCTTTGTTCAAAATCAGGTACCAATGAACCTATCCATGTCTTGCGCTACGTGGTGTCGTGTCGCTAGCCAGAAATAGAAACAACCCGCCGAATGCACAGCGAATAACGTTACCTGCATTGCTCTCGGTGTTAGACTAGTGTCTCTTAAAGTAAATATAAATCTGTAAAATAGAGATCCAAACCATTCAGATTCAGTAGGAAAACGTTACTTGAACAAAGTTAGTTGGTGTGTTAGGGGGTGGGGGTGGTGTGGGGGTAGGGTTAGGGGTGTAATTGAGCTGAGTCGAGTCGATACGTTCTAGGGCTCGAGCTCGACTCGATTAAAAATACATGGGTCGAAATTCGGCTCGAGCTCGATCGAGCCATTGAAAGGCAGAATCGAACTTGACTCGTCAAGTATTCGATATAACTTGACTCGGCTGGTGAGCTTGATTATTTTTTAGGATTCATTAATTCATTTATAAAATATGACAAGATCAAGCTCGACTCGTCTTATACTCGACTCGACTAATAATTCATGTAGCTCGATTAATTCTCGAGCTACTCGATTACTGTATTTTGAAGTTCGAGCTCAGCTCGGTTAATCATTCGAGTAGCTCAACTCGAGCTCGAACTCAAAAAAACCGAATCGAGTCGAACTTCTTTTCGAGTCGAGTACGCATAGCTCATGAGTAGACCAGATCACTTATAGCCGTAAGGGCGGGGGCGGGGGTGAGGGATAGGGTGTTAGGGGTAATTACTTAATTAAGTTTGTTGAATTTGAATGATGATGCAAGAAATTAAGGGTACTTACACAAATGAGCTTAATGTATCTTGTCCAGAAGTAGGAGAAACGAGTGTCCTTTTCTAACCTGTAGAGATTTATTAGCAAAAAGTGGCGAATTTGGATTTCGGCGTAAAGATATGCGAATTTTTACGTGTATTTAGCAAATATACACGTAAATGTTTGTATACATTTACGTGTTTTTAGTTGATATATTCGTACTATGAACGTTTCGTATCAGAATTTTCCTTTGTTTTACACATGCCAAAGACGTGAGTGGACTTCGTTTGGATATTTTTTAACACGCATTCATTCTGACCATAAATGAGTCCGGAAAATGTATATTATTCTGCCCAATTTATAATATGCTTTTACCCTATTTTACGGACCTTATGTGGGTAGGAATAATTCTCTTTGTTTTTTTGGGGTTGTTTTCACGCTCTCTAAATGAGTGTGGGAATTTGTTTGTAATTGGAACATGTTTCTGACCAATATTGCATCTGAAAAGTTGTACCCTCAAAAAAAAGTTTGTGTTTTCTTGATCAAACTCAAGTCCGAATAAAACGACATTATACACGTTACAGAAAAGGTTCGGACCATGTTACAGGCCAAGAACACTAAGTTTTCTGGCCCAAAGTTTGGTCGAGTAACGAGACATTGTTTTGTATACTTGGGAAACAATGCGGACCAATTGACAGGCTGAAACATTACGTTTGCCGCTCCTATTT
Organism: Gentiana dahurica var. dahurica; assembly: GCA_024500145.1. NCBI lineage: Eukaryota > Viridiplantae > Streptophyta > Magnoliopsida > Gentianales > Gentianaceae > Gentiana > Gentiana dahurica. The sequence continues at coordinate 22,465,593 of CM044907.1, read as the reverse complement.
CAAGTCAGAATATAACCCGGCGTGTAAGGTTTTCCTAACCACGTTCGGGTCAGAATAAGCGGACGCGTTTTTAACGTTTTCTTCTTTAACAAGACACTAACCTATTGGGCTATTACCATATTCTTTTTGTTATCCCTCTTTTTATACACAAGATAATTAGAAACTTTTAGAGGGTTGATCAATCAAATCATGGATCAAATACAAGTTAATGGTTGAAGTTTATGTCAAGGGCGCATTACATCTTTCTCCCCACGTTCTTCGCTAGAAAAATCAACATTTTTGGTGAAAATCTATCATATGGAGTAAAATCAAAATGTAAGCAACTATTACCTTCTCTTATTTTTGTTTTTATTACCATTTGACATTAAAAATGTCTTCTTTTTCATTTTGCCAATATTAAGCATTGGGTTTGGTTGGGAGAAGGCTGCAAATCTGCAGCACTTTCGTCAGATTATTTCTGACCAAAATCGGGTCAGAATATTCTGAACATCCTGACTACTTTAAGGGCAGAATTATAATATGGTGTGAAACTCCTTAGAAAATTTCTGTCCAACAGTGGGTCAGAATATTCCAAACATCCAGACTACTTCAGGACAGAGGTATAATTTATAGTGTGGAAAAATATGAAATGTCTACAAATTAATTGCTTGAACTTTATTATGTTTTTAAGGCAACTTCGGCTTGCAACAACCTGAGTTACATTTCACGTGACTACACGCAAGATTTTACGACAAACCAAGTAAGTTGAAGTTTATGTTTATGTTTTAAACTATGTCTTATAGGTAAGCTAAAAAACTATAAGTAATCAAGATATATCCATAACGCTTGCAGGTATTCGAGAGTAGAAAAGAGCTCTTGGCATGGGTCCTTGCATTTGCCCGAGCTAATGGTTTCGTGACAGTCATTACTAATTCTATAAAGGCAGGGGGAGGGAAGACACCTCAATTGTAATTGGGATGTGAGAGAAGCGGACGATATAGACCTCAGTCTGGTAAGGAGGGTGGTGTCAGCCTAAGTAGGAAAACAGGCACAAGGAAGTGTAATTGCCCTTTTAAACTTCAAGGGGTGAATCAAGACGGTGTTGATAGGTGGAAGTTAAGAGTTTGGCATGGAATGCACAATCATGAAATGGCAGAGCATTTAGAAGGGCATGAGTTTAGTTGTCAGTTGACAGGTCCGCAAAAGGCTCTTGCCCGTACAATGTCGAAATCACCCGGGATCAAGCCACGACATAACAGAAGTGAGGTACAATGACAAGAGTTTCTCGAGAGCACACCTAATGTAAAGAGCATTGTGAATATGAGGTACAATGACAAGAAGACAGAAATGAGTGATTTGACAAGAATGTAGTTTCTGCTTAAGAAGTTACGCGATAATCATTACAATGTGTTTTTCCGACGAGATGAGGGTGAAAACAAATTGAATGACATAATCTGGGCGCACCTGACTGCACTCCATTTGGTTTGAAATTTTCCATGGGTTCTTATAATGGATTGTACATATAAGACCAACAAATACATGCTCCCTCTATTCGAGTGTGTGGTTGTGACATCAACATTGCAGACATTCTCTGTGGCGCATGCCTTTATTAGTAGTGAGAGACAAGATAGGCTTGAATGAGTGCTCAACCACATCCGCTATTTCTTATCTGAGGATCAGATGCCGAGGTGTGTATAGTCACGGACAGGGACATTGCATTGATGAATGCAGTGAAAAATGTGTTTCCAACTTCGGCACAACTTTTATGTATATGGTATATCAATGATAACATCACTGGGAATTGCAAAAAATATTTCCCTAGCGAGGAAGGTTGGCAGGCATTTATTTTGGCTTGGAAGCGGGTGTTATTCTCTCGGTCTATTCTAGGGTATTAAAATGCAGTTGCTCAGCTCATGACTCAATATGCTGATTACAAGGATGTGTTAGGGTACTTATAGGGGTCGTGGCTCGCCCCTCACCATCGGAAATTCATCCAAGCATGGACCGATAAGATTTTTCACCTGGGAAATACAACCATGCAGAGGTACAACCAATATATATGTGAGGTGGAGAATATTTTATTGTATATAATAGTACTAATGTGTATAATATTTTTGTTATAGGGTGGAGAGTATCCATGCATTGATGAATAAGTATATTGAAATTTGTAAGGTGGATCTTATAAGTGCGTGGATGAGTATACACGATGCCATAATGACGCAACATTCCAAAATTAAGGAATCCTTCGAGCGTTCAAAGATACTTCCTTGCCATGTGTATGCTGCGGAGAGGATGTATGGTTTACTTCATGGAGAAGTCTCCGAGGAAGCACTTGAAAAACTTCAAAAGCATAAGAAATTGGCCACGAAGGACTTGGAATCAGGAGGGGAGGAAATTTTTTGCAATCCTTGCCCAATCGTTGCAACGAAAGGCCCTCATTGTCGTCATGTTATTGCAAATTAAATTACTCATGGTATAATGATTCCATTGGAGTCCATACATCCTCATTGGCGTTGTCTTTCAGTTCATGCACCAACAGTGAGTCAAGCGTAAGGTAATACAGTTGAAGAAATATTATAGGCACTTCAGCACATGGATGAGGCACAACAATGTGTCGTATTCCAAATGTTGATAGAATACATTGATCCATCACAGAGCAATCTAAATGAGCCAGCAAAAAAAGAGAACAATCGCGGAAGACCACGTAGCCAGTCCCAAAATTCTAATAAGCCAAATATATATTCCAGCTGCCTCGGTGGTTCATGCCCCCTCCTCACCAAAATGGGTGCAAAGCACTTTTATTAATGATCCACCAATAGAAATTAAGAAATGCCAGCCAATAGATTAAGGTCTTTCAACCAATCAAAAAAAGGCTTCCTTTATAAGCTTTAAACACACGCCTCTTGTACATTCAGCTTCAAACTGGTGAAATGGTATGATCATACCATTCCCAGACTCTTATTTCAACACTTCAAAATCATCAAAAAGCGAAGCATATTTCGTTCTCTTCTAACGGTAACATCATCCTTCAGCTTGTCGTCTTTTTGACACATTCCACGACACAAAACACTCCTTTAAGTCATTATCATTGTCAATCCTGCAAAACAACACCAAACACCCCGGAAAAGCGCATATCTCCCAATAAATGACCTCGAAATAGCGATAAAATCCCAACCAAATACGCTCCTATCAAATCCCCCCACACTTAAATGATGCTAGTCTCTGAGCATCTCACTATTCCACCTAAGCCATGAAATGTAAATGCAAAATGCAAAATGCAAAATGCAAAATGAATGACGAATGATCCTAACATGTATGCAGGTACCAAGAATGTTCAAACCCGTGACTCAAGTCCAACCTTGTCATCAATCTCATATGTCATAACCCAAACAAAGGGCAATCAAACAATATACTCCACACACTAATGTTCATACGACTTACATTATCACAATGGTTCACAACTCTTCAAAGCAGCAAAACCAACAAGCCTCAACATGTCCTCCATGTAATCACTCAATCAGATAAATGCATAGGACAATTCACACATTCTCAAAATCAACACACACCCACGCATTACCGTAGGTTTGCATATCAATCAAGTCTCCACCACTATGCATTCAAATCCAACACACAAATCATGAGGTCTTTCACATGGTTCTAACGGGGCTAGGGACAGAATATAAGGTATGGAAAAGGGAAAATGGGTTAAATTGTCAAGGAGAAAGAATGAATAACGACACCAATTATCACACAATCACCAAAAATGATCCCAACTGAACGCACAACATGGCTCCAAAACATCACAACTTCTTATGAATTTAAGTGAAAACAACAACATCCAAAGATGCTTGCAAAAATTGCTAGCAGAAACAAACTTCTTCTTCAATATATAAAACACTTCTTCAATGTAAGCTCTTTATTTTTCAATTTTTTTTCACTTTTTATCTCTTTTTTTTTCTACATTCAACTTCTTTTTTTTTTTCAAGGTCTTGAGACACACCTTCATAACATAATCTCGTGTCATACTTCTCTAGATATTCACTTCTAGGTACTTCCTCAAAGTTTCCTGCAACTATTCATACAATCTCCTGACAATAGGGTAAACAAAAGAGGGGATTTCGTAAGAAAAGGCCAAGATTTTTATTTTCTGGAGTTTAATCAAAGAAAGGGTCAGGTTAGACGGGGCTAACTAGGGGGTATATAATATGTGTAGGCCAACCAAAGTGGGTCTAAAAATGGTTAACTCCTAGGTGCCTCAATCATTTAAGTGCATTGAACCTGAAAAAATGTGGTCTCGAAATGTATATCAACGCAAACTCTATAACGATCGATATTGGAATGTGTGGATATCACTCAAAGGAAATGTGAGCGAGTGCGCTCTTTGGCTATGTAAACCTCACTTGAAAGTGGCGTTCGTTAAGGTTCAAAGGTTTTACCTCCCAAAACTTATAAACAAATGTTATAAAGTGAGTACGCATCAACAAAAGTGTGTGCATACATTGATTCTTTGCCGTTTTATTCTTATTAATCAACACAAGATAGAAACGAAAAGGTTGGTAAAGTATCACACATATTGCTGGTACACAAGTATTAGAAAATCCTAAAATGCAACTCTACGTATGCTTTTTCCACTTTTTTTTGTTTTTTTTTTTTGGTATGTACAAAAAAATAAAATAGACGACTACAAAATGATGCATGATCTAATCTAAAAAAATGATAAACATGTATGATGAATGCAACATCTCCCCCACACTTGAAACATTCATTGTCTCCAATGTATGGCCGAATATAGAAGAGAAATGTGATTATGTAAAATGTCATGATATGATAAATATATCTATATGTATGAGATAAGAAAGGTTGAGACTGAGGACTTACTTGAAACAGAAGTGTGGGCTTTATACTTGTTGGTAACTGCACCGGAAGAGTGTGAATCCTTGCAAGGTGAGTCAAGGGCAGTTGGTGGAAGAGCTAGTTGTTCCAATTCTTTGGCGGTGATGGCATGGTAGGAGGAGTCAACAGGGTGAGAGTCGGTCAAAGCTCCGGTCTTCAGTTTTTTATTAGTGGATTGAGTCCCAGGCTGTGGTCTTTTCCAGCATGGGTTTCGACGAGGCAGTTGGGTTTCCAATGGGGTAGTTGGGTTTCCGGTGGAGAAGAAGATCGGCGAGGAGGAGAGGCGGACTCATCAATTGGAGGAATGTGAGGAGATTCAAAAATTACCTATTATAATGGAACTATCTGCTTCTTAGCCTTGCCTTTTGGCCGCATGATGATTGGTGCCGGAAGAAAATTTGATCGTAGTCTCTTTTGTTGAAACAGGGGAAGGGAAGGTGGGGTATAGGAAGAAAAGGAACGGGGGGGTTTCAAGCTTTGGGAAAGAAGAGGAGTAGAAAAAGAAAGAATAGCTGTTTATTAATATTAAAAATTAAAGATATTAGGATGCTGAGTTTGATTTTTTTTAATTAATTTATTTTTATTCTTGTTTTTTTACCTGTACCTTCCCAATCAAAACATAAACACATTCAGAGCTTCATCTTCAAAACGGTATGATCATACCGTTCTTTTCCTTTTTCATCACTGCATTTCTCCAATTAATTAACATCCTATAGCGAAAAATGGTATTATATACCATTTCGCCCACAACCAAAACTGCATTGCACTACTTATTTCCTTCTTCATGAATCGAACACCCGCAAAGACAAAAAAAACTCAAAACAAAGAAAATTGAATTTTTTTTGTTGGGTTGCCTCCCAATAAACGCCATTTTTTCACGTCTTTGGCTAGACAATGCTATGCATTCGAGCTGCTTCCCATGCCCACCAACACATATGTAACTTGTTGGAAAGGTGTCCTAAACCCAATCGGGTTGGACCGGATCCGACCGGGTCGGGTCGTTTACAGTCTATTTAGTTCATGTAATAAATTTATTATGATTAATAAAAGCACTTATGTTATTATATATTGTTTATCTTCACATTATTTGTTGTGTATATATAGTAACGTCCCTAGTATCAATCTGTGATAGAGAAACCATGATAGTGATTATGGTTGATGAGATCTCTAATCACTATAACAAGGTTTGTACTTAAATGTCTCTAGTCTTATATATTATCAAATGGGACATTGATAGTATAATCAGACTAGCACGTATTGGATGTCTTATATCTTTTAGAAGATAGGGATATATCTCGTCTATCAAAGTGTAGGGACACTTGGACTGTACGTGGACGTGTATTAGAGAATGCGTACGTTAGACTGACCCACTTACATTAAGTGTCACACTATGTGGCGGTTGTGTAATTATCCTTTTGACCGGAGTCTTCATGGCATCACGGTGTGGATTGTCATGCTTTGACACTATTGAGATTTCTCCTAACCACGGGGCGATCATGCGGTAGTGATTGTGTATGATATTGAAGCATGCGGAGTATACATGATTGGTCGTCCGGGAATCGCGTATCCTATGATTGGGATCGAATATCCGAAATGGCCTTCTTATAAGGAATGTCTAGCTCTCGAGAATCTTTGCAAAGTGGGAGTAAATGTGTTATTCCGAGAGAGCATGATATCCAGATTATAAGATACGATCGTCAATGTATTGACACTCGAGATACGATCGTATGGATATTGTTACAGCGATAGGATTGTAAGTTACACGGTAACTGCTTCACATGAAAGGTAGTAGTTATTGCTTTTGACTATTCCGATGATTGGGGGTCACGGTGTGTTGCTAGACGCTATCCCGTGATCGTTAGGTATGAAGGGCATATTAGTGAATTGCACTTTGTGTCTACGGCCAACATATTCGGAAGCCTATCGGGTCACACACATATGAACATCGAGTCGGATTAAAATGCGGTTATAGTTGATAACCAAATAAGGAAAGTTTATCTCTAGACTATAAAGGTTATAGTGGTAAATTAATATGGTGGTATTTATTTATTATGAATAAATAAAATACAAGATATTAATTATGTATAAATTATATTAATTAAAGAATATTCCGGAAGCCAATTTATTGGCATATGGGGCGCCACTTTTGAGTGTATAAGATACACTTGGATTGTGCACTTTAATTAATGAGATTGCCATAATATTAATATAAGATATTAATTGATTTTGAAAAATAGATTTATGGTAATAAGATAATTATAATCAATATAGGATATTGGCAAAATAAATTATAATTAAAGAGATAAATCAATCTAGTTGATTTTCCTTATTTTATTGGAAAAGGGTTTTCTTCTCCTACACACCTTTGGGGCGCCACCTTCTACTATATATAGGAGGTGGCTGTCAAGCTCTTTTGGTACATCACAATTGCAAGAGTTCATAATTCTTGTATAAAATAGAGAGCCTTCCATAGTGAGTTTGTGAGGAAAGAAAAGGTCCGGTCTAGCGGCCGGAGTTTTTCCGATAGCAATCAAGGAGGATTCCGGCGAGGGTTTCGTGTGGATTAGCGATAGAGGCGGACGCGTGGACGGCTTGCGAATTGAACTACTCTCCGTTGGCGGTCAAAGCGACGATCTTATAGATCATCTGAGGTATAACCGTCAAACTACTTAACGTGTTTATTGCATTAAACGAAGAACGATCTAGAAAAGGAAATCAAAATTTTAAATTCAGTGCGTTAAACTAGTGATTTCCTAACAGTGGTATCGGAGCAGACTTGAGCTTAAGCAATAAGCATAATTTAAATGCGTAGTATTTAATCGATAGATGCAAGATTTAAATCACGAAACGTTAAAACAAAAAAAATAGGGTTCATGGGGGGTCGGCCGACTGGCGGCGCCCCCTCCCTCTGCGGCGGCGGCGGTGGCCCTAGGGCTGCCGTCTGTCGACTGTCATCTTCCAATGGGGGAGATCGACCCTTTTTGTTTTGTGATATTTATTGTGCATAGATATCTCGTTTGTTTAGTTGTGTCATATGGCCAACCAATGGTTCAAATAGTTTGGACCATTGGGAAACCATATGGCATATTGGCCTTTCCAAATTTTGATTTGGAATAGGCCTAGGTCCTTTCCAAATATTTGATTTGGAATAGGCCTAGGCCTAGGCCACTTCCAAAATTTTGATTTTGGAAAGTGGCCAGGCCTAGGCCTTTCCAAATATTTGATTTGGAATAGGCCTAGGCCTAGGCCACTTCCAAAATTTTGATTTTGGAAAGTGGCCAGGCCTAGACTAAAATAATTTGGCATTTCCAAATATTTGATTTGGAATAGGCCTAGGCCCTTTTCAAATATTTGATTTGGAAAAGGCTTAGGCCTAGGCCACTTCCAAAATTTTGATTTTGGAAAGTGGCCAGGCCTAAGCTAAATTTATTTTTGGAAAGGAAACAAATAGGAGACTTAGTAATTTTAATTTTGTTTTGAATGGTTCAAATTTAATTAAAATTGAAATCGATTTAAAATTAAATGTTAATTTTAATTTTCGATTAAGTCATATAATTAATTAAAAGTTATTTAATTATTTGATGTGATAAAATAAAGACGCATGAGTAGTTAAAATTAGAATTTAATCTTTTTCATAAGATAAAATTGTATGGATTAGATGTGTAGATATAATGTGATTATATGGACCCCGATTGATCATGGACTCGACAAATAGGATAGATGGGAATGTTTTCTTTATGTTGGTTTTTGAAAAATTGTCCTAGGCCGTTATGAAGAACGTGACCTAGTTTACTTTTGCAATTATCCCATTCCCGTTAGCTCCCCCCCGTGTGCAGCGGGTGTAATTATTTATTATGTAACAAGAATGGAGCAAGAAGTTGAAGACCAAGGAGAGATAAAGAACCCATTGGCGTACAACAATAAAGATCCTATTGGCGGTTGCATTAGTTTGTGACCCGCGGTTTCGTCAGTTTGTATTCGAAACCGCACCTAGGAAAAGTCCATGATCATACCGGTTATTTTATGCACGGAATGTTGTGTATGTTTTACTTTATATGATATAGTAGTAATATGCACATAGTAGATGAGACCATAATTAAACCAAATTAATTAAGTGAATTAATTTAAAATTATTCTCACGTCAAAAATCAAGTCGGAATTGCCTCCCCATATTATAACGACGGTGAAGAGCCCTTGTTCGGACCCAACTCACCAGCCAAAGCGGGGGTCGACCTACCTCGGGTATATCGTCGTTATCGAGATATGATCGAAAGAGATCGCATGAATATTTGGGTTAAGACTCGACTAAGAATTCTCTCGGCCACCAGCCAAAGCGGGGTCGTTTGGATTTTAGAGGCAAGGGTTTGGCTATTTTTCATAAGATGAAATATTGTCAAAGAGTTGACTAGTCAAACAACAAGAATCGTATAGGATACGATCGACAAATCGTTGTCCACCTGTTTAATTATCTTTGGCCCATCAGCCAAAGTTGGAGGTCGGGATAGTTCGATGGGATCTTGCCCACTAAAGGAATTATTTTCTTGAAAGCCAATAGGGAATAGTTGGATAGTGGGAGTAAAAACCTTATAGATTTATTAAGTGCAAATTTAGGGTTTTTATACATGAGCTTTTACTTATTCTATCTTTATTTATTGTTGTAGAAAATGTCAAACAAATTGAACCTTCGTTTTATCATCGAAAACAAGCTTAACGAGACAAATTTTCTCGATTGGGAAAGAAACCTCAAAATCGTTTTGAGGCACGAGAAGATTGGCTATGTCTTGGACGAGGCCCTACCGGAAAAGCCCGCTGAGGGTTCGGCTGCAGATGTTGTCGAGAAGTACAACAAGCACTGTTCTGACAGTACTGATGCTACATGTATCATGCTTGCTTCTATGACACCTGAACTAAGAAACAACATGAGTCTATGGACGCCTACTCTATCATGGTCCACCTAAAGGAACTTTATGCTTCTCAGTCTCGCACTGAGAGGTACGAGGTCTCGAAGGCCCTGTTTAGTTGTAAGATGGCATCTGGGACTGCTGTGGGGTCACACGTGCTTAAAATGATCGGGTACATAGAGAGGCTTGGGAAGCTGGGCCACAAGTTGGAGCGAGAGTTGAGTATTGACTTGATTCTGCAATCTCTACCTGATTCATTCTCGCAGTTCGTGATGAACTATCACATGAACAAGATAGATTGCTCCCTTGCGGAGTTATTGAACATGTTGAAGACTGCTGAGGGCACTGTAGGGAAGGGAAAGCAAGTGTTGCTAGTCACTTCGAGCAAGGGCAAGGCAAAAGCCCAAAAGAAGTCCAAGAAGGCGAAGGCTGCACCTAAGCCAACGCCTAAGATAGCGAAAGACAAATCCAAGGATGCTTGCTTCCATTGCGGTGAGACCAGACATTGGAGGAGAAACTGCAAAGGCTTCTTGAGTACCAAGAAGAAGCATTCTGATGCTTCGACTTCAGGTATATTTATGATTGAGATCAATATTGATTCTTCTAAGTCTAACCGCTAGGTATTAGATACTGGTTGTGGTTATCATATTTGTACGAATATGCAGGCACTAAGAAGAACTAGAGATCTGAGGAAAGGAGAGGTGGACCTACGCGTTGGAAATGGAGCAAGTGTTGCTGTGCTGGCCGTAGGAGTTTATTTTCTTTCATTGCCCAATGGGCTATTACTAGAACTCAATAACTGTTATTTTGTTCATGCTCTTACGAAGAGCATTATTTCTATTTCTGCATTAGATGTTGATGGTTTTTCATTTACGTTTGAGAATAAATGTTGTTCTTTTTCACGTGATGGAATCTTTTATGGTACTGGCATACTTAGCAATGGTCTCTACATATTAGATATGAATGTTGACATACTTAATATAAATAACAAGAAAGCCAAAACAAATGACTTGAATGAATCCTACTTATGGCATTGTAGACTTGGCCATATAAATAAGAATCGCATTTCCAAACTCCATAAAGATGGAATGTTGGATCAATTCGATTACGAATCGTTTGACGTATGTGAAGCTTGTTTACTTGGCAAGATGACAAAGTCACCTTTCAGTGGCAAAGGGATAAGATCCAATGAATTGCTTGAGCTCATACATACTGATGTGTGTGGCCCAATGTCAATTCAAGCCAAAGGAGGATACTCTTATTTTATCACCTTCACTGATGACCATTCTCGCTATGGTTATATATACTTAATGAAGTATAAGTCTGAAGCCTTTGAAAAGTTCAAGGAATTCAGAAGTGAGGTGGAGAAACAACTATGTAAAGAAATCAAAACACTTCGATCCGATCGAGGCGGAGAATACCTAGATGGAGAGTTTCAAGATTATTTGATGGAGAATGGGATTCTACCTGAATGGACTCCTCCCGGAACGCCACAAATGAATGGCGTGTCTGAGAGGAGGAACCGCACCTTGTTAGACATGGTGCGATCCATGATGAGCTACGCAGTTCTTCCAAAATCGTTTTGGGGGTATGCTCTAGAAACCGCATCCTATACACTGAACCGAGTTCCATCAAAGACGGTTGACTCTACGCCATACGAGGTATGGACTAAGAGAAAACCGAGCCTAGGTCATCTAAAACCTTGGGGTTGTCCGACTTACGTGAAGCGGATGATGCCTGACAAATTAGAGCCCAGGTCTGACAAATGTTTATTTCTGGGATATCCTAGGGAAACCAAAGGGTACCAATTTTACCATCCTGAGGAACAAAAGGTGTTTGTTGCCAGGACTGGCCACTTTCTGGAGAAAGAGTTTATTCTGGATAGGGTCAGTGGGAGTAAAATTGATCTTGAAGAAATTCAAGAACCACTTACGGATAATAGTCAGTTGATGGAAGTAGAGGACTTGCCACACACAGATGTGACACCAGCCTCTACCGTGGACACACTAGCACCTCGAAGATCCACCAAGGAAAGCCGTGAACCTGAAAGGTACACAGGCGTATATCTCATGGAAGATGAGGACCCTAGAACTTATGAGGAAGTGCTATTAAGGCATGACAAAGAGAAATGGCTGGAAGCCATGAATTCTGAAACGGAATCCATGAAAGACAACCAAGTTTGGAACTTAGTTGATCCACCTGAGGGAATAGTTCCCATAGGGTGTAAATGGGTCTTTAAGGGAAAGACCGACATGGACGGTAACGTGACTACCTACAAGGCTAGGTTAGTGGCAAAGGGTTATAAGCAAAGACAAGGAGTTGACTATGACAAAAACCTTTTCGCCTGTTGCCATGTTAAAATCTATTAGAATTTTGCTCGCTATTGCAGCATATCATGATTATGAAATCTGGCAGATGGATGTGAAAACAGCTTTCCTTAACGGGAACCTGTCTGAGGAAGTGTATATGACACAGCCTGAGGGTTTCACAACCAATGACGCTGGGATGGTATATAAACTGCAAAGATCCATTTATGAGATAATCAAACAGTTTGATTTCATCAAGAATGAAGATGAGCCCTGTGTTTACAAGAAGGTTAGTGGGAGTGCCATTGTGTTCTTAGTGCTTTATGTAGATGACATATTGCTCATAGGGAATGATGTGCCTATGTTACAATCGGTCAAAGCTTGGTTATCCAAGAACTTCTCTATGAAGGACTTGGGTGATGCAGCCTATATTCTAGGAATAAAGATCTATAGAGATAGATCTAAAAGGTTGCTTGGTCTGTCGCAATCCACCTACATAGACAAGATGCTGAAGAGATTCAGCATGGAGCAGTCAAAGAAAGGATTGCTGCCCATGTCACATGGGGTCTACCTATCAAAGGGAATGAGTCCTAAGACAGAGGAGGAATGGGCACAAATGAGTAAAGTCCCTTATGCTTCGGCAATCGGGTCTATCATGTATGCCATGTTATGCACAAGACCAGACGTCTCGTACCCTCTTAGTATGACTAGTAGGTACCAGTCCAATCCAGGTGATGGTCACTGGATTGCTGTCAAGAATATCCTTAAGTACTTGAGACGTACTAGGGATATATTCCTGGTTTTCGGGAACGATGATTTAGTATTGCGAGGTTACACAGATGCCAGTTTCCAAACTGACAAGGACGACTTCAAGTCGCAATCTGGATTTGTTTTCACGCTTAATGGCGGAGCAGTGAGCTGGAAGAGTTCCAAGAAGGAGACTACTGCGGACTCTACAACGGAAGCCGAATACATAGCAGCCTCGGAGGCGGCAAAAGAAGCAGTTTGGATGAAGAAGTGCATTACTGAACTTGGTGTGGTTCCCTCCATTGAAGGTCCAGTGCCTCTGTACTGTGATAAAAATGGAGCGATATCTCAGTCTAAGGAACCAAGGTCTCATCAGAAGTCCAAACATGTGCTACGGCGCTATCACTTGATTAGAGAGATAGTAGATAGAGGAGATGTAAAGATAGAGAAAGTCCACACGGATGATAACATAGCAGATCCGTTAACCAAGGCATTGTCTCAAGCTAAGAATGAGAAACATGTTCACTTGCACGGGCTTAGGCACATGGGTGATTGGCTTTAGGCCAAGTGGGAGATTGTTGGAAAGGTGTCCTAAACCCAATCGGGTTGGACCGGATCTGACCGGGTCAGGTCGTTTACAGTCTATTTAGTTCATGTAATAACTTTATTATGATTAATAAAAGCACTTATGTTATTATATATTGTTTATCTTCACATTATTTGTTGTGTATATATAGTAACGTCCCTAGTATCAATTTGTGATAGAGAAACAATGATAGTGATTATGGTTGATGAGATCTCTAATCACTATAACAAGGTTGGTACTTAAATGTCTCTAGTCTTATATATTAACAAATGGGACATTGATAGTATAATCAGACTAGCACGTATTGGATGTCTTCTATCTTTTAGAAGATAGGGATAGATCTCGTCTATCGAAGTGTATGGACACTTGGACTGTACGTGGACGTGTATTAGAGAATGCGTACGTTAGACTGACCCACTTACATTAAGTGTCACACTATGTGGCGGTTGTGTAATTATCCTTTTGACCGGAGTCTTCATGGCATCACGGTGTGGATTGTCATGCTTTGACACTATTGAGATTTCTCCTAACCACGGGGCGATCATGCGGTAGTGATTGAGTATGATATTGAAGCATGCGGAGTATATACATGATTGGTCTTCTGGGAATCGCGTATCCTATGATTGGGATCGAATATCCGAAATGGCCTTCTTATAAGGAATGTCTAGCTCTCGAGAATCTTTGCAAAGTGGGAGTAAATGTGTTATTCCGAGAGAGCATGATATCCAGATTATAAGATACGATCGTCAATGTATTGACATTCGAGATACGATCGTATGGATATTGTTACAGCGATAGGATTGTAAGTTACACGGTAACTGCTTCACATGAAAGGTAGTAGTCATTGCTTTTGACTCTTCCGATGATTGGGGGTCACGGTGTGTTGCTAGACGCTATCCCATGATCGTTAGGTATGAAGGGCATTTTAGTAAATTGCACTTTGTGTCTACGGCCAACATATTCGGAAGCCTATCGGGTCACACACATATGAACATCGAGACGGATTAAAATGCGGTTATAGTTGATAACCAAATAAGGAAAGTTTATCTCTAGACTATAAAGGTTATAGTGGTAAATTAATATGGTGGTATTTATTTATTATCAATAAATAAAATACAAGATATTAATTATGTATAAATTATATTAATTAAAGAATATTCCGGAAGCCAATTTATTGGCATATGGGGCGCCACTTTTGAGTGTATAAGATACACTTGGATTGTGCACTTTAATTAATGAGATTGCCATAATATTAATATAAGATATTAATTGATTTTGAAAAATAGATTTATGGTAATAAGATAATTATAATCAATATAGGATATTGGAAAAATAAATTATAATTAAAGAGATAAATCAATCTAGTTGATTTTCCTTATTTTATTGGAAAAGGGTTTTCTTCTCCTACACACCTTTGGGGCGCCACCTTCTACTATATATAAGAGGTGGGTGTCAAGCTCTTTTGGTACATCACAATTGCAAGAGTTCATAATTCTTGTGTAAAATAGAGAGCCTTCCATAGTGAGTTTGTGAGGAAAGAAAAGGTCCAGTCTAGCAGCCGGAGTTTTTCCGATAGCAATCCAAGGAGGATTCCGGCGAGGGGTTCGTGTGGATTAGCGATAGAGGCCGGACGCGTGGACGGCTTGCCCATTGAACTACTCTCCGTTGGCGGTCAAAGCGACGATCTTATAGATCATCTGAGGTATAATCGTCAAACTACTTAACGTGTTTATTGCATTAAACGAAGAACGATCTAGAAAAGGAAATCAAAATTTTAAATTCCGCTGCGTTAAACTAGTGATTTCCTAACATAACTTCCCTGGACTGAATTGTAACCTTGGATTGAACATAAATTTCTCTTTTATAGCCAAGAACTCTTTCAATCTTCTCAACATCCAGGTTGGGCTTCCGTTACTAATGCACTCCAAACTTTTTCCTTCAAAACCAAAATGTCCTTATTTTCTTGTAAAATGGATAGGCTCAAAAGGTTCAAACCATTTATTCCACTCAAGTTTTAGTGACTCCTCATCATCCTCTTTTCGAGCATCCGTACCTTTTAAACTCCTTGGACACAACAACTGAAGCTCCTCTTTCAGAAGGTTCATTTCAACATGATCATCATTAACATAATCATTGACACTGACATGAAAAACAGACTCGTGATTGTTCAGGTACTTAACATCATAAAAAATGTTATATGTGACCAATTTATTATCAAAGTCAAGTGTAAGAGTACCCTTATCAACATCAATTTTCGTCTTAGCTGTTTTCATGAAAGGTCTACCCAACAAATAAGTGAAGGTTCTGATGAGAATTGATCATCCATATCAATAATGTAGAAATCCACCGGAAAAATTAGCTCATTTACTTTTACTAGTACATCTTCAACCATGCCTTCAGGATATGAATTCGACCTATCCGCCAATTGAATTACAACCCTTGTATCTTTTAATGGCCCAAGATTCAGTTCTTTATACACAGACAATGGCATAACGTTAATGGATACACCGAAATCAAGCATGGCTTTTTCTATCTTTTTATGCCCTATGATGCAAGGTATAGCATACATACCTGGATCCTTACATTTCGGTGGCAACTTTCTCTGAATAACTGCTGATACATTCTCATTTACCATCACTTTCTCATTCGATTTCAGCCTCATTTTCTTGGTACAAAGCTCTTTCAAGAATTTAGCATACCTTGGAACTTGCTTGATGGCTTCCAAAAGTAGAAGATTAATTTCAACCTTTTTAAAGGTTTCCATCAAAGCTTTATCCTCTTCTGCTTTTTTATCTTTAGCTAACCCGCCAGGAAAAGGTGGAGTACCAACAAATTTAGGATTAGTCTCAACAAATAGACACATCTTTATTTTTATTTTCCTTTTCCCCTTTTTTCTCCTTCCTGGCCTTATCTTCAGGAAGTGGATTTCGCAATTCCTTGCCGCTTCTCAGAACTACGGCATTCACATTCTCTCTTGGATTGATCACAACCTGTGACGGGAGCTTTCCTTGGTTTTGTTGCAACCGAGTCACCATGGAGGCTAACTGAGACATTTGGATCTCAAGATTTATTTGTCCTGTTCTTGTCTCAGTTTGAAATTTTAAGTGGTCCTGCTGTATTTTCTGGACCTCTTGTTGCAATTTCTGGACCTCTTGTTGTACACCTTGCTGAATCTTTTGAGTCTCTTGTTAGATAGTTTGCTGTAAAGAAGAGGTCAGATTCTTCATCATTTCTTCCATAGAGGGCCCAGAAGGTGTCGGTGCTTGTGGTTGCTGATATTGCGGTTGGGGCAAAAATTGTTGTTGTGTTCCTTGTGGCTTATAGCTGAAGTTAGGATGATCCCTCCAACCTTGATTATAAGTATTTGAATACGGATCATACTTCATTTGTTACTGCCCTTGGAAACCACCAACCACGTTTACTTGCTCAATACCATCATCTCCCAAAGTAGGACACATATCAGTTTGGTGTCCCACCATCGAGCATACACCACAAGTCTTCACTTGATGTATCTGCCATGTTGCCATCTTATCTACCAATGATGACAAAATGTCAAGGCGTTGCCCAATGGTGGAGAAGTTTGCTTCATTGACTGTTTGTGCCACATCCTCTCTTGAGCCAAAATGTTGCGCATTACCCGCCATGGTTTCAATCAACTTCTTGGCACTTTCACATGTTTGGTTCATGAAAGGTCCACCGCTTGCTGCTTCAATTATTTTC
The DNA here is from genome assembly GCA_024500145.1 of Gentiana dahurica var. dahurica. NCBI lineage: Eukaryota > Viridiplantae > Streptophyta > Magnoliopsida > Gentianales > Gentianaceae > Gentiana > Gentiana dahurica. Next base: position 22,448,461 of record CM044907.1, on the reverse strand, counting down.
CTTTCCTTTGGTACAAGTCCCTCATAAAAATACTGAATGAGTAATTGTTCTTGAATCTGATGATGTGGACAACTTGCAAGCAAATGGTTAAACCTCTACCAATAGTCAAATAATGTTTCCCCTAGCTGCTGTCTGATTCCACATATATCTTTTCTGATGTTAGAAGCTCGTGAAGTGAGGAAGAATCTTTCCATGAACTTTGCCCTCATGGCAGCCCATGTTGTAATAGATCCGGAAGGAAGCAAATAGAACCAACTCTTGGCTTTTCCTTCTAAGGTGTATGCAAAAGTTCTGAGCTTCATTTGATCCTCTATCATACCCTGAAGTCTCTGTGTGGTACAAATCAAATGATGATCCATTAAGTGTTTGTACGGATCTTCTAGTGTCAATCCATGATACTTAGGCAGTGCGTGCATCAATGATGCCTTGAACTCGAATGGTTGGTCCATCTCCGGGAATGCTATGCATATAAGATGTTGATCAAAATCCGGAGATGCCATTTCTCTTAACGTCCTTGCAGGCTCTTGATTCTCTGCCATCTCTTCAGACTCGGTTTCCGATAAAACTTCTTCTTTGGTCGATGAATCTACTTTAACCGAATCTAGTGCAATATCAGGTGAAGACGTGGATGCCTTGAGTCGCCTCTTAGCCTCTTTTGCTTCCTTTGTCATTTTTTTACTGTCTTCTCGATTTCTAGATCAAATATCAATTCACATGTTCTGGAAGATCTAGGCATGCACTGAAATGATTAGTGTGACAAAGTCCTAAAAAGAAATAATACAATAGCCGTTAATTATACTCTAATCGAAAACTTCTAGACACGGTCATAAGAGTTTAGTGTTCCGGTAGCATTAATATTTGAGACACCCGATTCTGAATATTAACACACCTGCGGGTTAATTTTAATCCAGATTATTCATCTTCGTGGTAGCGGATTAACCAGCTGCGAACAAGTACAATCATACCACTCGTCACTTTATTAAAACTAATAAGCAATTACGGACTTATCGTTTAATTGACAATCGATTAATTAGTTTTATCAATTACCCTGCAGAAATAATTAACCCAACTAATAATCGTGAAGAAATTCAAACAGAAGATTAACAAATACTAATAAATCAATAAGGAAGAAACATAATTCGATCTCACAGTCAATTACATCGAGGTTTCAATAATTCTTCAACCGGAATAAAAGAAATTAGAAACTAACCATTATTGTAGAAATAACAAAATAATTCATAAAATCTCCAATGATGTCGAGCGAAAATATCAGGAAAAAAATCACAGATGCAGCCGCCCCATTTCTGTTGTCGTACCCTCGGTGATAATAGTCCCAAAATTCTAATAAGCCAAATATATATTCCAGCTGTCTCGGTGATTCACGCACCCTTCTCACCAAAATGGGTCCAAAGCACTTTTATTAATGATCCACCAATAGAAATTAAGAAATGCCAGCCAATAGATTAAAGTCCTTCAACCAATCAAAAAAAAGCTTCATTTATAAGCTTTAAACACACGCCTCTTGTACATTCAGCTTCAAACAAGTGAAATGGTATGATCATACCATTCTCAGACTCTTTTTTCAACACTTCAAAATCGTCAAAACACGAAGCATATTTTGTTCTCTTCTAGCGGTAACATCATCCTTTAGCTTCTCTTCTCATTGACGCATTCCTACGACACAAAACACTTCTTTACGTCATTATCATTGTCAATCCTGCAAAACAACACCAAACACCCCAGAAAAGCACATATCTCCCAAGAAATGACCTCGAAAAAGTGATAAAATCCCAACCAAATATACTCCTATCAAGGAACGTTTGATTAAAATCTGAATCATTGAAATTAAGGAGAATAAAATCAAAGAGGACAAATTTCAAATTCAAGGAAAATCAAGGCTATAAATAGATGGGTTTGACAGACAAGATAAAAAATACGAGAAAATACTAAGAACAAAAACTCTGTCAATTTTCGCAAGCATTCTATCTGAACTTACAAGTACACATCTAGAGATCAACTCAGCATTCAGAGTATAAAGTCATATCAAGCCTTGAGATTGATCAAAGCACCTTGTGAATTTATTCACACCAATTTGCAGCAATTGAATCAGAGCCATATGAGAATGAGTTGTGTTAATTTGTGATAGCAGCTGAAGGATTTTCCCAAGGAGCGGTGTTGGAGACCGAGTCTGAAGCTTTTGTAGCCAGAGAGTGATAGTCTTGAAGATTGTGAAGCTTGTGTAGCCAAGGAGAATCTTACTACTGTATTGGTTAAAGACAATAGTGAATTCCTCCAATCATTACATGAGGAGAGTGAATTAAGGGATTACACCACCCTGAACCACTATAAACATTGTGTTCATTTACTTACAGCATTTTGCTTTACAACACTTTATTACTTACAGCATTTTACTTTACATCACTTTATTACTGCGTCAGTGTGGAGATTTGTCAGTAAAGTGACATAAACTCTACATCTGGTAGAACTAATCTGTGAAAGTCAGCTGAATGATGGCCAGCTGATAAGTGTATCCAAACCTATGAAAGTCAGCTGAGATGTCTGCTGAGGTTCTACTGGTGTCACCAGCCTGTTGAGAGTCTACTGAGGTCTTGGGTGCAGCTGAGTTCTACATCTGGGGAATGGTCAGCTGAGTTGGGTCAGCAGAGGGACCCAACATCTGTGGCGTTTATGGCAATCCGACAAAGATTCTTGGCGGTAAGGGTTTGGTGATATATGCTTATAAATACCAACTGTATTGATCATTGTAAAATGTGTGTCTGTAATCCATCAAAAATCCAGTGCATAGTAAAATATCTCTATTCTTTCCATGGAGTAGTCGGTACAACTCCGGAAACCTTGTGTTCTTCTTGTTTCTGTTATTTCTATTGATTATTATTATTAGATTGAATCTGGATTTCCTATCCTGTTATGACAAAAACCAAGATCGTACACAATTGGATAGCGTAAAAGCAATTAATACATCATAGCTTCAAAACTTTGTGTCACAAAATTCTCCGGCTGTATATAAATTACTACTTTGTACCCGAAGCATGCACAGAAACAAGAATGCCAACAACCGTCCATAAGCAATCTAGTTTTCTACCTTATGATGACCAGAGCGGCCTTCTACAGTCCGTTTCAAACCATTGAAACCCTACACTAGTAAAGCAATAATCTATTTTCCTACTTCACAAGCTAGCAGGTAAATTCATCTGATATACGCATTCACAACTAGTTTGTAAACAAAGGTCTTAGCAGCTAAAAAGCAGAGGCGCATACTTCTCTGATGGCACAATTGTTGTCTTCTCAATCAAGAAACTTCCTTCGAATCTAAATAAAGCATCTGCATTCATAAATCTGAAGCAGAAATGGCGAGATCAAATCTACTTCAACTAGTTCGCCATCAAACCCGCCAACTCAAGTCTACCCATTTTCGACCAGGTTTGATATTCAGCCTCTCCTGTGCAGCAGTTAACAGTAGTAGCAAGAGCAATTGCAGAGTCTAAAATCTAGATAATATATTCTCCTCGTTTCTGCCCGTGGATTAGTCGGCACATAGCCGGAAACCACGTTAAATCTCGTGTTATTGTTTCTTTTATGATTTATGCTTTCTTCCTTATTTTTGATTATTGCAATCCGTTTTGGATCCCTGATTGCCCTATTATAACACTAACCGTTGCTTCTTTAATTAATGGGCTGAGGGTTTTTCTTTTCCCAACCATGCTGAAGGTTCCTTTCCCTGTTTTTAACCTTTTTCTGATGACACTTGAATTTGGACAGCATCTATAAGTTTCTTTTTCTTTCTTGTTCAGTGGGGATTGGGATTGTTTTTGGGATTTTTGAGTCATAGGGATTAGGGAATTCAAGGTCGTGTAACTGTAGCTATTATCCTTTCTTCGTTTTTTTGTTTAATGGTCTGTCACCCTTCAACAGTTGCGCAGGGCAGTTTATATATGTAATGTAACGGGATTTTTCTTGATCTAACACCCTTCAACAGTCTAGAAACCTGGGAAATTTGTTCTTTGGATCATTGTTATATTTTCTTGCTAATATCTGACTATTCATTTTCTTAGGTTACAATTTGGGCAAGTCTCAAATCCCACACCTTCACTCCTTCACTCCCTCGAGTAGTGCAGCGTATGCCGGCTTCCAGAGACGATATCTGTCTCGATCCATGTCAGCAGAAGATGACAACAAGATCAGCATAGGATCTCATAAAGGTGGAGTCATGGAGATTCAGGTAAACATGATGAAAAAGAAACCGGGGTGGTATATTATGGTCCTATATCTAGCACTATAAAAAAAGTGAAGCTTCTATCTCTATCTACTTGCTGCCTGTCTGTTTCCTTAGGTCCTGTCATAACCTTCATGACATCCCCCGGCATGAATGTTATACTAAAAGGCGCGGTAGCATCTTGTCTCATATTCTTGAGTGCTTCGACTACTGCTGCTCTTCACTGGTTTGTTAGCCCTTATATCCATAAACTGAGATGGCAGCTCGGTTCTGACAGCTTCGAGGTGGAGATGATGACGTGGCTAGCAACTTACGCCCCGACGACGATTAAGTTTTCTGATATAAGGTTGTCAGCTATGATGCACGGACACGCCATTTCAGTGGCCATATCTGTGTCCGACACGCGGCCGACACGCAGGACACGCCACAGGACACGGTGTCGGGCTGAATCGGAAATACTAAAAAGTTGGATACGGCTTCGGGTACGCGACGGATAGGTCTATGGACACGTGTCCGGTACGTGGACACGTTTTTTCAAAATAAATTATTTTCTTAAAAAAATAGCATTATATATATATTCACGGTGAGTCGGTTACTACAAACCAAAACCCTAAAATATTATATCACTCCCAGGCTCCAGCACGCAGCATCTTTCTCCGTTCCCCTGCGTGATCGTAAGTCATACTCTTTGTTAGGAAATGTGACTTGACCTCTTATTTAGAGCTGAGTACTAAACTGAGTTTAGTACTAAGCTGAGAAAAGTTAGCTGAGTAAAGTCAGCTGAGCAAAAGTGAGCTTTGAGCAGAAGTTAGCTTTGGGCAGAAGTCAGTTTTGCCAGAAGATCAGCTTTACAAGAAGTCAGCTTTGGAAAGTCAGCTTTAGCAGAAGTCAGCATTGGGAAAGTCAGTTTTGGGCAAATCTCAGTTTGGACAAATGTCAGCATGGTTACATTCTGGTGGATATCAGCTGGAGCTGGGGTCCACATCTGGGGTATTTTTGTCATTCTGCTAGTATGTCTTTATGGCGGCTAGGTCTAGTTTTTGTGGCAATAAATACACATCTGTTGTAACCTAGAACATTTGCAGCAGCTGTAGAAACAGAAGTAGAAGCAGAGCAATTGCCTTAGGCAATTGCAGAGTCTGTAAAATCTCCAGTGATAATATATTCTCTTCTTTCTTCCCGTGGAGTAGTCGGCATTTGCCGGAAACCACGTTAAATCCTATGTTATTGTTCTTGTGTGATTTATGCTTTCTTGTTTGCATCTTGATTATTGTAACCCATTTTGATCCCTGAGGGTCCTAAATTCTAACAAATTGGTATCGGAGCAAGGTTCATGTTATCATCAGGGAGCATGAGATTCTGTTTTGGAATTGTCACGGATTTTGGCAATGAAAATAAACAAGTAATAAATTTATAAATCCGGTATACCCCAAGTGTAGGGATCGTAGTATAGAGGTTGATACCAGGTCGATCTTACGGGGAATCGGGGTTGTTTAAACTAGTTTTTATTGTCTAACCTAACTATGTCACGATTAATACTAAAAAGATACGAAAATAATACAGTGAAAACTAAAACGAAAAACAAAACTACAAATAAGAATAACTGGACAGAAGATCGAGATCTAAAGCCAGGGCAAATATGGTTGCGAACAAATTATCTAAACTAAGTCTATTCTAAATCTTTTACGAAATAAAGATTGTAAATTTACTAAGCAATCGATCACAAGTGATTTAATAAATGAAATAAAAGACGAACAAGCAACTGATCCACCTATCCTACAACTATCAATTTCTGTTTAGATTGTCTCATGATTCTTAATCAAGTTGTGATTCACCTAGCCAAGGTATGAACTCCTAATTTCTTAGACAAGTTCACCTATTAATCTTCTATCTTTCGATCTAAAGATTAACGCTTTCTAACCAAAGGTGTGAAATTTATAAGTTTCTAACCTAGAGATTCAACCTAATAACTCTCGTTAATTAGATTAAAGGTCTAATCTTTATTATGGCGATCTAGGGTTTAACATGATTCTCATCAAAATCAAACATCATACATGCAAAGATCTTTCGATATAAATTGCATAAGAACGAAATAAGCATAATAAAGATACAACTTTGAATTAAAAACTCACAAGACAATCGAAGATGAAATCAATACGTTGGTTGGATGGCTTCACAATGCTTGTTCAAGGGAGGTCTAGCATCTTAGCATCCTCGTGTAGTTCGAATTACTTAAGTAAAAATACATAAAAAGTGTTTAAATCTACTAGAAAAGATAAAAGTATAAAAAGTGAGCCGCCCTTAGGGTTTGGGGTTCGAAATTCTGATCATATTGTTGTAAATAACGCAGCTATATATAGAATTTTAAGGCGGTGCTGCTATGTCGGCTGACTGGACGCCCGTTTGATGGGTTGAACGCCCGTCCAGATAGCTTGAAAACTTCAAATCGGGCCGAGTCATGATCAGACGCCCGTCCTTCTATAAATCAGACGCTCGTCCATCAATTTTGGGAGAACTCTGAATCAAATATTCCAGCCCGGACGTGCGTTCACTTGCTTAGACGCCCGTCCACTGAACGGATAATTTGACGCACGTCCAGTTACTTCAAATCCGATTTTTCCATCTCTATCTTCAATCAACTTCATCTCTATCTCTTTTTCTTCATACAACTCCGATCCTTAACATCTTTTAATCCTCTTTTGAACCAATTTCGTGTATCTACAAGATAATAAAACATGGCAAAGTGTAATATCATCCAAATCAATATAAAATCAACAGTAAAACCCCATAAATCCACTAACTTTGCGATTAACCCGTTTAAAAACTCATTTGCTCAATAATTCAATTAAACACTTAATTTCTATGCAAATTATATGAATATGGAGGGAATCACTATAAAATATAACGTTATAAAACGCATAAAATCACCCTTAACAACTCCCCCACACTTAGCTTTTGCTCGTCCCGAGCAAAACAAAACGAAAATCAAGGCTCGGAAAAAGATAGACATCTCAGCACATATAACACATATTCAATAACTTAGAGGTTCACCCCGGTGTGTGTGCAAAGCCATAACAAACTTTCACTAAGTCCAAACTTGAAAATTTCAAAGAAAACTAGCTAATACCCCCTTCAAACTAGAGATAAATGATACTTATAAGATGTACCCTACAAAACGTAACATATCCCGAAAAGGATGATAGAATACATGTAGGGCCTTTCTGATATACTCAGAGGATAATCCCTACAACATATCTGCCAGTTTATACTGGGGATAAGGTATACGATAACTAGGTCTTTTATTCATTTCATACCACTGTCTTATATAAGTTGATTGAACTATTTTCACATTTAAACGCACATCAGAATGAGCTATTACCCTGTCATAGAAGAATAGGATATTCGAGATATACCCTACCTTACTCAAATCATAAGGCAGCTTCTTCTGACTGTCGTGAGCTGTTGGTCATCATAGTAGTATAGGACATTCGAGATACGCCCTACCGCACTCAAATCATCGACCAGCTTCCGACACACCCAATTAATTCATATATAATTCAACTTTTTCAACAACATTAGTTACGTTTTACTTATCACATTCAAACCTCAGATATTCACAGTATATCATACTTTGGCTATAAATACAAACTATCATAATCGTCACGATACATACGTTAGCACTAAGCACAAGACTTATAAGATAACAAAAATCACTAATCAAAAGGGGTATAGCTTTATATTATAGCTCATCATTCACCATGGATCGTGAAAAATATGTCGGGTGAAACAACTAACTTACTAAACATACAGAATACAACATCAATGACTATAAAAAAAACGAACAAAGATGTGCATTGCTTACTCGGGACAGAACAAAATTTTTGAAAAAATTTAGCTCATTTTGCATAGAAACATAACGAAGTAAGCAAATTTAAACCATTCCCCTCCCCCACACTTAAACCACAACATGTCCTCAGGTTGTGCAGAAATTAAAAAGAACAAAGATACTTAGCTGATCGTATCAGATACTCGAATCATTGGTCAGGCCGGAGCCTTCGTAGTGACAACTAGAACTCGTATCAGCACGATGTAAAAGCTAGCTTGACAATACATCTAGAAATATACCTGCACTACTCGACAAACACGGAAAAATCTCGGGGCAAAACGGGGAGAGTATACCAAGACGAAAGGTAACGGAGAGATAATGCAAAATCGAAGTATATCAGAAGATGAAACATTCAATACAATGAAAATCCAAAGCAGAGTAAAGTCAAATGAAAGTACGGAACGCCTTATGGCTTACATGATTCATCGAGAAAAATAGACAGTAGCTAACATGAAAAGTACAATGAATCAAGCAAGGAAAAGTAGTAGGTCAATACAAGCATCTCAAAAAAAAAAATACACAAGCTAGAATCAGAAACATAACATCAGGTCTGCCCTGGTGCCGCAGAATCATCAGCAGGAGGTGATCCACCCGTAGGAGAGTCAGGCTGCTCCTCATTCGAAGACGACTCAGAATCATGAAGAACATCCGCAATGGCTTGCTCAATCTCATCCGAGTAGACGTAATCTATAATGCTCGGGTTGAAGACTCTGTCGTCCCTCGGAGGCCGGTCCTCACTTATGCACCGTAAAATAGATAAAATATTATTCTGAGAAGTCCTCATATCCTCTATCTAGTTCCGTATACTATTAGCCATACTCAACCTCGTCCGGACTGAGGGAGATAAAGATGGAAGGGAAGATGCTCGAGGTGGTGCTGAAGATGAACCGGGCGCACGTGCTACCTCAGCCTCAGTCTGACCAGAAGATTTCACTTTCTCCCGCTGCAAGTTCCTCGGATGCTTCGGCTTGTGATCATTTTTGTACTCGGGAACCCTAGCATCTTGACATAGACTGTGGATCAAATGCGGACAAATCAAACATCGCATATATACTTTCTGATTCGTGGCTATCTCATCGAAAATTTCCTGTCCTACATCCACATTCAGCTTGAAATTCAAGGCATATAACATTCCAAGGTCACCAATGTGAAAGTGAGTCAGGTTGTTCTTGTTAGTAATATCATCCGCAGCGGAAACGATTTATGGATCTAGATCTATAAAATACACGTAATAAAATAACTAGATCTACTTCTACAAGGGGGTTGTAGAACATACCTCTTGGATCTCAAAATCCAAGTTGAAGAACCGCAATGGATAGGATGAAGGTTGGTGTGAAGAGCACCACGATCTTCCGTACGTGTGATCCAAGCAACTCCCGGTGGAAGGAAATTCTCGTCTCGAATCCTTCCGATATGCTACCCGGAAAATCTCCAAGATTCTCCCCTTAACTCCCCTTGGCCGAAAATTTCTTCCTCCTCTCTAAGAGGTGGAACTCGAATTTTAGTGTGTGTGTAAGGCTTGGGAGAACTCTCTTTATATAGGAGAGTAATCCTTGTCCTCCAAGGATTTTATAATTAATACAAAATCAATTATAATCATCCTATTAAATAAAAGATAATCTCAAAATATTCTAGAACAAATCAAGAATATTTTTATCTTTATTATTTACCATAAATATTTATCCAATAAATATTTTATGCACATGTCTTATTAATCACAAGAAAACTAATTTCTTGTTCCAAAAATAAGGCATGGGGCGAAATTCAACATATATTGACCTAGTCAATATTAATTTTTCCATCACACAATAATTGGGCCAAGATTATGGAAAATGTCTTTTCCACATATTTAATTATTTAGCCCAACTAATTTAATAGTTCACTAAACAATTAATTCACATATTGTTTTAATAAAGTCCAACAAGAACTAAATTAATATTATTAGGATTCGACGTCCGAGAATAGCTATGCTATATTAGGAGGCACGTCGGGGACCATGGACTAATAATCAGCGGCTCCGATAAATCAAATAAATAATTATCTTACGAACAGAATAATTATATTCGATAAATCAATCACAGGAATATGCCACCATAATCCCGTGACTGCACTCCTCCGATTATGAGATTATATTTATCTCCTCACGAGAATAATAATAAGCGTCCATTGATATAATCATTACATATGGATTAATCCTCCATAGACTGTTCATTCTAAATCGGGAAGTTACCGTTAACCCTTTTTAGAACCTCTTATCCTTATTTACCATTAACCCCCAAGTGATCAATTAATTCATACAACTCACTGGTAGCTAATCAGTGTAATATGAACTCGCGCGATCGATCAGTTTCTAGGATTAACAAATAAGGGAACTGTCTATCTACTTCCATAAATGGAAGGAATGGATTCCGTATCTGTGATAACACAGACTACTCACTCAATCCAGTATAATGCCAAGATGGGGTAATTCAGACCACAGACTCGGTGTAATCCTTAACCGTCAAGTCAAACCTCATACTGATTCAAGCAGTTGACTGTGATCACCTCAGGATTAAGATATATCCATAAATATGATCATCCATTGATTCGATAAGACTTCTCGATTACGGAATTATATCGTGAACTCTAATCAAATCGGTCCAACCCTATATGATATATCTATCATATATAAATGCCCCATTAGGTTCTCTTAACCGAAAGTCCGGATAGGACTATCACACCTTTTGTGTTCTGGGCGCATTAATAGCACGTTAAAGGAGAGACCCGATACTCTCGATTAACTTCACTACGGGCTAATTGTATTTTAAGTATATCTTCACTAACTCAATCCTCCCGTGTATATCCCATACACTGAGATAAGTGATTACATAAACGATATACTTAGGGTTTTCTGTAGTGTAAATACTATTGTCACATCGGTGAATATGAGAATAATAAATATGAATAATAACATCATTTCATTTATTAAATAAAACAATTACAAAATTGTCTTTCGGGCATCACACCTAACAATCTCCCACTTGCACGAAAGCATGTGATTAATTGTTTTAGAGCACACCCTATTATTTAAAATACAACAAACTACATCTCCCACTTGCTCTAAAGCAATGGAGACTTATCCCGTATTCTAGTACCCACTAAGCATGTCACAACCATTTCAGATTCCAAAGTACACTCCGAGTATGCCGTCGTAGGATAGGTCAGTGACTCGGGGAGCACCTACATCTAAATGTCATGGGTCTTAATGATTAGTCAGGTTGTCGGCTCGAGACGATCCGTAGAATCGAAACGTTACCGGTCCATCAAATCATGTGGTACTGAGTAAACACTGAGCCCGAGATCGACTTAACGATCATCCTAAATCTGACTTAAAGTCAAAATCAGTGTATCACACATATCCAAGTTCACACATGAATATGTCCGCATATTGTTCCTCGTTCTCTTCGAGATACTAAAGGACATACTAAACTTGCTTTGTTAACCGCCGAATCTAAGATTCGATCAAAATTGACGTTCAATAACCTGACCATCTCTTACTAGAAAGAGAATCTATCCCATTTCTCTTGATCCGAAGATTTAGAGAGTCATTCCTGAGGCATAGGGTAGAACTTCCTCGTTGAATGTTGCATACACAGATGCATCATCTTAACCAATAAGATGGATGAGAAACCAGTGACTGATTCTAATGAGTTCGACCGAGTCAAACTCTTAAGAATGTTGTCCAAATCTCTGTTGCAGAGAATTGTGGTATTGTCAGATTCTGACTTCAGATAACACACCCATGTTGATTCCAACTGGTGCAGTGTTATCCTTCACAAACACTAATTTATATATTCACTACTGTACTAAAATTGATATCCAGTCTACAAAAGACTTATCAATATTCTGGTCAAATCCACATATTGTAGAAATATATGACTTCCAATGACCGAGAGGTTTACTTTTTATCCACAAAGGACATAAGCCTTGACAGTCATCCTGTCATAAGTTCATAAGTCAATACCCTTCTGTTTCGAATGAATCCAGACTCCGTTTGTTTGGCAAGAAAGTCTCAGGGAATCACCCTTTCTGTCTGCTTTTGAACGAAATCATGCAATAATAAGTGGTAAGAGAGTTCAAGGTCTGATTAACTCTCTACTTCTTAGGGAATTACCCCTAGACCACTCAAGCTTTGCTCTGAAAGATGAACTTTCCTATTCATTCTACTCTTTTCCTTGTAGATCCAATTACTCCCACTGGGCCTGAGACACTCAGGTGGTTCTACAAGAGTATGAACAGAATTGGAGTACCGAACTCCATTCACAGGGTTATGGCTATTAAACCAACCTCTATTATCAGAATCCTATACTGCTCACAAAAGAGCCATAGGTCATCAATCGATCCTCAGACTACAAAGTCCGCAGAACCCGAAATGGGTAATGGGTAAACCATACTCCCACTACATTCTGGGTGGATCGAAATTCTGATCTAGTTTAGTAGTATTCAGTGTTATCACCAACAACCGATGTTGGATGTGGTCTGATTTTAATCAGTTAGTAACTACCTTGAGTAAACGTACTTCAAGGTTTAAGGTTTTACTGTTCATAGACTCCATCAGAAAGGACGCAACAGTATAACTGTCCCTTCCCGATTTCAAGAATCTTATAACAAACCTTTTTCTCAATGCTACAAGATATAGAACGATTGGTCACTGACCGAACGTGGTCGCGAAATTTCCAGACCTACCTTCAAGCACCGTGTGCTAAATGCTTATATTTATGGAAGTGGGGTGAACCGAATCCACACCTTATCCATAAATTCCAAAGCATATTCTAGGTAGACTTCTCGGTCTTACATTTCAACGTAAACCGTTATTTCGCTTCCAATATCTTTATTGAGTTAAGCAGTGTATTGTAGCACATCTAAAAACATATATAAGGCAATTTTACGGTTTCTCACTTAGTGAGAACATGTCACAATGAGGCAGGCTGAGCATCAGTCTCGAGGACTATGAATGGCCTATTCCGAGTATAGAATACTCTATCTCTGTTGAAAACAGAGAAACCTCAAAATATTTTGGATAAACTTACCGGAGTGTTTGAATAGTTATCAGACAAGAAGTCACTACTCGGAAGCTCCTACTAGCTCGTATCTTTCATCAGACCCCGAAGGTCGTCATGAACAAGCTATGTTACTTCTTTATATCCATTATCCTTTCCCGTTTGAAAGGAAACTTAGTCATTGAACCTTTGAGACAATATAACCAGACTGGGAGAGAGGAATCACCCTGAGCCAGTCTTCAGGTCTTGTCTTTTAGGGACAATGCACTAACTATGGAATATGAAGAAGAGTTTATCTAAATATAGAAACCAATTGCTTTTAATAGTTCTTAAGATGTGTTTTATATACATATTTCAGCGGTTGTAAGTGGTTTTGACTTTATCAAACAAAAGTCCGAGTCTTGGATTCGTACTACAAATGGTATATTCACTTTCTATACGACAAACAAATTATCGAATAGAAGGTAAATCCATTCGTTCCAACGAGTCTTAAACAGAAAATAAATTTTCCGCGATATCCAAGGATTGAACCCGAGATTCATTTCCTTATATCACTCCCACTATTCTAGCTAAAATTAACTGCCCGTTGTTTACTCTTTTAATCGTTAAATGCACCGCTACCTTGTTCTTCCAAAGAACTTAGCTCGAGAAAATCACCAAGGATTCATAGGTTGGTGATCCAAAATCACTGTCCTTATCCTATGATTTTCAGTTAATTAATTTTCGGTTTAGCCTTAAAATCAACTCAGTTTTAGATGACTAACACTCTTAGACATACTCTCCCATTCTTGACTTTCCGTAAATGGAAACAGTTTTGAACTAGCAGTTCGTGTGAGTAGACACTACTCTTGAACCGTGGGATGTCTATTTCGAGTGTTACTTGTCGGGACTTCTCGGATTTTCTAATATACTAGAAAAATAACAAATCATAACATTAAAGCTCCCACTAGTTTATCGGTTCCAAATACCGTCTAACCAGCAATGCTTTATTTTATGATTTTCCAATTTTTCAATTTGAAAATCTCTCGTGTAAACACTTACACAGTTCTAATGTTTCCAGAAAAATACAAATCATAAAACACCCACTAGTTCATCGATTCCAAATATCGTCTAACTAGCAACAGTTCATGATTTTCCGATTTCTCAATTAGAACGGTTACGTGTGTAGTCACTACACACTGAAAATTCACTAGAAGAATTTCAAAGTCCGAAATCACCTTTGATCAAACTAAGTTTGTCTCTCGTTTGACACGAATGACACTAGTGACATACCTATATGTCACTCTGGTTTTTAAAAGGCTTAAGAGAAAATATCTCTTTCGAAAAATAATTGCATTATCGATTAACTAATTCAACGTCCTAGTTACTTTCCACTTTTTAACGAAGTCAATACTAGTCAATTGTAAGCAATTTAGTAAGGGATAATGCTGTAAATAAAATGACATAAATTAATTCAAGTTTAACACTACTATATTAAATTTTAGGAATTGTAAACAAAAAAAAAATAAGTCTACTCTACCATTCCAAGGTTTTAACCTCGCATCTCAGTGCCGCCGTAGGGTAGGTCAAAGAGATGACGGTTAAATTGAGACAATCTCATCAATGAATAACTTGTGGGAATCGAACATCCCACGAGAATCGAACATCCCTTTATTCATTGACTACCTTCCTTTTTTAGCCTAGATATTATCAAGAATACCCATGATCAGTGTGACCTACTATATCGGATCTCTTAGGTACGCCCCGAGTATGCCGTCGTAGGATAGGTCAGTGACCCGACGAGTACCCAGAAATCCTATCCTTTCGGAGACCAAGCCATGAATGTTGATAGGGGTGAACACCATCCGTAGGGGACGAAATCAAAGCGCCGCGAGGCGTCACCCTTCTCTCACTTACTTGTATCTATAGTAGAGGCCGTGGGGTTGGTTGTCGCCTCCCCCGCTCCCACTCAATATTTTGGAAGTGGTGGTGGGTTAACTAACCACGTCTTTTTGATGTTAACATAAAGCTCATCAAATCAAGGATTCCGAATGGTGTCGGTAACGTAGGCAAGCCTACCCGTCCTATTCGTTGGAACATATGTGACAGTCGGACGAAATCGGGTCAAGACAGCCCTATTGAGATTAGAAGGAATCACCCATCCGTTCTCCCGTGTAGCTTAGTCTTGCCGGACCCCCGTGCATACATCACACTAGGAGGGTTAAGTCGGTCGAGCCTAGCTCAGTTGACCACCCAACCTATAGGCGAACTGTTTTTATCCAAGATTTATTGTTCTTTTACCATCATACAATCTCGTAGACACTACGAATCGAAAACGTGATCTCGTTTGGGCTTTAAGGCGGTTCACCGAGAACACACACCGAAAGGCTTAACGATTTCATAACCCGTCCTCGGATCTTTAATTAGTTACTAAATTAAATTAATTACCACATATTAATAAAATTTCAACTAATTACGCGAGTTTGTATACATGCCTATTTTAATTACCAAAATTAAAATTCTACATGTATGCATGGAGTGGATTTATGATATGATGCATGTCATGGCAATTCCGGTTTTATATCTATTTTATGATCAAACACATAAAAATAAATGCGGAAAATTTAAACACCGAGATGGATCGTTGGCACCCCGTATCTAATCTATTAGAAAATAAAAAACAACCAAAACCCTAACTAGGGTTTACTACTTTCTAACTAAATCTGCAGCTGTTCGAACTCTTCGACGATCGGCATACCAAACGAACTCGGATCGGGATGAAACTTTCCAGATCATATCTTCACTCCTTGAACTTCAATATGGACGGTTGGATCGGTGCTTTGACTTACCAATTATCTCCAGTAAAACGCCCAAACTTGCTGCTGAATCTGACTTTGACTGCACTGCATCAAGGACTTCCTGAGGCAGATCGGGAATCGAGATGAATCCCGATCGACCTGAAATTTTTATGGTACGTCCAAAACTCAAATTTTATCAATCTGAATGGTCGGATTTGCGTTTCAACGGTCCAAACTCGCCCAGAAAATCGAGGAAGTCACAGGTAGAGTTTCTGTGAATCCTGCGTTTTTCTGTTACAGCAGCGTCTTCGCAGCAACGAAAGGATATCGAAACGGACTCTGATCGATGCAAATATTTGTGGAGTTGATCATCATCTTCTAATCTTCATTCTGACCGGAGGGATCGTCGTTTCAACTCCTCGATCAACGGGAAAAGTAAAAAATACTAAACAGCTACTAACTAGATCTATTTGCTGGAAATTAAACTTGCAATAAAGATAAATTACATAATTTCCTATACTCATATGAACGAATTTTCATCATTCATATGAGTGTACAATAGATCTAACGGGTAAACAATGCCAACCCCAATCCATCTCTTCAACCACAACAATCGCAACAACATAAAAATATATATAAACATGCATTGACCAAATTAAAAAAATTGGACAATAAAAGCTACATGTTTTCCACTCCTAGATCTAATATTTTATACGTATAAATATAGATCACCATGGCGACTGATACCACTGTTAGTAATACCATCCGCAACGGAAGCGATTTAAGGATCTAGATCTATGAATATACGCAATAAAACATTAAATCTATATCTACTTCTACAGGGGGTTGTAGAACATACCTCTTGGATCTCAAAATCCAAGTTGAAGAACCGCAATGGATAGGATGAAGGTTGGTGTGAAGAGCACCACGATCTTCCGTGACGTGTGATCCAAGCAACTCCCGGTGGAAGGAAATTCTCGAATCGAATCCTTCCGATATGCTACCCGGAAAATCTCCAAGATTCTCCCTTAACTCCCCTTGGCCAAAAATTTCTTCCTCCTCTCTAAGAGGTGGAACTCGAAATTTTTGTGTGTTTAGACTTGGGAGAACTCTCTTTATATAGGAGAGTAATCCTTGTCCTCCAAGGATTTTATAATTAATACAAAATCAATTATAATCATCCTATTAAATAAAAGATAATCTCAAAATATTCTAGAACAAATCAAGAATATTTTTATCTTTATTATTTACCATAAATATTTATCCAATAAATATTTTATGCACATGTCTTATTAATCACAAGAAAACTAATTTCTTGTTCCAAAAATAAGGCATGGGGCGAAATTCAACATATATTGACCTAGTCAATATTAATTTTGCCATCACACAATAATTGGGCCAAGATTATGGAAAATGTCTTTTCCACATATTTAATTATTTAGCCCAACTAATTTAATAGTTCACTAAACAATTAATTCACATATCGTTTTAATAAAGTCCAACAAGAACTAAATTAATATTATTAGGATTCGACGTCCGAGAATAGCTATGCTATATTAGGAGGCACGTCGGGGACCATGGACTAATAATCAGCGGCTCCGATAAATCAAATAAATAATTATCTTACGAACATAATAATTATATTCGATAAATCAATCACAAGAATATGCCACCATAATCCCGTGACTGCACTCCTCCGATTATGAGATTATATTTATCTCCTCACGAGAATAATAATAAGCGTCCATTGATATAATCATTACATATGGATTAATCCTCCATAGACTGTTCATTCTAAATCGGAAGTTACCGTTAACCCTTTTAGAACCTCTTATCCTTATTTACCATTAACCCCTAGTGATCAATTAATTCATACAACTCACTGGTAGATCAATCAGTGTGATATGAACTCGTACGATCGATCGGTTTCTAGGATTAACAAATAAGAGAACTGTCTATCTACTTCCATAAATGGAAGGAATGGATTCCGTATCTGTGATAACACGGACTACTCACTCAATCCAGTACAATGCCAAGATGGGGTAATTCAGATCACAGACTCAGTGTAATCCTTAACCGTCAAGTCAAACCTCATACTGATTCAAGTAGTTGACTGTGATCACCTCAGGATTAAGATATATCCATAAATATGATCATCGATTGATTCGATGAGACTTCTCGATTACGGAATTATATCCTGAATTCTAATCAAATCGGTCCAGCCCTATATGATATATCTATCATATATAAATGCCCCATTAGGTTCTCTTAACCGAAAGTCCGGATAAGACAATCACACCTATTGTGTTCTGGGCGCATTAATAGCACGTTAAAGGAGAGACCCGATACTCTCGATTAACTTCACTACGGGCTAATTGTATTTTAAGTACATCTTCACTAACTCAATCCTCCCGTGTATATCCCATACACTGAGTTAAGTGATTACATAAACGATATACTTTAGGGTTTTCTGCAGTGTAAATACTATTGTCACATCGGTGAATATGAGAATAATAAATATGAATAATAACATCATTTCATTTATTAAATAAAACAATTACAAAATTGTCTTTCGGGCATCACACCTAACAGTTCTTAGGTAACAACCTGTTCTGGATAAACCGACATTGGACCTTCCAATCCTCTGTCCAACTCGTTGTCACCAACTCCTTCCTATCTCCCCCCGGTCTAAGTGTCCATGGCACCTCCGGGCACACTAACAGTCTCAACTCCTCCAACGGATCTTGACCGGCATCCTGCTTGGTCTTTATCGCCTCCTTGTAGTCCAACCCCTCAAAAGGTGCCAAGTTGTATTTCTCATTTATAACCTTAGGCGTAAACGGCACCTTTACTCCCCTAACCATCACAACTCCGGCTTCCAAATCCGTTTCCGAGCAATTGGCATAAAACTCTCGGACTAATGTAGCATTAACTGGGGTCCTCGGAGTTCTCATCAATGCTCCCCACTTTCTATCTGTAAGCATTTTAACAAAAAAGCGGGATCAACCTTGGTCTCAAGGACGGCTCGCTCTATTAACATTGTCCGCGTAACATAGTGCTTATTGTACACCTCGAAAGCCTTAGGATTTATGAACCTACGAGCCAAGGGGGTAGGGATAGGAGGCCTCACATTCTGTCTGACCGGCTCAGCCCTCTCAATTGCTTCCTCGGCTTTCTCAGCTCTAAACCTATGTGCGTCTCCACTCCCTTCAACCCTAGGTAGTCTCACTAGGGGTACATCATCATCAGTGTTTGACCCAGACTCAGACTGATCTCGTAAAGGAACCCTAGATGGACCTCTAGGAGGATTTTGACGTTCACCAATATGGATGCCTCGGTTCGGATTGACTAATGCGTTGTCTACAACCTTCTTCTTCTTAGGAGGTTCATTGGCAACCCCCTTACCATGCCGTTTCTGCACCGCTTTACGCACCATTGTAAACTTAAGCTAAACCAACAATCATCCCCAACCACAATTCAAACAAACCATCCGTTTATCATCCAAACGGGATTTCAAAACCAAGTCACACCAAACCAACACCAAAACCACAATGCAATCCACCCATTATCATCCATTACCATCCTAGATCACCAACACAACAAGAAACGAAAACAAAACAAGAGAAAAAAAACAAATAAGGGAAAATACATAGAAAAGAGTCGACTCGAAAATCAAACTCGAAAAAACGTGAAATAATCTAAGAAAAGTTGATAAAGACTTACCAAATAGGATGATGGGATGGTGATAAGGAGGATTAGAAGCCCAAACAACGCCAAATCGAACACAAAAATCGAATTTTTCTTCAAAAAGAGTCGGACTATATAGGTCCCTAAATCCGATTAAATGGTGTTTGTTGGAGGATTTGGAGTGAAAAATCGAAAAGAGGGGATTGAGAGCTGTTGATAGAGCCTTGAATCGCCCAATTTGGTTTAGAAACGAAGAATTTAGGGCAAAAGTCGGGTTTTACAATTTGAAAATTCTAGGTTGAAATGAATTTGGGAAGCAGGGTTATTTATAGACGCAGGTCCGAAGGGGCGTCCAAGATACTGGACGGTCGTTCAGCTGGGGATTTTATGAACTGGACAGGCGTCCAGATATTCAAACGCTCGTCCAGGTTGTCAATTTTTGAACAGAGTTGGAGGGAATCTATCAGACGGGCGTTCAAGAAGCTTGGATGCTCGTCCAATATTTTCAAAGGACGGACGGGCGTTCAGGAATGATGGACGCTCGTCCCAGGCAGACACAGATCAGACGGGCGTTCAAAGGCATGGACGCACGTCTGAGGAAGAATTGAACTAAATTTTTTTATTCAAATCAAATCAAACTCTTATTCTATTATAAAAGTTCATACAAAGCTCAAATAATAAATAAAAACTGAAAAACACATAAAATCATTAGAAAATAGTGGGTTGCCTCCCACCGAACGCTTTTGTTTAACGTCGTTTGCTCGACGAAACAGCCTAACGACGCTGGTCATCGTAAATATCCGCCCAATCCACAATCCGGATCAGACGGCGGAGCATGTCAATAGCAGGAGGAAAATCATACTCGTCCTGTAGAGCCCAGTCCTCGTCAGCAACATCCACTCCTTGGAAACGCTCATCTTGCAGCACTAGCGCCAAGTCAGTCAGCATCGGATCATTGAGGATTGTATACGGTCGGCCTAAAGTCTCCTGCAGGTCCTCTGCGCTAAAATCTCCACCTCCCGAAGATCAGGGTACAATGAGAACATACGTAACGGTCCTGATGCGGGTACTAATATCGACATCCAAAATGATAGTCCCTCCGGGTCCGTCACCTTGAGTGATAAGCGGGATCCTACTAATGTAAGAAAACTCTTGTGGTAGAACTCCGTAATCCATATCTAAAAACACAGCTAAACTGAACAGATTCAAACAAAACCTTAATTAGACTTAAGATAAAAACTAAATCAAAGAAAAGAAACAACATAAAAGAGAGTCATAATATAATAAAGGATATCTAGGATGCCTCCTAGTGGCGCTTTTGGTTAATGTCGTTAGGGCCATTTAACGACATTTAACTTTTCTGCCAGCCACTACCTCGTGTAAGCTTCGATCAGTAGTGTGGCTGCAGAAACAGCATCTAACACACGGGGTTAATTCTTTAATTGCCTTCCACACACGTTTAAACCTCCCCATGGTTGATTTTTTCTTCTTCTGACGACGTTTCAACTGTTGCTCCTTCTCAAACTCTTCCATGTCCCAACTACCTGCTAGTACTTCTTCAGAGGGACCATTACCGTCATCCTCAGAAAACAAATCGGGCGAAAACTCATCAAATTCACTTATTTCTGAAGTACCACACCCGAGGACATCGAGGAATCGAACCATCAAAGGCTTTTCTTTGGCTTGACCAATGTAATGCTTGCAACTTTGACCATTCACTCGGAACGGCTGGTCACCATAACCTCGTAGTTCTAAAACACCTCCAAGAATGATTTGGAGAATTTCGAAGGGGCCGGACCATCGTGTCCTCAGCTTACCAGGGAACAGATGTAACCTGGAATTGTACAATAAAACTTGTTCCCCTACTTGAAATTCTCGCTTCTTGATTTTGGCATCGTGAAGGAGTTTTGACTTTTCCTTACTTATCCTGGCGCTTTCGTAGGCCTGAAGTCTAAATTCATCTAACTCATGCAACTGTTGCAATCGATGTTTTCCACAAGATTGGGTATCGAAGTTTAAAAACTTCGTGGCCCAATACGCTCTATGCTCTAACTCGATTGGTAAGTGACATGGTTTACCATAAACCATTTGATAGGGTGATGTACCCATGGGGGTCTTATAGGCGGTTCGATACGCCCACAGCACATCATCCAACTTTAGACTTCAGTCTTTTTCTATGACTGTTTACTGTTTTCTTCAGGATCTTCTTTAAACTTTGGTTGCTTCTTTCAACCTGACCACTAGTCATAGGATGATAAGGTGTGCCAATTTTGTGCCTGACACCATATTTCTCAAGAACTTTTTCTAGTGGCCGGTTGCAGAAGTGTGTCCCTTCATCACTAATCAAGACCCGTGGACACCCGAATCTCACGAAGATGTTCTTCTTTAAAAACTTCATGACCGTCTTATGATCATTGTGAGACGTGGCTTGAGCCTCCACCCATTTCGATACATAGTCCACGCAGACTAAGATGTATTTATTTCCACAAGATGATGTGAATGGTCCCATAAAATCGATACCCCATACATCAAAGACTTCGCATTCTAGGATGGGTTTCAATGGAATGTCGAAACGCCTTGTTAAAGTTCCGGTTCATTGACACCTATCACAAGCTTTACAGAAAACTTCTGTATCTTTGAAGATCGTGGGCCAATAGAAGCCGGATTGAAAGATCTTAGCAACGGTTTTCCAAGGACCAAAATGACCACCGGTAGGTCCACTGTGGCATTGCTCAATAATATCACGTTGCTCGGATTTTGGAACATATTTTCTCAGCAAACCATCTTTACAAATCTTGAAGAGGTAAGGTTCATCCCAAACGAATGTTTTCATATCCGAGAAGAATTTCTTCTTCTCCTGATAAGACAATTCTGGATCAAGATATTGGGAATGAAGGTAGTTTACGATGGAAGAATACCATGGAACATCTGGAGCACAACCGTCGATAAGCATGACATTCTCCAGAGGAAAGTAAAGATCTATATCGTCAGGGTCGTCCTTTCCCTCACTCAACATTCTTGAAACGTGATCAGCCACTACGTTTTCACTGCCCTTTTTGTCTTTGATTTGGACATCAAACTCTTGTAGGGTCAGTATCCAATGTAGTAAGCGCGGTTTAGCCTCTTTCTTAGTCATCAAGTATCGCAAAGCAGCGTGATCAGTCCACACAACTACTTGAGCACCCAACAAGTAACTACGAAACTTGTCCATAGCAAAGACTACGGCCAATAATTCCTTTTCAGTCGTCGTGTAGTTTACTTGGGACGGATTTAGCGTGTGACTGGCATAATAGATTGGCTGGAATTTCCCTTTTATTCTCTGTCCTAAGACTGCGCCAACAGCATAGTTTGACGCATCGCACGTAAGCTCAAAGGGAAGATTCCAGTCAGGCGAAATAAAGATCGGCGCAAAGATTAATCGACTTTTAAGATCCTCAAACGCTTGCTTGAAACTTTCATCAAAATCGAATAAAACGTCTTCTTTAAGTAGTGTAGACAGGGGCTTGGCTATCTTGGAAAAGTCCTGAATGAATCTCCTATAGAAACCGACATGTCCCAGAAAACCTCTGACTTCGCGCACATTTTTAGGATAACTCATCTTCACGATAGCTTCTGCTTTGGCCCTGTCTACCTCAATACCTTTGGCGGAGATCTTGTGGCCAAGAACTATTCCCTCATCTACCATGAAATGGCACTTTTCCCAGTTTAGGACTAAGTTCTTTTCCACACATCTGGATAAGACCTGGTCAAGATTGTCAAGGCAATCATCGAAGGATTGACCAAAGACCGAAAAGTCATCCATAAAAATTTCCATACACTTTTCAACTAGCCCGTCAAAGATAGCCAGCATACATCTTTGAAATGTAGCTGAGGCATTGCAAAGACCAAATGGCATCCGCCTGTAAGAGAACGTACCATATGGGCAGGTGAAAGTGGTCTTTTCTTGGTCATCTGGATCGATGGGTATCTGAAAATATCCTAAGTCTCCATCCAGGAAACAGTAGAATGCATGTCCCGCCAGACGCTCAAGCATCTGATCAATGAAAGGAAGGGGAAATGATCTTTCATGGTTACCTCATTGAGTTTCCTGTAATCAATACAGACTCTATAACCAGTAACAAGCCTCAATGTTATTTCTTCTACCTTCTCATTCTTCTCAATAGTAATCCCTCCTTTCTTGGGAACTACCTGAGTAGGGGATACCCATTCACTGTCAGCGATTGCGTATATGATACCCATATCTAAAAGCTTGATAATTTCCTTCTTGACCACCTCTTGCATATGAGGGTTGAGCCTCCTCTGGGGCTGTCTAACACATTTCGCACCCTCTTCAGTCTTGATTTTATGCATACAGATGTCAGGAGATATCCCTCTGATGTCTCCTACTTGCCAACCAAAGGCTTTCTCATTTTTCCTCAAGACGTTTACCAGCTTCATTTCTTCTAATCGAGACAGCTTGGCAGATATAATTAATGGAAGCTTGTCACCTTCTCTTAAAAACACATACTTTAGATGTTTAGGCAACGGCTTCAGTACCAGATCTGCAGGGGGGTCTTCCAAACTTGATTTAAGATCTCCACTTTTCAACTCAACATCGCTGAGTTTACGTAGTGGTCCCACTGCCAAAACTTCTCCTTTCAACAACTCATCCTCAAAATCAGCTTCTAACTATTCTAGATTTACCACACCATGATTATTCAGCTTCTCCACTAGTCGCTCGTATTCAGTTGCAACAGCCATGACTTGCTTTTCCATGAAATCATTGAAGTCATCAGACATTTCGTCAACGGAGAAGCCGGTCGGTCTTTCAGAGGGTTTCTGGCTAGCTTTGGAAAAATTGTAACTCACCTCTTGATCACCAACTCATATCGTTACTTGCCCACCATCA
Source organism: Gentiana dahurica var. dahurica (assembly GCA_024500145.1). NCBI lineage: Eukaryota > Viridiplantae > Streptophyta > Magnoliopsida > Gentianales > Gentianaceae > Gentiana > Gentiana dahurica. The sequence goes on along the minus strand of CM044907.1, from coordinate 22,423,950 downwards.
CAGTCAATGAGGGCTCTGGCTGTAGACAGAAAAGGTCTCCCAAGAATTAGAGGGACATTTTCATCCTTCTCTATGTCCAGAACGTACCAGTCAACCGGGAAGGTAAATCTATCAATTTGAACTAACACGTCCTTTAATATTCCCACAGCTTTCTTGGAAGATCTATCCGCGAATTGAAGATTCATGGTAGTGGGTTCTAGAAGATTGTCTAACCCAAGCTGTTTGCAGACAGACAATGGCATCAGGCTTATGGATGCACCCAGGTCACATAAAGAGTTTGGGAAGACTAAGCCTCCCATCAGCAATGTGAGAACAAATGTCCCAGGGTCACCCCTCTTGGTTGGTAGATCTTGGATGCGAGTTGTACGGCATATCTCTAGAAACGTGTGTAAGTGAGTATGAGGATTTTCTGACTGATAACCGTGGAAGATAGATGCATGCTGCATCATCTGAATGAGCCCGGGTTTCAGTTCAAAAGTAGGTGCAGTGATGGTTGGTAGAACGATAGCCGGGTTGACCCTGACTTCGCCAGGCATGGCGTAGTCAGCCAACGTACGTCTATCTTCAGCAGCCATAATGACTATATTTTCGATCTCTTGAGCTAGATCTTGCTCAATATCTCGATCGACTGTGTTCTCTTCGTCAGGGGGTCCGCAAAACGGAGTCTTCTCCTGTTTGGTCGGACTATGGTCCGCTCGAGGTCGGGGGTATAGAGTAGTGGCCCCTTTTGACTCCGAGTTTGCATAAACCGATACCAAGATATAGTTATTTAACCTTTTAATCAAAGGTCAAACCCGAGAAAAGATTTTAAAGAAAAGGGGTCAGACGGGCGTCCAGATTAATGGACGGGCGTCTGCCTGGAAGGTGATCAGGACAAACGTCTGGATAACCAGACGCTCGTTTGACTGGGTAAAAACTAACAGTTATAAAAACTTGACCGGACGGGCGTCCACTACTCTAGACGCCCGTTTACCGGAACAGAAACGAAACAGAGATTTTTACCCTACGAAAAACAGAGATAAAAACAAAATTATCTAATTTAAATTAATGACGAAAATAAAAACTAGACAACCGTCCGGTTCCCCGGCAACGGCGCCAAAAACTTGTCACGGATTTTTGCAATGAAAATAAACAAGTAATAAATTTATAAATCCGGTATACCCCAAGTGTAGGGATCGTAGTATAGAGGTTGATACCGGGTCGATCTTACGGGGAATCGGGGTTGTTTAAACTAGTTTTTATTGTCTAACCTAACTATGTCACGATTAATACTAAAAAGATACGAAAATAAAACAGTGAAAACTAAAACGAAAAACGAAACTACAAATAAGAATAACTGGACAGAAGATCGAGATCTAAAGCCAGGGCAAATATGGTTGCGAACAAATTACCTAAACTAAATCTATTCTAAATCTATTACGAAATAAAGATTGTAAATTTACTAAGCAATCGATCACAAGTGATTTAATAATTGAAATAAAAGACGAACAAGCAACTGATCCACCTATCCTACAACTATCAATTTCTGTCTAGATTGTCACGTGATTCTTAATCAAGTTGTGATTCACCTAGCCAAGGTATGAACTCCTAATTTCTTAGACAAGTTCACCTATTAATCTTCTATCTTTCGATCTAAAGATTAACGCTTTCTAACCAAAGGTGTGAAATTTATAAGTTTCTAACCTAGAGATTCAACCTAATAACTCTCGTTAATTAGATTAAAGGTCTAATCTTTATTATGGCGATCTAGGGTTTAACATGATTCTCATCAAAATCAAACATCATACATGCAAAGATCTTTCGATATAAATTGCATAAGAACGAAATAAGCATAATAAAGATAGAACTTTGAATTAAAACTCACAAGACAATCGAAGATGAAATCAATACGTTGGTTGGATGGCTTCACAATGCTTGTTCAAGGGAGGTCTAGCCTCTTAGCATCCTCCTGTAGTTCGAATTACTTAAGTAAAAATACATAAAAAGTGTTTGAATCTACTAGAAAAGATAAAAGTATAAAAACTGAGCCGCCCCTAGGGTTTGGGGTTCGAAATTCTGATCATATTGTTGTAAATAACGCAGCTATATATAGAATTTTAAGGCGGTGCTGCTATGTCGGCTGACTGGACGCCCGTTTGATGGGTTGAACGCCCGTCCAGATAGCTTGAAAACTTCAAATCGGGCCGAGTCATGATCAGACGCCCGTCCTTCTATAAATCAGACGCTCGTCCATCAATTTTGGGAGAACTCTGAATCAAATATTCCAGCCCGGACGCGCGTTCACTTGCTTAGTCGCCCGTCCACTGAACGGAGAATTAGACGCACGTCCAGTTACTTCAAATCCGATTTTTCCATCTCTATCTTCAATCAACTTCATCTCTATCTCTTTTTCTTCATACAACTCCGATCCTTAACATCTTTTAATCCTCTTTTGAACCAATTTCATGTATCTACAAGATAATAAAACATGGCAAAGTGTAATATCATCCAAATCAATATAAAATCAACAGCAAAACCCCATAAATCCACTAACTTTGCGATTAACCCGTTTAAAAACTCATTTGCTCAATAATTCAATTAAACACTTAATTTCTATGCAAATTATATGAATATGGAGGGAATCACTATAAAATATAACGTTATAAAACGCATAAAATCACCCTTAACAGGAATCATCTGTTTGAACGAAATTTTATCTTCACAAAGACCTTCACCGATGCTCGGATTTTGTGATAAAAGTTCTGTTCTTTGGAAAGATCAAGATGTATGCGTTAAATGTAGAGATTGATAAATTCACAGAAAGGAACAATTTCAATCTGTGGCAAATGAAGATGCGTGCTCTGCTGAAGAAACCGGGGCTCTAGGCTCCATTGTCAAAGACAATGGCTACCGGAAACGCTGAGATGGCCGATCTGGAGGAGAAAGCACATTCAATGATCTTGTTGTGTTTGTCTGATGATGTTATCACTGAAGTTGCTGAAGAGGATTCAGCAGCAGGGCTGTGGCTGAAGCTTGAGAGTCCGTATATGACAAATTCATTGACCAACAAGTTGCTTTTGAAGCAACGTCTGTTCAGTTTAAAGATGCATGACGGAATGCCTCTCAGAGATCACCTTGAAAAGCTGAACACAATATTGCTTGATTTAAGGAGTATTGGTGTTAAGATCGAAGATGAGGATGCAGCTCTAATTTTGTTGGTATCACTGCTAGCATCATATGAGAATTTTGTGCAGTCTTTTGTTGTTGGGAGAGACACAGTGTCATTGGAGGATGTTAGAGCATCTCTCCATAATCGAGAGCTGAGGCGTAATTCAACTTGCACAGGGACTGACAATCGGGCTATTGGTTTAATTGCTAGTGGCAGTTGCAAAGGGAATGGAAGTCCTGGAAAGAAGATATTCAAGAAGGGTGATTCCAAAGACCCTAATGCAAATCTGGTCTGAATCTGAATTTGGACTGTTGACAAGCAGGTGGAGCTTCAGGTCCACACTCAGCCGAGTTTGCAGAACTCAGCTGAGAACAGTCGACACTAATCTGGCACTTAGTTGTGCATCTGAACCTGAAGAATCAAGAGCTGAATCTGAGTGGAACCAAAAATCTGGGATTGGCTGAGTAAGGCTCAGCTGATCTAGTACAAGCTGAGTAAAAGTCAGTTTTGTAGAGTAGAGTGTTCAAGTCTGGGAAGTAAGCTGAATGAAGAGTCAGCTGAGTACATCTGTCAGTGGAGCGGCATCTGCTGAGTCTGTTGAACATGTCTGCACTGGTTCTGCATCTGTGTCTAGAAGCCTCAACTGAGTGAAGTCAGTTGAGTAAGACAAATATGATATGTCTGGCTGAGTAAAGTCAGCTAAGCATCTGGTGATCAAGTCTAAGGTGGAGCTCTTATCTGGAGTTAAGTCTCGTCTGGAGAAGTCTAACTTGGAGTCAGTTGTGTTCACATCTGGTCAGCTCAGAGTCTAAAACTGAATCTGCAATCTGTTTGGTTGAAGTTGAATCTGAAGAACTCAGCTGAGTGTGCTCAACTGAGGTGATTACATCTGAATCTGGTAGTCACATCTTGTCTGGTGATCAAGTTGATCACATCTGTTCTCAACTCAATCAAGTCTGAAGAAGAGGAGGAATCTGGTACAGTACATCTGGCATTGACAAATGCATCTGGTACAGTAATCTGGTTATACATCTGTTTGAACGAGAGTTCAAGTCAAGGTGGAGATTTCTTAGGAAATGTGACTTGACCTCTTATTTAGAGCTGAGTACTAAACTGAGTTTAGTACTAAGCTGAGAAAAGTCAGCCGAGTAATGTCAGCTGAGCAAAAGTGAGCTTTGAGCAGAAGTTAGCTTTGGGCATAAGTGAGCTTTGGACAGAAGTCAGTTTTGCCAGAAGATCAGCTTTACTAGAAGTCGGCTTTAGTAGAAGTCAGCATTGGGAAAGTCAGTTTTGGGCAAATCTCAGTTTGGACAAATGTCAGCATGGTTACATTCTGGTGGATAACAGCTGGAGCTGGGGTCCACATCTGGGGTATTTTTGTCATTCTGCTAGTATGTGTTTATGGTGGCTAGGTCTAGTTTTTGTGGCTATAAATACACATCTGTTGTAACCTAGAACATTTGCAGCATCTGTAGAAACATCAGTAGAAGCAGAGCAATTGCCTTAGGCAATTGCAGAGTCTGTAAAATCTCCAGTGATAATATATTCTCCTCTTTCTGCCCGTGGAGTAGTCGGCATTTGCCGGAAACCACGTTAAATCTTGTGTTATTGTTCATGTGTGATTTATGCTTTCATGTTTGCATCTTGATTGTTGCAAACCGTTTTGATCCCTGAGGGTCCTAAATTCTAACACTTATTTTTATTTTTTTGCTTCATCTGTTTACATGTTCTTAGAATCTTAATCTCGTAAGCCCTTCTGGTAAGTGGTAAGTAAAGCATCACCCCCTATTCATATGAGAATTTTCAAGAACGATGATTATTTGTTTTTCGGATTGAGACTACTTGTTTTTACATTTTACTCTATCTTTTTTATATTTACATTTTGGTCCTTATATTTTTAATATTTACATTTTGACCCGTGTCCGTGTCCTGTATTTTTTAAAAATCTCGTATCCCTGTGTCTCGTGTCCCCGTATCCGTGTCCGTGCATCTTAGGTTTGCCAGAAACTAACAGGCCTTTTGTGACATTTAAGGCTAATGGCAAATTCTATTTTGTTGATGCTGATCACTGTCATAACAAAGCACTGCTGGCTAAACTGACACCGCAGAAGCAAACTCACGAGTCGCCTTTCAAGAACTTGTAATGAATTGAAGACTGCACTGCAGAGTTTCTATTCTGAGGACTGAGGTAATAAAAGATGAAGAACAGGGCCGGTTTTCGTTGTTAATTTTTAAAAAAGAATAGTTGTGTTCTATTATAAGGGGTAATCAAACAGGTCCGGTCATTACATTCTACTAATGTCTCAATTTGTTTGCTGTAGTATCAGTTTCATACTTCTATTGCCTTTGTCAACTCAGATTATCTCTCTTCGTAACTTTTTTTTTGGTGTGTGTGGTGGTAGCAGTGGTGATATGTTGACTCCCCGGTTGCACTCCACGACGGGAGGCAGGCCATCCTTTTTTCGTTTTCCTTGGCGCGTTTCAACGCCCGGGGTTGGTTGTTTGAGTGACGAGCGAACGGTGGTCGACGCCGTGCTCGGTGCATCGGTCCGTGGTTCCCCTCGTCCCGAACGCCCGTGCGTTAAACATGTTCTCAGGTCGTCTGCTTAGCAGGAATCGACAATGATCCTAACACTTTTCACCATTGATCATGATAAGACTTATATTTATCGGTGGGCCATGTATTTAGATCAATGGACGTATATATACCGAAGAAGAGATGCAATGAAAAAATATTATAGACGAAGATACCACTTAAAAAAGAGCCTTTAAAGGCACTACGGTTCTCTTGCCTGAAGCACCACAATAATTTTAAAAGTAAGTGGGTTACCTAAGGTACCACACGTTTCTTGAGGGCATCACATCTACTAAAATTTAAATCATTTATGTCTAGATGGTTTTGAAGATTGACTATGTTTTAAAGTCAACCCTTAATTTGACATTGAGCCAATTGAACACCAAGGTTCGACTCAGAGGCAGTCGAATAGCTTTGAATAAACCTATATAAGTATTATCAAGAATGTGTTGAAAATATATAATTCTTAAATATGGTGTACTCTGGTTTCATCCAAATTAAGGATTAGAGAAGAGAAAATTAGATCGGCGGACTATAGCACAATTGAGCTAAACCAATCGAGTAAATAGTAAGCTGAGTAAGAATCAACTAAGTCAATCAAATGATCAGATGAAAATCCAGCTTACTGAGGACGAATTTCTGAAAGGGGTGGCGGGTCAGAAAGACAAAATAAGATGTAAAATGGTTGAGAAGGACAAGACGCGTCTGTTACTACACGTGTTACTACATATTTCTACATGTGTTATTACATGTTGTCCTTCTCAACCATTTTAGATTAAAATCGGCTTCCACAATCTTTAACCTTTTCTGAAAATCACGTGGAGAACTAAGGAGCGCTGCTCTAATTAATTCAGAGGAAATCAAAGACATAAATCATGGAGAAAGGTTGGGGAAATGAAATTAGAGACATATGTCAAGAAAATCATGGGAACGAAATCAGGAAAAATCAAGGGCATTGAATTTGTGAAATCAATACCAATAGACGAAAAAATCAAATTGGATATTCACATGGAGAAATCAAGGCTATAAATAGAGGACTTGATTAGAAAATAGAAAGACAAGAATATACAAGGAAAGACAACAGTCCGACCTTCAAACACGGTGATCAGGCCATGCAATCGGGCTGATTGAAGCATCAACAAGTAAGAAAGTGGGCCGCTCAAACCCAATAAACCCTCCGGTTCAACCGGTGACTTGATGGCTTATACTTGAATTGGTTGGGTCAAGTAAATTTAAGGAAAAAATGGAAAAAAACATTTATCAAGCTCGTGTAAAAGTGGGAAAAAGTGGAAAAATACAATGGTTTTCACCACTATGCTACAGCCTGCCAGACACAGTTAAACATTATGTGCACATTTCTTTTTGCTTGAAGCCCCTCATATCCTTGTAAGGAAATCAAGCAATTGATGCAACAGAATTCAAAACTTTGATTTCCTTTTAGCCATGATATTATTCATGAATACAATAGAAATGAATAAGAGAAGGAAAGAAACATTACAAAACAATGTAAAAGATCAAAACTTTCCTTTGGTTGTTGATCTGTCGCAATAGCCGTCCACGTGTCCAGCCGGCCTCTAACGGTGCTCCACACAAACTAATATTCAGAATCTTTCAAAGATCGCCACTCGGAAAGTTCGGATAGACAGAGAGCAAACATTAGCTCTTAAATTTTGAGCCAGATGTTCCCATCTATGCCCCGTTGAACATCTATGAAGGAAAAAACATAACTGGCCCAAAACTTACCCATCCCAAAAATTCAAATAAGCTTTTTACTTGTTTAAACATTTTCCAAATATTAAATCTAAACCACAAACACAATCCAATTAAAAGAGACATGTGCATTAAATAAAATACAAGAAACATCATGTTTTTATCTTTGAGGAACAAGAAACATCAAGTAATTAAACCGATAATGTCATATTGTTGACATGTTTTATTTGACAAATATAAAGACAAAGATAAAGACAAAAGGCGGCAGAAACACAGTCAAACTTAGGTAAAGAGTTAGCAATAATCCCCATAATTTTGATTCTCAACACATTGAAATTGCATCTCGGAAATTCGGCTCGACTCGACTCGGCTCGTTACTTCTCCTCCTCCTCATCCTCCTCCTTATTAGAACTTTCATCTTCAGGTACTTCAGGTTTATTATAGCATTTGTAAATTCCAGATTTGGCAGGTTTAACAAAATCACAATTGCAATATTTTTCAAACGCGCATGTTGGATCCTGTTTTGTGCAGTAATCATATTCACAACCGTATTGTGTTAGCGATCTCATTCCCGTCTTCAATCTTTTAGCCGCCACCACTCCACCTACCATTAATTACTATTATTAACATGCAGTATGTAGGAACATATAGATACAGGGACGGACTTATAGAGAGGCAAGGGGGCTCGTGCCCTCTTAAATTTTCCAAAAAAATTACTAAAATACCCTTCCTATTCGTGAATATATTAATAATGATGTAATATAGATTATATGTTCCTATTAAAATCTTAGTTATGTGTTTGGTCTAGTGGTCTGTTGCTGAGATTTTATATATATGAAAGGGATTGGGTTCTCGAACTCTTGTAGCTGTATTTTTCTTATTTTACTAAAGGTTTCAACACTTCTTTTCTCAAAATTTCTTAACATTTTAGAAAAGAGGACAATCCAATTTTTTTTATTTATGTTTTACTCAAGGGTTTCAAAAGTTCTTTTCTCAAGATTTCTTAACATTTTTGAAAGAGGACAATCCAAAATTTTCGAAAGTTATTTATTATATTAAACTTTGGATTTTTTTATAGTCCTTTATTAATATTAATGTCAATTATTAATATAAAAAAAAATACAGTCACCTCAATTTGTAACTAGAGTAAAATTTTTTTTTTTTCTAAATCACCTCATTTATAATATAAATCACCTCAATTTTCTTATTTGTAACTAGGGTAATTTTTTTTAACACTTTTTCCACGGCAATTATCTTTTAGAATTCCGCCCCCTCTAAATCACAATCTTGACTCCGCCCCTGATTATATATATATATATATATACCTGTCACGTAGCAGTAAAAAAACATACCATTAGGTGCAGTGCTGCCGGTAGTTGCTTTGCCAGTTGGAAGACGTGATGATGCAGTGCCAGTAATTGCTTTGCCCGGAAAGCGGGCTTGAACAACCATGAAGATGCACAACAATGTTACTAAAATGATCGGCAGTTTCATTGCAGCAACCTGCATCTTGATTTTTATTATGCTTTTTGAAGAGATTGCTTAATTGCTTATTTGCTTATTTGCTTTTATCGTAAAAACCTTCCGATTTATAGTACTTGTTCAAGGCCATTCCCTCATGTTAATTAATGCCATATGTCCAGCCAAGAATCCTCTACCTAGATATTTCAAATATACTACTAGATTTCCTCTTAGATTTTATGTTATTCCTTTGTTTTACTATAATGGAGAAAGTTTTAGACAGAGTTAAAAATAGTTTTTGTTGTGTATTTCTATTTTATATTCTTACAATTGTTAAAGGATCTACTTAGCTATTTTATCCCTCTGTCCTCCTTGTAATAAGAAAACAAAGAGGAGCTAACGTGGCAGCAATATAGCAATTTGCAAAGGGACTGTTTTTTCACGCAAATGTTGTTTTACACATGCCAAGGGCGAGAGTGCTTTTAACCTATTTTACGAACCTTATTTGGGTAGGAATAATTCTCTTTGTTTTTTCAGGGTTGTTTTCACGCTCTCTAAATGAGTGGGAATTTGTTTGTAATTGGAACACGTTTCTGACCAATATTGCATCTGAAAAGTTTGTGTATACCCTCAAAAAACAGTTTGTGTTTTCTTGATCAAACTCAAGTCCGAATAAAATGACATTATACACGTTATAAAAAAGGTTTGGACCATGTTACAGGCCAAGAACACTATGTTTTCCGGCCTAAAGTTTGGTCAGAGTAACGAGACATCGTTTTGTATACTTGGGAAACAATGCGGACCAATTGACAGACTGAAACATTACGTTTGCCGCTCCTATTTCAAGTCAGAATATAACCTGGCGTGTAAGGTTTTCCTAACCACGTTCGGGTCAAAATAAGCGGACGCGTTTTTAACGTTTTCTTCTTTAACAAGACACTAACCTATTGGGCTATTACCATATTCTTTTTATTATCCATCTTTTTATACACAAGATAATTAGAAACTTTTAGAGGGTTGATCAATCAAATCATGGATCAAATACAAGTTAATGGTTGAAGTTTATGTCAAGGGCGCATTACATCTTTCTCCACACGTTCTTCGCTAGAAAAATCAATATTTTTGGTGAAAATCTATCATATGGAGTAAAATCAAAATGTAAGCAGATGTTACCTTCTCTTATGTTTCTTTTTATTACCCATTTGACATTAAAAATGTCTTCTTTTTCATTTTGCCAATATTAAGCATTGGGTTTGGTTGGGAGAAGGCTGCAAATCTGCAGCACTTTCGTCAGATTATTTCTGATCAAAATCGGGTCAGAATATTCTGAACATCCTGACTACTTTAAGGGCAGAATTATAATATGGTGTGAAACTTCTTAGAACATTTCTGACCAATAGTGGGTCAGAATATTCGCAACATCCAGACTGCTTCAGGACAGAGGTATAATTTATAGTGTGAAAAAAATATGAAATGTCTACAGATTAATTGCTTGAACTTTATTATGTTTTTAAGGCATCTTCGGCTTGCAACAACTTGAGTTACATTTCACGTGACTACACGCAAGATTTTACGACAAACCAAGTAAGTTGAAGTTTATGTTTATGTTTTACACTATGTCTTATAGGTAAGCTACAAAACTATAAGTAATCAAGATATATCCATAACGCTTGCAGGTATTCGAGAGTAGAAAAGAGCTCTTGGCATGGGTCCTTGCATTTGCCCGAGCTAATGGTTTCGTGACAGTCATTAGTAATTCTATAAAGGCAGGGGGAGGGAAGACACCTCAATTGTACTTGGGATGTGAGAGAAGTGGATGATACATACATTATCCTGGTAAGGAGGGTGGTGTCAACCTAAGTAGGAAAACAGGCACAAAGAAGTGTAATTGCCCGTTTAAACTGCAAGGGGTGAATCAAGACGTTGTTGATAGGTGGAAGTTAAGAGTTTGGCATGGAATGCACAATCATGAAATGGCAGAGCATTTAGAAGGGCATGAGTTTAGTTGTCGGTTGACAGGTCCGCAAAAGGCTCTTACACATACAATGTCGAAATCACCGGGGATCAAGCCACGATATAACAGAAGTGAGGTACAATGACAAGAGTTTCTCGAGAGCACACCTAATGTAAAGAGCATTGTGAATATGAGGTACAAAAACAAGAAGACAGAAATGAGTGATTTGACAAGAATGTAGTTTCTGCTTAAGAAGTTACGCGATAATCATTACAATGTGTTTTTCCGACGCGATGAGGGTGAAAACAAATTGACTGACATAATCTGGGCACACCCGACTGCACTCCATTTGGTTCGAAATTTTCCATGGGTTCTTATAATGGATTGTACATATAAGACCAACAAATACATGCTCCCTCTATTCGAGTGTGCGGTTGTGACGTCAACATTGCTGACATTCTCTGTGGCACTTGCCTTTATTAGCAGTGAGAGACAAGATAGGATTGAATGGGTGCTCAACCACATCCGCTCTTTCTTATCTGAGGATCAGATGCCGAGGTGTATAGTCACGGACAGGGACATTGCATTGATGAATGCAGTGAAAAATGTGTTTCCAACTTCGGCACAACTTTTATGTATATGTCACATCAATGATAACATCACTGGGAATTGCAAAAAATATTTCCCTAGCGAGGAAGGTTGGCAGAAATTTATTTTAGCTTGGAAGCGGGTGTTATTCTCTCGGTCTATTCCGGCGTATTAAAATGCAGTTGCTCAGCTCATGAATCAATATGCTGATTACAAGGATGTGTTAGGGTACTTACAGGGGACGTGGCTCGCCCCTCACCATCGGAAATTCATCCAAGCATGGACCGATAAGATTTTTCACATGGGAAATACAACCACGCAGTGGTACAACCAATATATATGTCAGGTGGAGAATATTTTATTGTATATAATAGTACTAATGTGTATAATATTTTTGTTATATGGTGGAGAGTATCCATGCATTGATGAATAAGTATATTGAAAATTGTAAGGTGGATCTTATAAGTGTGTGGATGAGTATACACGATGCCATAATGACGCAACATCCAAAATTAAGGAATACTTCGAGCGTTCAAAGATACTTCCTCGCCATGTGTATGTTGCGGAGAGGATGTATGGTTTACTTCGTGGAGAAGTCTCCGAGGAAGCACTTGAAAAACTTCAAAAGCATAAGAAATTGGCCCCGAAGGACTTAGATTCAGGAGGGGAGGAAATTTTTTGCAATCCTTGCCCAATCATTGCAACGAAAGGCCCTCACTGTCGTCATGTTATTGAAAATTAGATTACTCATGGTATACTGATTCCATTGAAGTCCATACATCCTCATTGGCATTGTCTTTCAGTTTATGCACCAACAGTGAGTCAAGCGTAAGGTAATACAGTTGAAGAAATATTATAGGCACTTCAGCACATGGATGAGGCACAACAATGTGTCGTATTCCAAATGTTGATAGAATACATTGATCCATCACAGAGCAATCTCAATAAGCCAGCAGAAAAAGAGAACAATCGTGGAAGACCATGTAGCCAGTCTGATCATAGTACGAGACGTGACCATTCATGGTTTGAGATGTTTGGTCATGGTTCTAACCCGCAAATCTCGAAAGAGATTCTTGATCAGTGAAGAAGCTGAGAGTTTTGAAAGACTGAGGCAGTTGAAGCATAGATTATCTGTCATGGAGCTGCAATTATGATAGTTGTTGGTGAGTTTCTGAAGGAACTGAAGGATGTAGGATCTTAGATCGATTTAGATCTATGCGCAGCGGATGGATCACGATTCATAGATCATAATACACAAATAAATGATTTAACTACTACAAGGGGGTTAAGATTATATTACCAATAGTGGGAAGAGAAGCCTTGATCTTCCAATGTGTTCTCCAAACGGTGGTTGGTGGACACCCTTCTTGATAAAAGCACCTCCTTGATATGTAACACCAAGAAAAGCTTGTAGTTTTTCTTCTTCTAAAAACCAAAGACAAGAAAAAAACAATTTTTCTCTTATTTTATGATGATGTGGTCGAAATTTTCAATGCCATCTACACTTGGAATAACTCTCCTTTTATAGGAGAGTAAATCATTGGTCTCCAAGTTTTAATTAATTGAATAAATAATTAATTAAACAAAATAAAAGGATATTTTCCTTAATGACTAATTGTGACATGTCATTGACCAATAGTAAATCAAATAACAAGTCATCCAACCAATCATATAACAAGAATATCTTTATTTTTATTTTCCATAACACAAGAAAATTAATTCTTGTGCTAATTAGAAGACCTTAGGCGCCACATTAGGGTTTAGAAGCCCACATAAAATGTCTTTTATGTGTATTATATTATTTAGCCCAACTAAATAATATCCATGCATATCAATTAATTAGCCCATCCAATTAATTATCACTGAGGCCCAAATAAACATGAATATCAGCCCGAATTATAGAAGCCACATTGGGGACCATGGACCTATAACCAGTAGCTCCAATAATTAATTATTCATCGAACAGAATAAGTATATTAATTATTAATTCCGGGATTACGCCCCCATAAACGCGAAACTGAACTCCCGGTTATAGATGTATACTTATACTCAACCCATAGAGTGAATAAGCGTCCATTGATATAATCACTACATACGGACTAACCCTCTATAGACTGTCCATTCTGAGTGGGAAGTCTCCGTGAACCCGACTCAGAATATCTTATCCTTATTTACCATTAACCCCCTAGTGACCAATTAGTTCACATATCTGACTAGTAGCTAATTAGTCTAAATATGAACTCGGCCGATCGTTCACTTTCTTAGGGTTAACAAATAAGGGGACTGTCTCTCTACTTCCCGCAGAAAGGAATGGATTCCATGTCTGTGAAAATCAGAACTACTCACTCATCAGGAGATAGTTCCAATGAGAAGTGACTTGGAACACATATTTAAGTGAACCGTAACTAACACATCAAACACTACCCCGAGACAAGCAGCACCCTGTGATCACCTCAGGATTAAGGTTGATCCATATATGATCATCTAATGATTTAATAAGATTCCTCGATTACGGAATTATATCGAGAAATTCAGATTAAATCGGTCCAGTTCTATATGAATGCCATCATATATAAATGCCCCACGTAGGTACCCTCTACCGACAGTCCGGATAAGACTATCACACCCTAAGGTGTTCTGGGCGCATTATTGGTGTTTTAATAAAGAGACCCTAAACTCTGATTAAGTTCACCACGGACTTACAGTTTAAGTATATCACCACTAACTCAATCCTCACGTGCATGCCATACACTAAGTTAACCGGTTACATACTGATATACTTAGGGTTTGCAGCAGTGTATTACTTACAAGCACAAAGCAAGTAATAAGGTGAGATAAATTCTGTTATAAAAAACAATTACACAAATTGTCTTTCGGGCACTACACCTAACAATCTCCCACTTGCACGAAATGACAAGTAATAATTGTTTTTAGAGCACACCCTTTCTCATCTTATTCACAACACTCTCCCACTTGCTCTAAAAGCAGATGAGATATATCCCTCAATTCCGTACCCTCCAAACACTCGACTTGGTACACTGGTTAGTTCGGTTGTCGGCTCGAGACGATCTTTGGGATCGAAACGTCGCCAGTCCATCTAATCAGACGGTACTCTCTCTCAATATGCTTTTGACCTCTAGTGACTGAGAAGATGATCGGGGTCAATCAGGTTATAATATACTTGACCACCATAAACCAATACTAGCAAGAGGACTAGGCCCATCGTAGTATAGCTATAGTGAATCAAGGTCGATCCCACAGGGAACCAATTGTGGATCATCTTATATACAAACAATTAATTAAACATGTCAAAGACATAGAGGCGGTCTACGACCAACATAAGACAAGAAAAGTAAAGAAACGACTCGACACAACGTAATTAACCTCCCCAATTATAGTCTTTATCGTTTGGACCTAGATAATTTATATAATAAACTGAACTTATTAACTGTCAATCCGTTTGTATCTATCTTAGATTGGCTATAGGAGTCATCCTCTTTAACTTGACTTAGCACCGGTAAGTCACTAAATCACTGTGATATTGTTACGTGACTTCGCCTTTTAGTGCCTCCATCTCATATAACTCACACGCTTACGACTCTAAGGATGCCGATATTGACCGTACACCTCGTCTAGGAAACATTCCTATGGTTAGGCGTACTTCCTAAACGATCACTCAAGCCCTCGTCCAACTAGCAATTACCAAGTTATAGTCTCATGCTAATCTACGACGTACGTATAATCAGGTGCTAGCAATCCCCAAATATAAACCTACCTAGATAACGCTGAACGTCCGAAGATCAATTCATGAGTCTACCTAAGAGTTTTATATCGGTATTTCCTTCTTACACGTTTTAATTAAACTAAGCGAGTAACGTAGCCATAGCCATACCTACTGAGATAATGAATTCTATTAAGTTAACCTAACCATAAAGACGTGGCTATCTAACAGATAAACCAGGGCTCGGTCGACCGAACAGGTTGGCTCGGTCGACCGAATACAGACACTCGGTCGACCGAATGGTCCTTTCCCCCAGATTGCATCCCTGAATATATCTCTCAGCGTTTCATCATACACAACGGATTAAACAGTAATTTGTAAAGCATTCATATAAACTAACTTAGATACACAGTAATTAAACAAAGCAGATTCATGGATAGAAACTAAGTGTATGACGTAGGTTATGGGATCCTCATAGACAAGGTATCGCCACCTCTCTAACGTCATAGCCTAGATCTACATCATATAGCTATGATTAATTAACTCAAACGATAAAACATAATTGGGAGGGATTAATTACTTAAAAGAAAGAAACAGAAAATAAAGGCTTACATAATGCAGCCCTTAAATTGCTGGAAACACCCTCAATAAACTACATTGAATCAAGATATGAATAGAGTGATTTATTTGAATGATATTCTTAGGTATATGTTGGTGTGTTTTACAATTTATCGTAGCTGCTGCTTATATAGGGGTTTCTGCCGACTTATGAAGGATCTAGAAGGTAAATACGAAAAAATCCGAAAAGTGACCGAGCCGACATACTCGGTCAACTGAAGCTCCCCACTCGGTCGACCGAAGCTATAGGCTCGGTCGACCGAACCTAACTTTGCACACGTTAATCGTTTTTCTCGTCTATCTTGCTCCCCACTGCACGCTTTCGTGTTGATCTGATTTCTTTAATTTATCTCTTGATTAATGCTCCGATTTCCTTCCTTATTATCTTGAGACCATTGATTGAATGACATTAATCCTCTCGATTTGTCGTGATCTACAAAATCAGCATTTATCGCACAATAAATCGGCTTTTAATAATGAAAACGGCTAAATACCAAATATCATATTAATAATCACTTAACATTAAATAATAAATATAAACATGTGATTTAATGTGAAATATATATTATTGATCTCGATTTAAGGTCAACGTTGATGACTTTTACGGGTATAATTTGACCGTCATCAACTACCCCCCACTTAGACTTTGATCGTCCCGAACAAAGCATCAATAAGTCATTCCCCAAGACAACATTTTCTATGGTCAAATCATACTTACACAAGAAACTCAAGTCAACTCATACTAGTCATGCTCATAAGATATCCATTATTCACTACTGACTATGAATCGAAGTGGTGTGTGCATGTGCATTTTGTTTTATATATTCGTGGCAAGATTAGAGTTTATGCTAACTTCGCAATCTCAACCTACCAACCTCAGCATTCATATTTCTTAAGCCTCACAATGGTTAAAGCACTAGAACAATAAGCAAGAGCGTATCTATAGGGTTTTTGGACTTGGAGACCGAGTACTACTCAAAGCCTCTTAAAGAGTTGAATATTCTTTCATATCTTCATATTTTTCAAATACTATTAATCTCAAGGAAGAAAACTTTGTAGAGTATCCCCCTATCTTAGATCATGTATAACATCGAATATTACCACAAGCGCGGGGCTACTTTGGTAATGTTACTACAAGCCCAGTGTTTTAACGCATAGTCAAACACAGGTACGTCTCAAGCTTATTACTCCGCTTTAATGGCTAAAATATAAGAATGCATCAGCAGATAGATATTGATACTAAGTTTACATAACCAATCATCTATGCAATGTACACATAATTTCTTCAGTTATTATGATTTGCGCGGTATACTCGATTCACAGATTGAGTAATTGAATAATAAATAACTACTCGCAAAAACGGGCATGAATATCCTTAAATTTACTTAACATAAGTATAAAATGATCGCGTACTCATGAAACTTGGTTCCTTTCCTATCAATTCTTAGCTAGGAACTCACAATTCTAAGGGTACGAGGTGTGTATTCAAATTTCCGTTTCATTCAAATTTCAATCATAACATAACATAGCTAAGTCTCCTACCCCCCACTTAAACATGGCATTGTCCTCAATGACAAAAATAAATGAGAAGTGAAGAAAAAGACTTAGCTCTGGAAATGGCTCTCAAGTAAAGGAACAATATCGGAGTAAATGTCAGCACGTTGTGGAAAAGCAAGTGAAAACCTGTATAAGCAGACAAACTCCACGAAACCGTTAATAACACCATGTCTATGGAAGTTATAGAATAATGTGGCAGTAATGAGGTATAAATACCTAAAAACAGTTTAAGCCACTTTATTTTATACAACCAATGACAAGGGAAACCAAAAAGAAAAATACTAAATAGAAAGAAAAATAAACAAGCAACTAAAGATGGTAGTCTTCATCTAAAAACCGGGTGGATAAGACAAAGATCAAAAAGCATTACCCGACGTGGGAAAACACGAGGGTGACTCGATCGAAAATGTATTCAATCCAGGAAAAGAGAAACTAGGTAAGGTATAACAGATTGAATGCGACCTAAAGATAAAATCAAATACTTAACGCAGAAACTTCTCGCTTGCATTGGATATCAACAACTTAGGGAGATGTAGCTACTCCTCGAAATTACTAATAACCCAATGTATCACGTAAAAGTCATAACCGTCATCAACAAGGTCGGATCGGTGTGATAGTTCAGAACAAAACTTATCATCTATAAATGCCGGAATAGTCGGAAAAGTGTGAAATTTAAAACTTCCGGTAGAAAGATAAGTTGTACTTTGATCGAACCAAAAACTCTTAAAATCTAGCTAGGGTCAGAGCTACACTTACCCCAACTAGGATCATGAAAATCAAAATGATAAAAGATAATCATTAAAGCTTAGCAATATCTCGAATTCCGCAACACAAAGGTATTTTGTGAACAAGATGGAGGTAGAGAATATGATGGGTTTAGAAAAAGATATATAGGGATGGTAAGAAAAGATAAAGGGTGGGTAAGAAATTGTGTTTATGGGTGGGTTGAAAATGGTTAAGGCATTGAGATTGGGTGGGAGAGTGAAACGGATGGAAAGAAAGAGAGGCGATGAAGGAATGGTTAGAAATGTGAACTTTCGGGGCAGATTGGTGAGAGGATCGAAAAGTTTGAAGGTGTAAAAGTGTAAAGGGAAAGATAAGGAGAATTGCAGAATGAATTGCACACTGCTTTGGATTTTCACTTGGATCACCATTCTAAATGGTTTTGGAAGTTGACCAAAATTGTTCTTGTTTGGACCAATCATTCTCTGTTACATTTTCAGTAATTCTCAAGCTCTCTTAATGCTTCCATCTTAAGGTTGTTTGCTAAATTTCCTTTTCTTTAGCAATTTTTCGACTCTCCTACGGAACTCTATTTCACGTGTCCTATATTGAGTAAAAAAGTTTTGCACATCCTTAGCCCAATGGCCATCGGAACACGGCAAAATAAAAAACCTCAACATATGTCACGTTACTTTTATTTGACTCAAAGAAAACAAAACCTAAAATCCTAAGGGTTTTAAAGAAGTAGTTCTGGGTTTAAAGTCCTCAGCTCGACTTTCCAAAAGTATCCTTGTCAGTCATTATTCTTGGATCACGAGATATTGACCCCTATGAGCACTATAAGAGGTGGGCTTGTTGCTTTTTCGGATTAATACCCTTCCCTTGGTTGTGAGACCTAGGAAACAACATTTATCCATACCATTTATCCAAAGCTCTTACCTCAGCTCTCGTTTTAAGAATTAGTGAATTCTAAGAAACTCGGTTAAAATTACGGTTACTAATTACGGTTTTGGCCTTGACAATAAGAAACAATGAATCAAAGTACTCCGAATAAGGTCGGTTAGGTAGGCAAGCCTACGCCGTCTTATTCGTTGGAACATATGTGACAGTTCAGACCAATCCGTCAAGATAAGCCCCGTTTAGCCCGAAGGCTTATCGGCTATGCTAAGTCTTGTTGAACTGCTGTAACGTACATCACACGTGGAGGGGAGTCGATTGAGCCGAAGCTCGGTTGAACTCGCCCAGCCATGGTTAGACCATTTCTGAACCCATGTACTACGATTTGCGATTTCTAAATTGTCACCCAAAGCGTAATCTCGTTTCTGTTTAAGGTGGGTTCACCGAGAAGCCATCACCATAAAACTCAACGAAAGCAGAAGATTGCGTTCTCTCAAAACTCAACGTCTTATTTAGATTTGAATGCTTAAACTACACAATTTGTTGCTCCCATGGCCAGTAGAGCAATCTCATGCATAGGACAAAGAGATTTTAACAGAACTACGAGGAACTCTTTATTCACTGCTTCCTTTCAACGACTACATGTTTCCTTACACCCTCTAGATGAGACAGATGTGGGGCAGAACCTTCCACACTAATAGAATTAATCTTACAAACCACTCCCGGCTAAGATTCATACTAAGGTTCATGTATAGGCTAACTTATGCTCAAAAAACCAAAAGGTAGTAAAACATAAGCAAAAAAAGGTAGTACCTTGCCTTCAACATTGTACCACGAAGAATTTAAGCCTTTAAAATTCTTTCGGAGCCATCTTGGTGCTTTAAAGGTATTGCTTCCATCGCTTTTCCCATCTTAGTTTTGTAGCTCCACATGTTTGCTGGGTTATTTTCTCAGCGCCCGCGAAAAATTATTGACTTGGATTATTGCTTCCCTGGTTTCTGCAAACATAAGAAAAACAAAACAGACCGTAGACTGATTTTAACATGGTTTCCCATGTTGCTATCAGACCTACGGATTAAACATACGGGGATAAACAGACACGCGAAATTCCAGACTCGAAAAACACAAATCAGAAACCGTGTAAACAGAACAAAACAAAACAAAACAAAACAAAAAAAAAAGTTATAAATTCTCGGTCGACCGAATGAGGTCTCTCGGTCGACCGAATAATTTTTATTTTTATTTTTATGAATCTGGAATTTTCAGACAGAGCAGACAACCAGAGGGACTCAAAAGCGTAAAAACTGACTCTAAAACAGAAAACTTGACATGAATAAGAAAATTATTTATATATAAAATTGACCGTTGGTTCCCCGGCAACGGCGCCAAAAAACTTGATCGGGGTCAATCAGGTTATAATATACTTGACCACCATAAACCAATACTAGCAAGAGGACTAGGCCCATCGTAGTATAGCTATAGTGAATCAAGGTCGATCCCACAGGGAACCAATTGTGGATCATCTTATATACAAACAATTAATTAAACATGTCAAAGACATAGAGACGGTCTACGACCAATATAAGACAAGAAAAGTAAAGACACGACTCGACACAACGTAATTAACCTCTCCAATTATAGTCTTTATCGTTTGGACCTAGATAATTTATATAATAAACTGAACTTATTAACTGTCAATCCGTTTGTATCTATCTTAGATTGGCTACGGGAGTCATCCTCTTTAACTTGACTTAGCACCGGTAAGTCACTAAATCACTGTGATATTGTTACGTGACTTCGCCTTTTAGTGCCTCCATATCATATAACTCACACGCTTACGACTCTAAGGATACCGATATTGACCGTACACCTCGTCTAGGCAACATTCCTATGGTTAAGCGTACTTCCTAAACGATCACTCAAGCCCTCGTCCAACTAGCAATTACCAAGTTATAGTCTCATGCTAATCTACGACGTACGCATAATCAGGTGCTAGCAATCCCCAAATATAAACCTACCTAGATAACGCTGAACGTCCGAAGATCAATTCATGACTCTACCTAAGAGTTTTATATCGGTATTTCCTTCTTACACGTTTTAATTAAACTAAGCGAGTAACGTAGCCATAGCCATACCTACTGAGATAATAAATTCTATTAAGTTAACCTAACCATAAAGACGTGGCTATCTAACAGATAAACCAGGGCTCGGTCGACCGAACAGGTTGGCTCGGTCGACCGAATACAGACACTCGGTCGACTGAATGGTCCTTTCCCCCAGATTGCATCCCTGAACATATCTCTCAGCGTTTCATCATATACAAGGATTAAACAGTAATTTGTAAAGCATTCATATAAACTAACTTAGATACACAGTCATTAAACAATGCAGATTCATGGATAGAAACTAAGTGTATGACGTAGGTTATGGGATCCTCATAGACAAGGTATCGCCACCTCTCTAACGTCATAGCCTAGATCTACATCATCTAGCTATGGTTAATTAACTCAAACGATAAAACATAATTGGGAGGGATTAATTACTTAAAAGAAAGAAACAGAAAATAAAGGCTTACATAATGCAGCCCTTAAATTGCTGGAAACACCCTCAATAAACTACATTGAATCAAGATATGAATAGAGTGATTTATTTGAATGATATTCTTAGGTATATGTGTTAGGTGTAATGCCCGAAAGACAATTTGTGTAATTGTTTTTAATGGATGACAGAATTTATCTCACCTTATTACTTGCTTTGTGCTTGTAAATAATACACTGCTGCAAACCCTAAGTATATCAGTATGTAACCGCTTAACTCAGTGTATGGCATACACGTGAGGATTGAGTTAGTGGTGATATACTTAAACTGTTAGTCCGTGGTGAACTTAATCAGAGTTTAGGGTCTCTTGATTAAAACACCAATAATGCGCCCAGAACACCTTAGGTGTGATAGTCTTATCCGGACTGTCGGTAGAGGGTACCTACGTGGGGCATTTATATATGATGGCATTCATATAGGACTGGACCGATTTAATCTGTATTTCTCGGTATAATTCCGTAATCGAGGAATCTTATTAAATCATTAGATGATCATATATGGATCAACCTTAATCCTGAGGTGATCACAGGATGCTGCTTGTCCCGGGGTAGTGTTTGATGTGTTAGTTATTGTTCACTTTAATATGTGTTCCAAGCCACTTCTCATTGGCACTATCTCCAGATGAGTGAGTAGTTCTGATTTTCACAGACATGGAATCCATTCCTTCCCGCGGGAAGTAGAGAGACAGTCCCCTTGTTTGTTAGCCCTAAGAAAGTGATCGATCCCGGGAGTTCGCATTTGACTAATTAGCTACTAGTCAGATATGTGTGCTAATTGATCATCAGGGGGTTAATGGTAAATAAGGATAAGATATTCTGAGTCGGGTTCACGGAGACTTCCCACTCAGAATGGACAGTCTATGGAGGGTTAATCTGTATGTAGTGATTATATCAATGGACACTTATTCACTCTATGGGTTGAGTATAAGTATATATCTATAATCGGTAGAGTTCAGTTTCGGGTTTATGGTGGCGTAATCCCGGAATTATAATTAATGTACTTATTCTGTTCGATGAATAATTAATTATTGGAGCTACTGGTTATAGGTCCATGGTCCCCGATGTGGCTTCTGTAATTCGGACTAATAATCTTGTTATTTGGGCCTCGGTGATAATTAATTGGTGGGCTAATTAATTGATATGCAAGGATATTATTTAGTTGGGCTAAATAATATAATACACATAAAAGACATTTTATGTGGGCTTTTAAACCCTAGGGGTGGCGCCTCATACTTCATTAAATGCAAGATTTGATTTTCTTGTGTGATTAATGATTAATAAAAGATGATTTATTTGTAATTGATTGATTGATTAATCACAATCTTTTATAAATGGAATTATCCTTTATTGTGTTTTCTTTTTAATTATTTATTTAATTAATTAGAAACTTGGAGGCCAAGGATTTACTCTCCTATATAAAGAGAGTTCTTCCAAGACATATGGGCATGCAAAATTTCGCCCCACTCATTAAAAAAGAGAGAAAAAATTTGTTTCTCTTGTCTAGGGTTTTAGAGGAAGAAAAACTTGGAGTTTTTCTTAGTGTTGCATATCGAGGAGGTTTGTGTATCAAGAAGGGTGTCCACCAACCGCCGTTTGGAGAACACATCGGAAGATCAAGGCGACTCTTCCCGTTATTGGTAACATAATCTTAAACCCCCTTGTAGTCCTTTAATTATGTGTTGTGTCATATAAATCGTGATCCATCCGCTGCGCGTAGATCTAATTCGTTTAGATCTAAGAACCTGCATCCTTCATGTGGTATCAGAGCAAGGTTCCACGATTTATATAGTCATAATCGTAATTAAACGATTTAAAGGAGTGGAATTGCATGTAGGTGATATTTTACTCATTATTATGCATTAATAATTTTTTAAATTGCTATGGTTGAAGAGATGGATTGAGGTTGGCATCGTTTACCCGTTAGATCTATTGTAAACTCATATGAACGATGAAAATTCGTTCATATGAGTATAGGAAATTATGTAATTTATGTATTATTGCAATTTTAATTTCCAGAAAATAGATCTGTACATTAGCTGTTTAGTTTTTTCGTTTTTCCCGTTGTTTGAGCCGTTAAAACGAAGATCCCTCCGGTCAGAATCAAGATTGGAAGTTGATGAACAATCCCACCAATTTTGGTGTCGATCAGAGTCCGTTTGGGTTTCCGTTCGTTGCTGCGAAGTGGCTGCTGTAACAGAAAAACGCAGGATTCACAGAAACCCTAACTGTGACTTCTTCGATTTTCTGGGAACAATTGGACCGTTCAAATTAAACTCCGACCGGTCAGATCGCATATCATGGAGTTTTTGACGTAGCATAAAAATTTCAGATCGATCGGGATTCATCTCGATCCCCGATTGGCCTCGGGAAGTCTCTGATGCGCTGTTGAAAAAGTCAGATTCAGCAACAAGTTGGGCGGCTCACTGAGGAATATTGACAAGTCAAAGCTCCAATCCGACCGTCCATCTTCAATCCGAAGAATGAAGATCAGATCTGGAAAGTTTCGTCCCGATCCGAGTTCGTTTGATATTCCGATCGTCGAAGATTCTTAACAGCTGCAGATTAGGTTTTAATTTATTTTCGAGTAGATTAGTTACGGGGGTGCCAACGGTCCATCTCGGTGTTTATTTTCCGCACTAGTATACATGTGTAGATTGTATGAGTAGAACCGGAAAATTGCCATGACATGCATCATATCATGAATTCCACTCCATATGCATACATGTAGAAATTAATTCGAGGAATTAGTTAGGCATGTATAAAACACACGATTAGTTTTAATTAATTGTTTGATATTAATTAGAAACTAATTAGGGTAAAAACCGAGGAACACGGGTTTTTCAATCGTCGAGGTTGGGTGATGGATTCTCGGTGAATCCCACTTTGCGAAAGCATAAGGAGTAAAATCCCGAAACCTCGTGGTTAAGGTGTTGGATTCTTGGTGAATTCCACCTTACCTAAGACGAGATTACGTTTTTGTTCCGTAGTGTTTACGTGAAAGTTTGATGTTTAAGGATTGGATAATCACGGGCAAACAGGTTCGAAAGTGGTTTAACCACGGTTGGGTGGTCAACGATAGCTACGGCTCAATCGACTTCACCCTCCACGTGTGGCGTTTGCACGGGGGTCTGGCAATCCTGAGCCATCCGAAGAGCCGCTACGGCTCAACGGAGCTCTCCTAGCCTTGACCCGTCCGACGGCCACATATGTTCTAACGAATAGGTCGGGTGGGCTAGCCCACATAACCGACAACATTCGGGCCTATGATTTATTGTTCCTTAATGTAACATCAAGTCCAAAACGTGATCAGTAAACCCACCACTTTTTCAAAATATTGAGTGGGAGCGGGAGAGGCGACAGCCGACCCCACGGCCTCTACTGTTGACACAAGCAACGTGAGAGAATGGTGACGCCTCGTGCCGGCTTTGATTTCGCCCCCCTAAGGAAGGCCTTCACCGCTATCAAAATTCAAGGCTTGGTCTCCGAAAGGATAGGATTTTGGGTACTCGTCGGGTCACTGACCGACCCTAAGGCGGCATACTCGGGGTCTACCTAAAAATCTGAGACAATAGGTCACACTCATAAAGGGTATTTTGGTAGTACCTTGGCTGAAAAAGGAAAGGTGATTGACGATCACAAATGAGATGTTCGATTCTCAATCGATCTTCAATATTAATCGAAACCTCTTTGACCTACCCTAAGGCGGCACTGAGGCATTAGATTAAATCCTTGGAACGGTAGGATAGACTATAAGTACTTAGTTTATGTTCCTAAAATTTTAGTAGTGTATGATTTGGATTTATTTTCTGTCAAATTTTATTTACAACTGTAATATATATATCTCTAAGGTGCTAGACTGCTAGTGTAAAATTGACTAGTAATGACTTCGTTAAAAAGTGGTAAGTAAGTGGAACGTTGTATTTATTAATCTCACATACGATTAATTTTTCGGAAGAGATATTTCTCTTGAAGCCTTCAAAACTTAAGTGACGTAAATAGGCATGTCACTGCTGTCACTCGTGCAGAACGAGAGACAACCGTAGTTAGTTTGAAAGATGATTGGGACGATAAAATTCTTCTAGTGAATTGTGTAGTGTCTACACGAGAAATTTTCTGATAGAAAAATTGGAGAATCATAAATTAAAGTGTCGCTAGTTAGATGGTATTTGGAACCGATAAACTAGTGGGAGCTTTTATACTATGTTTTTCTGATTTATTAGAAAATCAGTCCCACTGGGTAACACTTTCATTAGACATCCCACAGTTCACGAGTAGTGTCTACTCAAACGAACTGCTAGTTCAAGACTATTCCCTTTTAAGGAAAGTTAAGAATGGGAAAGAATGTCTATAAGTGTTAATCATCTTAACTAAAGTTTTGAGGCTAAACCGAAACATTAATTAAAGAAAGTATAGGATAAGGAAAGTGATTTCGGATCACTAACCAATGAATCCCTAGCGACTTTCATAACCGAGTAACTTGACTCGATAGCTTAGTTCTTTGGAAGAACAAGGAAGTTGTGCATTAACGATTAATAGAGTAACAACGGGCAGTAATTTCAGCTAGAATAGTGGGAGTGATATAAGGAAATGAATTTCGGATTCTATCCTTGAATATCACAGAAAAATTTATAAATTCAACTCGATATATTGTTGCCTCATAGAAAGTGAATATGACATTTGTAGTATGAATCCGAGACTCGGACTTTTGTTTGATAAAGTCAGAACCACTTAGAACAGCTGAATAAGTACATGTAACACATCTAAAACTATTAAAGGTAAAAGGTTTCCGTATTAAGATAAACGACCTTTCAATATCTATTAATTAGTGCATATATCCTAGAGACAAGACCTGCTGACTGGCTAAGGGTGATTCCTATCTCCCAGTCTTGGAACACTATCTCAAAGGAACAATGACTAAGTTTCTTTTCAATCGGGAAAGGGTAATAGTTTTGAAGGGGTAACATAGCTTGTTCACCATGACCTTCGGGGTCTAGTGAGAGATACAAGCTAGTGGGAGATTTTGAGTGGTGACATTTTGTCTGATAACTACTCGAAACGTGATTTAGTTTATCAAAAGAATCGAGGAGGAGTCTCTGATTTTAGCAGAGAATAGAGTATTCCATGCTCAGAAATAGGCTATCGCATAGTCTTGGGACTGATGCTCGGCCTGCCTCCTAGTGGAATGTTTCTCACTGAGGAAGAAACCATAGACTTGCCTGATATAGTTATTAATGTGCTACAATACACTGTTAAACTAGATTAAGATAATTGGTTGCAAAATAACGGTTAACATTATTATGTAAACCGAGAAGTCTACCTACAAGATGCCAGTGAATTTATGGATAATGAGTGAATTCGGTTCACACCACTTCCATAAATGTAGGCATTTAGCATTTAATGCTTGAAGGTAGGACTGGAGATTTTGCGCATACGTTCAGATTGTGACTGTTCGTGAAATATCTTAATGAGACAAGTGAAGGTTGATTATAAGATTCTTGAGATCAGAAAGTGACGGTTGAACTGTCACAAGCCTTCTGATAGAATCTATAAGTAACAACCTTAAACCTTGGAGTACGGTTACCCAAAGGTAGTTACTATCTGATTTAATCAGACCACGTCCAACATCGGTTGTTGGTGATTACACTGATAAATACTACTAGATCAGGATGTCAATCCACCACGCAGTGGGAGTATGGTTTAACCATTGACCCATTGTATTTTTGTGGACTTTACGGTCTGCTGGGGTGATTGATAACCTATGGCTCTTAGTGGGCTGTTAGGATTCTGATCATAGAGGTTGTTTTGTCAGCCTTAACCCTGTAAATGGAGTTTTTGTACTCCAGTTTTGTTCAGTCTATTGTAGAACCACCTGAGTGTCTCAGGCCCAGTGGGAGCAATTGGATCTACATAGAAAAGAGTCGAATGAATAGGAAAGTTTAAACTTTCAGCGCAAAGTTGAGTGGTATAGGGGTGATTCCCTGACAAGTAGAGAGTTAACCAGACCTTGAACTCTCTCACCACTCAGTCTTGCTAGATTTCGTTAGAAAGCAGAAAATAGGGGTGATTCCCTGAGACTTTCTTGCGAACAACGGAATCAATTCATTGAATTTTAGCTAAGAATGAATAACGGATTCGTTACAAAGCGGAAGATAGGGGTGATTCTACCTTTTTTGCGAGACTAACGATATCTTAATTTATTCAGAAAGAACCATTGGTAGGAAGCCCGCCATGGCTTATATCCTTTGTGGATTTAAGAGAACCTCTCGGTCATTAAAAGTCGCATGTTTTAAAATATGTGGACTTGACCAGAATATTGATAAGTCTTTTATAGACTGGGTATCAATATTGGTAAAATAGTAGTATTAGTGTTCATGAATGATAACACTGAAACAGTTGGAAACAACATGTGTGTGCTATCTGAAGTCGGAAACTGACAGGCCAAGATTCTCTGGATGAGGGAATTGGACTATATTCTAAGATTATGATTCGGTCAAATTCACGAGAATGAGTCATTGGCTATCCCACCTATCTTATTGAATAAGACGATCATGCGTATACGTATGCAACATTCATCGAGAGTAGTCCTACCCTACCTCTCAGGAATGATTCTCTAAATCTTCGGATAAAGAGAAAATAGGATAGAGTCTCTCTGGGATATGGGCAAGTCAGCTTAAAACGAGTCAATTGCAGTTGAATCTTGGATTCAAGCAGTAATTAGCGGTTTAGTACGTCCTCAAGTATCGTTAGAGAACGAGGAATCATATGCTTGTATATTCAGGTGCAAACTTGAATATGGTTGACTACACTGATTCTGACTTGTAGTCAGATTAAGGATGATCATTAAGTTGATCTCAGGCTCAGTGTTTACTCATAGTGCTTAGAAGTTCCTTTTTTGGTCTGAGAGTAATTCCAGGTCTGATAAGCCGATATCACTTCATTGTGAAAACAATGAAGAGATAGCTTTGAAGGATCTTCTCGGTCAAAAGAAGTCAAAAGCATATTGAGAGAGAGTACCGCCTGATTGGAAGGACCGATAACGTTTCAATCCTAAAGATCGTCTCGAGTCGACAACCTAGCTAATCAGTGTACCAAGTCGAGTGCTTGGAGGGTACGGCATTGATGGATATGTCTCATCTGCTTTTAGAGCAAGTGGGAGAGTGTTGTGAATAAGATGAGAAAGGGTGTGCTCTAAAACAATCGTTGCTTGTCATTTCGTGCAAGTGGGAGATTGTTAGGTGTAATGCCCGAAAGACAATTTGTGTAATTGTTTTTAATGGATGACAGAATTTATCTCACCTTATTACTTGCTTTGTGCTTGTAAATAATACACTGCTGCAAACCCTAAGTATATCAGTATGTAACCGCTTAACTCAGTGTATGGCATACACGTGAGGATTGAGTTAGTGGTGATATACTTAAACTGTTAGTCCATGGTGAACTTAATCAGAGTTTAGGGTCTCTTGATTAAAACACCAATAATGCGCCCAGAACACCTTAGGGTGTGATAGTCTTATCCGGACTGTCGGTAGAGGGTACCTACGTGGGGCATTTATATATGATGGCATTCATATAGGACTGGACCGATTTAATCTGAATTTCTCGGTATAATTCCGTAATCGAGGAATCTTATTAAATCATTAGATGATCATATATGGATCAACCTTAATCCTGAGGTGATCACAGGATGCTGCTTGTCCCGGGGTAGTGTTTGATGTGTTAGTTATGGTTCACTTTAATATGTGTTCCAAGCCACTTCTCATTGGCACTATCTCCAGATGAGTGAGTAGTTCTGATTTTCACAGACATGGAATCCATTCCTTCCTGCGGGAAGTAGAGAGACAGTCCCCTTATTTGTTAGCCCTAAGAAAGTGATCGATCCCGGGAGTTCACATTTGACTAATTAGCTACTAGTCAAATATGTGTGCTAATTGATCATCAGGGGGTTAATGGTAAATAAGGATAAGATATTCTGAGTCGGGTTCACGGAGACTTCCCACTCAGAATGGACAGTCTATGGAGGGTTAATCCGTATGTAGTGATTATATCAATGGACACTTATTCACTCTATGGGTTGAGTATAAGTATATATCTATAATCGGTAGAGTTCAGTTTCGGGTTTATGGTGGCGTAATCCCGGAATTAATAATTAATGTACTTATTCTGTTCGATGAATAATTAATTATTGGAGCTACTGGTTATAGGTCCATGGTCCCCGATGTGGCTTCTGTAATTCGGACTAATAATCTTGTTATTTGGGCCTCAGTGATAATTAATTGGCTGGGCTAATTAATTGATATGCATGGATATTATTTAGTTGGGCTAAATAATATAATACACATAAAAGACATTTTATGTGGGCTTTTAAACCCTAGGGGTGGCGCCTCATACTTCATTAAATGCAAGATTTGATTTTCTTGTGTGATTAATGATTAATAAAAGATGATTTATTTGTAATTGATTGATTGATTAATCACAATCTTTTATAAATGGAATTATCCTTTATTGTGATTTCTTTTTAATTATTTATTTAATTAATTAGAAACTTGGAGGCCAAGGATTTACTCTCCTATATAAAGAGAGTTCTTCCAAGACATATGGGCATGCAAAATTTCGCCCCACTCATTAAAAAAGAGAGAAAAAATTTGTTTCTCTTGTCTAGGGTTTTAGAGGAAGAAAAACTTGGAGTTTTTCTTAGTGTTGCATATCGAGGAGGTTTGTGTATCAAGAAGGGTGTCCACCAACCGCCGTTTGGAGAACACATCGGAAGATCAAGGCGACTCTTCCCGTTATTGGTAACATAATCTTAAACCCCCTTGTAGTACTTAAGTCCTTTAATTATGTGTTGTGTCATATAAATCGTGATCCATCCGCTGCGCGTAGATCTAATTCGTTTAGATCTAAGAACCTGCATCCTTCAATATGTTGGTGTGTTTTACAATTTATCGTAGCTGCTGCTTATATAGGGGTTTCTGCCGACTTATGAAGGATCTAGAAGGTAAATACGAAAAAATCCGAAAAGTGACCGAGCCGACATACTCGGTCAACCGAAGCTCCCCACTCGGTCGACCGAAGCTATAGGCTCGGTCGACCGAACCTAACTTTGCACACGTTAATCGTTTTTCTCGTCTATCTTGCTCCCCACTGCACGCTTTCGTGTTGATCTGATTTCTCTAATTTATCTCTTGATTAATGCTCCGATTTCCTTCCTTATTATCTTGAGACCATTGATTGAATGACATTAATCCTCTCGATTTGTCATGATCTACAAAATCAGCATTTATCGCACAATAAATCGGCTTTTTATAATGAAAACGGCTAAATACCAAATATCATATTAATAATCACTTAACATTAAATAATAAATATAAACATGTGATTTAATGTGAAATATATATTATTGATCTCGATTTAAGGTCAACATTGATGACTTTTACGGGTATAATTTGACCGTCATCAGAAGATCCTTCTGAAGAGAGTTTGAGAAAGTAATAAAACTCGAGTGAACTTCAACTTAGTTTATTCATCATAAAAGAGTGAGTATAAATAGGTACAAGTAAGTGAGAAAGGTCCTAGTAGAGTATAATCTATGAGAGAGAGAGCAATTAATTACTAGAGTCGGCTAGTATTAATTGCTAGAGTTGTCTATTACCTAATAAGACAAAATAGAGTGACTTTATGACTTTATGACATTATGACATATTAATTGTTTATACTATACAATTAATATGTCTTACAATTAATATGTCTCACAATAATATGTTACACTAATGTAATGAATGTAACGTAATATTTCTACACCCTCCTTCAAACTGGGTTGTATATGTTTTTACAGCCAAGTTTGCTACTCAGACTGCTGAACATAAGTGGCGGAATGGCCTTGGTGAGAATATCAGCATTCTGGTCTGCTGAGGGAACATACTGGAGTTGAATAATCTTGGCATCAATCTTCTCCTTCAGGAAGTGTCTGTCAATGTCCACATGTTTGGTTTTATCATGATGGATTGGATCCTCTGCCATGCATAAGGCTGAATTATTGTCACAGCAGAGTGTGATAGGTTGTTGAATAGTCTGCTGAAGTTCAGTAAGGACCCTTTTTATCCATAGAGCTTCACAAATACCCAAAACTAGTGCCCTGAGTTCAGCTTCAGCACTGCTTCTAGAGACAGTAGGTTGTTTCTTGCTCCTCCAGGTGACAAGATTTCCCCATACATAAGAACAGTAGCCTGTAGTAGACCTTCTGTCAGTGTGACAGCCAGCCCAATCAGCATCAGTGTAAACCTTGATAGATCTCTCTGCAGACTTGGTGAAATGTAAGCCTTGGCCAGGAGTAGACTTCAGGTACCTCAGTATCCTGATCACAGCATCCCAATGTTGCTCAGTAGGGCAATGCATGAACTGGCTAACCAAACTGACTCCATATGCAATATTAGGTCTTGTATGGGACAGATAAATGAGTTTCCCTACAAGTCTTTGATATTGATCCTTCCTGATAGCAATGTCACCATGCAGCAGGGTATTACTGGGGTCTACTGGGGATACAGCAGGTTTGCATCCCAGCATACCAGTTTCCTTCAGCAGGTCCAGCACATATTTCCTTTGAGAGATAGAGATACCCTGGTTGTTTCTGGCTATTTCCATGCCAAGGAAGTACTTGAGATATCCCAGATCTATAACTTGGAACACTTTTTCTAGAAGGGTCTTCAATTGTTGGATCTCAGCATGGTCATCACCAGTAAGGATGATATCATCCACATAGACAATAAGAATGGATTTTTTCTGGTTGGTTGTTTTGATAAACATGGTGTGATCTGAGCTGCATTGATGATATCCAGCAGCTTTAACCACAGTGGTAAGTTTGCCAAACCAGGCTCTAGGAGACTGTTTTAGGCCATATAGAGAAATTCTCAATTTGCAAACTTTCCCTTGAGTGTGAGTGTTGGCAAAACCAGGAGGTACATTCATATAGACTTCCTCAGTAAGGTCACCATTTAGGAACGCATTCTTGATATCCAGTTGGTGGAGTGGCCAGTCAAGTTGGACAGCAAGGGAGATCAGTACCCTGATAGTGTTTAGCTTTGCCACAGGTGCAAAGGTCTCTTTGTAGTCAAGTCCATATGTTTGAGTGAATCCCCTTGAAACCAGTCTAGCTTTGTATTTGTCAATAGTACCATCAGCATTGTACTTGATAGTGAACAGCCATTTACAGCTGACTGTCTTCTTTCCATTTGGGAGAGTGGTGAGGTCCCAAGTATGGTTGTAAAGGAGAGCAGTCATTTCAGTTTTGACAGCTGCCTTCCACTTATCATGTTGGAGAGCCTCCTGTATATTCTTAGGAATAGAATGAGAGTCCAAGTCCTGTGTAAACATAGCAAAAGAAGGTGACAAGTGATCATAAGACACATAAGTATGGATAGAGTGATTAGTGCATGATCTCTTTCCCTTCCGGACAGCAATGGGCCTGTCATCAATATCAGAGGAATGAACAGGGTCTGTAGGCTCAGGAAGCTGCTGAGGTTCAGGGGGTTCAGTAAGTTGCTGAGGTTCAGTAGGCTGATGAGTATCAGGTGTCTGCTGAGGAGTTGGTTGAGGGATTGGAGTGATCTCAATATCAGTAAGGTTGCCATATGTGACTGTCTCAGTAGGTTTGCTGTAGTAAGGGGTTTTTTCAAAGAATTTTACATCCATAGAATTGTAAAATCTTTTGTCAGTGGGAGAATAACACTTGTAACATTTCCTGTCTTTGGCATAGCCTAGGAAAATGCACTTATGAGCTTTGGGATCTAGTTTGCTTCTGTGTTGGGTGTGAATTTAGACAAACACAGTACATCCAAAGATCTTTGGAGGCAAGTCAGCAATGAGATGAGGACAAGGATGAGTTGTCAGCAGGGTTTGAATGGGAGTCTTGAATCCTAACACTCTGCTGGGTAGCCTGTTGATCAGGTATGTGGCAGTTAATATAGCTTCACCCCACATATATTTAGGCACATGTGTGGTGAACATGACTGATATGGCCATTTCCAGTAAGTGCATGTTCTTCCTCTCAGCAACCCCATTTTGCTGAGGTGTCTCTACACAGCTACTGGTGTGAATAATCCCCTTATCATTCAGGAAGGTGCTGAGATTGGACTCATAGTATTCCAAGGCATTATCTGTTTTTAAGATTTTAATCTTAGTGTCAAATTGAGTGGATACCATGTTATAGAACTCTTGGAAGACGGTTCCAACTTCAGATTTATCTTTCATCAGGAACAACCATGTGATCCTGGTGTGGTCATCTATGAAGGTGACAAACCACCTCTTTCCTGTTATACTTTTAACTCTTGAGGGTCCCCATACATCACTATGAATCAGAGTGAAAGGTGTGGAAGATAAATAAGGTATTTTAGTATACACAGATTTAGTAAGTTTAGCAAACTGACAAATATCACATTGAAGGTCACTGAGGTTACATCCTTTAAAAAATTCAGGAATTAAAGACTTTAAATAACCAAAACTTGGATGACCTAGCCTATAATGCCATAACATGATATTGTCTAAGGTTTGGCTGCAGGCTGCTGAGGCAGTTTCAGTCTTCAATCTTCTGTCTTCAGCAGGGTACCATAAACAGTCCTGAGCAGGCTTTAGCTCTCCCAATCACTTCCTGTGAAGAAAGATCCTGGAAAATACATTGATTGTCATTAAACAAGACTGTCCAATTTAGGTCTTTAGTGAGTCTACTGACAGATATCAGGTTACAGTCTAATTTAGGAACAAATAGGACATCCTGAAGGTATATCTTATCAGTAAGTTTAACATTTCCAAACCCTTGTGCACATGAGATAGATCCATCAACAATCTTAATATTGTGGGTTTGATGACAGGGCCTAAACTGAGATATGAGACTCTTGTTACCAGTCATATGGGATGAAGCCCCAGAATCAACAATCCAAGTATCATTACTGAGAGGTGAGTGGAATATACCTGTTTTAGCATGAGTAGCTATGTCAGTGATAGAACTACCTTCCTTTTTTTTGAGCAATGAAGGCTTTGAAAGCAGCAAACTGGGCATCCATGGTATCTTTGTTCCCTTCTTCACTGACATGTCTGCCCTGACTCTCCCTGGTTGGTTTGGAGGGTTTAAAGGAATTAGGCTTGCCATGTAGTTTCCAGAAATTGTCCTTGGTGTGATTTGTTCGTTTGCAGTGGTCACAGAACAACTTTCCTGTCTTCTCAGTAGGGTTCCTGTAAGTATCAGTAACCTCAGCAGGCTTCCTGATCACCAACATTGCTGAGCTATCAGTAGGGCGATCAGCGGGGCTGCTTTGCAGCATTACTTTCCTCCTGCTTTCCTCATGTTTGACTTCAGCAAACACAGATTTGAGGCTGGGGAGAGGTTTAGTAGCAAGAACTCTACCTCTAACATCTTCAAGGGATGAGTTCAGCCCTGTGAGGAACTTAAATACCCTATTCTTCTCAATGATATTCTTGTATAAGGTAGCATCCTCTACATCCTTCCATGGGTGAATTTCCAACATATCTAGGTGTTGCCATGCCTTAGATAGTTGGTTGAAGTATTGAGTTACAGACAGATCCCCTTGCCTGCAATTTTGGATTTGAGCTTCAAGATCATAGACCTCAGATGTATTGTCCTTTTTTGAGTAAAGGTCTCTGGCATTGTCCCAGTTCCTTTGCAGTATCATACATCATAAAGTTCTCACTGATCTCTTTTGTCATTGACCTCGTGAGGATGGTCATGACTTTGTTATTTTCTGTATCCCATGCTTCAAACTTGGGGTCAGTTTCAGCAGGGGCAGGTTTGGAGCCAGATAAGTATCCCATCTTGCTCTGGCCTGAGATATACATTTTCATAGATCTTGACCACAGCAGGTAGTTGTTGCCATCAAGTCTATGATTTGTAAAAGAATGGTTTTCAGTGACCCCAGTCTGCTGAGGTAGCTGGGGCTCAACTGAGGGTGAGGAAGCTTTAGATAACGAAGACATTCTTGATTCAGCAGGGTACGGAGAATTTGCAGCGGATTCAGGAGTTTAAGGCTCTGCTACCATGAAGAGAGTTTGAGAAAGTAATAAAACTTGAGTAAACTTCAACTTAGTTTATTCATCATAAAAGAGTGAGAATAAATAGGTACAAGTAAGTGAGAAAGGTCCTAGTAGAGTATAAGCTAGGAGAGAGAGCAATTAATTACTAGAGTCGGCTAGTATTAATTGCTAGAGTTGTCTATTACCTAATAAGACAAAATAGAGTGACTTTATGACTTTATGACATTATGACATATTAATTGTTTATACTATACAATTAATATGTCTTACAATTAATATGTCTCACAATAATATGTTACACTAATGTAATGAATGTAACGTAATATTTCTACACCTTCTAAGCTATCTCTTCTCTGTTTTCACAATGAAGTGATATCGGCTCACTAGACCTAGAATTACTCCCAGATCAGGAAGGAAATTCCTAAGCTATATCGCCACTCTAGCTGCCCCGAAAGCTGCTACGTATCCGATTAATTAAAATCGAATTGGCGGTGCTGGATTTCTCCAGACTATAGCTCCCTCACAATGAGTAAACACTGACCCCGAGATCGTCCCAACGATCATCCTTAATCTGACTATAAGTCAGAATCAGTGTAGTCAACCATATTCAAGTTTATACCCGAATATACAAGCACATTATTCATCGTTCTTCAAAGATACTTGAGGATGTACTAAACCGATATTCGATGCTCGAATCCGAGATTCGACTACTACTGACTTGTGATAACCTGACTTGCCGTTATCCAAGAGAGACTCTATCCCATTTTCTCTTTATCCGAAGATTTAGAGAATCATTCCTGAGAGGTAGGGTAGGACTACTCTCGATGAATGCTGCATCCGTATATGCAAAATAATCTTACTCAATAGATAGTGGGGATAGCCAATGACTCATTCTCGTGAATTTGACCGAATCAGATTCTTAGAATATAGTCCAATTCTCTCATCCAGAGAATCTTGGCGTGTCAGTTTCCGACTTCAGATAGCACACCCATGTTGTTTCCAACCGTTGCAGTGTTATCATTCATGAACGCTAATACTACTACTTTACTAATATTGATATCCAGTCTACGAAATACTTATAAATATTCTGGTCAAGTCCACATATTCTAAAACATCTGACTTTAAATGACCGAGAGGTTCTCTTAAATCCACTAAGGATATAAGCCCCTGCAGTCATCCTGCCATTTGCTCTAACCAAGACCCTTCTGTTCCGAATGAATCCAGACTCCATTTTTTTTTGGCACGAAAGTCTCAGGGAATCACCCATATTTTATGCTTTCTAACGAAATCTAGCAAGACTGAGTGGTGAGAGAGTTCAAGGTCTGGTTAACTCTCCAGTTGTCAGGGAATCACCCTTTCACTCAGCTTTGCGCCGAAAAATTTAAACTTTCCTATTCATTCGACTCTTTTCCGTGTAGACCCAATTGCTCCCACTAGGCCTGAGACACTCTGGTGGTTCTACAAGAGGCTGAACAGAACTGGAGTATCAAAACTCCATTCACAGGGTTAAGGCTTTCAAACCAACCTCTATGATCCGAATCCTATACAGCCCACTAAGAGCCATAGGTTATCAATCACCCCAGCAGACTATAAAGTCCACAAAACCAAAATGGGTCAACGGTTAAACCATACTCCTCCTGTGTTTTGGGTGGATTGACATTCTGATCTAGTAGTATTTATCAGTGTAATCACCAACAACCGATGTTGGACGTGGTCTGATTAAATCAGATAGTAACTACCTTTGGGTAACCGTACTCTAATGTTTAAGGCTGTTACTTATAGATTCTATCAGAAGCCTTGTGACAGTTCAACTGTCACTTTCTGATCTCAAGAATCTTATAACCAACCTTCACTCATCTCATTAAGGCATTTCACGAACAGTCAAAATCTGAACGTATGCACAAAATCTCCAGTCCTACCTTCAAGCATTAAATGTTAAATGCCTACATTTACGGAAGTGGTGTGAACCGAAGTCACTCCTTATCCATAAATTCACTAGCATCTTCTAGGTAGACTTCTCGGTTTACATAATAATGTTAACCGTTATTTTGCAACCAATTATCTTAATCGAGTTTAGCAGTGTATTGTAGTACATCAATAACTATATAGGGCAAGTCTATGGTTTCTTTCTCAGTGAGAAACATTCCACTAGGAGGCAGGCTGAGCATCAGTCCCAAGACTATGCTATAGCCTATTTATGAGCATGGAATACTCTATTCTCTGCTAAAATCAGAGACTCCTCCTCGTATTCTTTTGATAAACTAAATTGCGTTTCGAGTAGTTATCAGACAAAATGTCACCACTCAAAAACTCCCACTAGCTTGTGTCTCTCACTAGACCCCGAAGGTCATGATGAACAAGCTATGTTACCCCTTCAAATCTATTACCCTCTCCCGATTGAAAGGAAACTTAGTCATTGTTCCTTTGAGATAGTGTTCCTAGACTCGGAGATAGGAATCACCCTTAGCCAGTCGTCAGGTCTTATCTCTAGGGTATATGCACTAATTAATAGATATTGAAAGGTCGTTTATCTTAATACGGAAACCTTTTACCTTTAATAGTTTTAGATGTGGTGCACATACCTATTCAGCTTTTCTTAGTGGTTCTGTCTTTATCAAACAAAAGTCCGAGTCTCAGATTTGTACTACAAATGTCATCTTCACTTTGTTTAAGGCAACTGTAGTATCGAGATGAAAGTGAATCCATTTGTTTCAACGAATCTGTAAACAGAAAAATAAATTTTTTCTGTGATATTCAAGGATAGAATCCGAAATTCATTTCCTTATATCACTCCCACTATTCTAGCTGAAATTACTGCCCGTTGTTACTCTATTAATCGTTAATACAAAGCTCCCTTGTTCTTCCAAAGAACTTAGCTCCCGAGTTGAGTTACTTGGTTAAGAAAGTCACTAAGGATTCATTGGTTAGTGATCCGAAATTACTTTCCTTATCCCATACTTTCTTTAATTAATATTTTGGTTTAGCCTCAAACTTAGTTTAGATGATTAACAATTAAAAATTTCTCGTGTAGACACTACACAATTAAAATTCACTAGAAGAATTTTATCGTCCCAATCATCTTTCAAACTAACTACGGTTGTCTCTCGTACTGCATGAGTGACAGCAGTGACATACTTATTTATGTCACTTAAGTTTTGAAGGCTCGAGAGAAATACCTCTTCCGAAAAATTACTCGCATGTGAGATTAATAAGTACAACGTTCTAGTTACTTACCACTTTTTAACGAAGTCATTACTAGTCAATTTTACACTAGCAGTCTAGCACCCTAGAGAGATAGGTATAACAGTTGTAAATAAAATTGACAGAACAAATCCAAATCATACACTACTAATAAATTTTAGGAACTATAAACTAAGTACTTACAGTCTATCCTACCATTCCAAGGATTTAATCTAATAC
This sequence comes from Gentiana dahurica var. dahurica, assembly GCA_024500145.1. Lineage (NCBI taxonomy): Eukaryota > Viridiplantae > Streptophyta > Magnoliopsida > Gentianales > Gentianaceae > Gentiana > Gentiana dahurica. The sequence goes on along the minus strand of CM044907.1, from coordinate 22,384,944 downwards.
CTCAGTGCCGCCTTAGGGTAGGTCAAAGAGGTTTCGATTAATATTGAAGATCAAATTGAGAATCAAACATCTCATTTGTGATCGTCAATCACCTTTCCTTTTCAGCCAAGGTACTACCAAAAATTCCCTTTATGAGTGTGACCTACTGTCTCAGATTTTTAGGTAGACCCCGAGTGTGCCGCCTTAGGGTCGGTCAGTGACCCGACGAGTACCCCAAATCCTATCCTTTCGGAGACCAAGCCTTGAATTTTGATAGCGGTGAAGGCCTTCCTTAGGGAGGCCGGTCCCAGGCCGGCACGAGGCGTCACCATTCTCTCACATTGCTTGTGTCAACAGTAGAGGCCGTGGGGTCGGCTGTCGCCTCTCTCGCTCTCACTCAATATTTTGAAAAAGTGGTGGGTTTACTGATCACGTTTTTTGACTTGATGTTACATTAAGGAACAATAAATCACAGGCCTGAATGGTGTCGGTTATGTGGGCTAGCCCACCCGACCTAATCGTTGGAACATATGTGGCCGTCGTATGGGTCAAGACTAGGGGAGCTCCGTTGAGCCGTAGTGGCTCTTTGGATGGCTCAGCCTTGCCGGACCCCCGTGCAAACGCCACACGTGGAGGGTGAAGTCGATCGAGTCGTAGCTACTGTTGACCACCCAACCGTGGTTAAACCACTTTCGAACCATGTTTGCCCGTGATTATCCAATCCTTAACCATCAAATTTTCACGTAGACACTACGGAACAAAAAATGTAATCTCGTCTAGGTAAGGTGGAATTCACCGAGAATCCAACACCTTAACCACGAGGTTTCGGGATTTTACTCCCTATGCTTTCGCAGAGTGGGATTCACCAAGAATCCATCACCCAACCTCGACGATTGAAAAAACCCGTGATCCTTGGTTTTTACCCTAATTAGTTTCTAATTAATATCAAACAATTAATTAAAACTAATTGCGTGTTTTATATATGCCTAACTAATTCCTCGAATTAATTTCTACATGTATGCATATGGAGTGGAATTCATGATATGATGCATGTCATGGCAATTTTCCGGTTCTACACATACAATCTAAACATGTATACTAGTGCGGAAAATAAATACCGAGATGGACCGTTGGCACCCCCGTATCTAATCTATTAGAAAATAAATAAAACCCTACTATGTAGCTGTTCAAACTCTTCGATGATCGGAAAACCAAACGAACTCGGATCGCGACGAAACTTTACAGATCTGTTATTCACTCCTCGGACTTCAATATGGACGGTTGGATCGGAGTTTTGACTTGTCAATTTTATCCAGTGAGCCGCCTAACTTGCTGCTGAAACTGTCTCTTACAGCAGCGCATCAGTGACTTCCCGAGGCCGTTCGGGAATCGCGATGAAGCCCGATCGACCTGAAAATTTTATGGCACGTCAATAACTCCACTTTTACTAATCTGACCGGTTGGATTTGCGTTTCAACGGTCCAAACTCTTCCAGAAATTCGAGGAAGTCACAGGTAGGGTTTCTGTGAATCCAGCGTTTTTCTGTTACACCAGCCTCTTTGTAGCAACGAACGGATATGGAGACTAACTCCGATCGACGCCAAATTTTGTGGACTTGTTCATCATCTTTTAATCTTGATTATGACCAGAGGAATCGTTGTTTCAACGGCTCAATCAACGGAAAAAACGAAAAAACTAAACAGCTAATAAACAGATCTACTTTCAGGAAATTATAATTGCAACAACAAATAAATTACATAATTTCCTATACTCATATGAACGAATTTTCTTCGTTTATGAGAGTTTATAATATATCTAACGGGTAAACAGTGTCAACCCACAATCCATCTCTTCAACCACAACAACCAATCATTATCTATACATATAAAAAAAATTAAAATTTATCCACATTCAATTCCACTCCATTAAATCGTTTAATTATGATTATGACTATATAAATCGTGGAACCTGGCTCTGATACCACATGAAGGATGTAGGATCTTAGATCTAAACGAGTTAGATCTATGCGCAGCGGATGGATCACGATTCATATTTCATAATACATAAATAAAGGATTTAACTACTACAAGGGGTTAAAATTATATTACCAATAGTGGGAAGAGAAGCCTTGATCTTCCAATGTGTTCTCCAAACGGTGGTTGGTGGACACCCTTCTTGATAAAAGCACCTCCTTGATATGCTTCTAAAAACCCAAGACAAGAAAAAATAATTTTTCTCTTATTTTATGATGATGTGGTCGAAATTTTCAATGTCATCTACACTTGGAATAGCTCTCCTTTTATAGGAGAGTAAATCCTTGGTATCCAAATTTTAATTAATTAAATAAATAATTAATTAAACAAAATAAAAGGATATTTTCCTTAATGACTAATTGTGATATGTATTGACCAATAGGAAATCAAATAACAAGTCATCAAACCAATCATATAACAAGAATATCTTTTATTTTCCATAACACAAGAAAATTAATTCTTGTGCTAATTAGAAGACCTTAGGCGCCACATCAGGATTTAGAAGCCCACATAAAATGTCTTTTATGTATATTATATTATTTAGCCTAACTAAATAATATCCATGCATATCAATTAATTAGCCCAACCAATTAAAAATCACTGAGGCCCAAATAAACAAGAATATCAGCCCGAGTTATAGAATCCACATTGGGGACCATGGACCTATAACCAGTAGCTCCAATAATTAATTATTCATCGAACAGAATAAGTACATTAATTATTAATTCCGGGATTACGCCATCATAAACCCGAAACTGAACTCTACTGATTATAGATGTACACTTATACTTAACCCATAGAGTGAATAAGCGTCCATTGATATAATCACTACATACAAACTAACCCTCCATAGACTGTCCATTCTGAGTGGGAAGCCTCCGTGAACCCGACTCAGAATATCTTATCCTTATTTACCATTAACCTCCTAGTGACCAATTAGTTCACATATCTGACTAGTAGCTAATTAGTCTAAATATGAACTCGGCCGATTGATTGAGCTTAAATTCACCCTCCAAAAATAATTTATAAAGACTCGAAACCGTGGGCAAACTAACTCTCTAACCGGCAGTGTACCGGGTCGATTGCTAGAATAGCTATAAGAGTACGAGGTCGAACCCAAGGGAAAAGTGTGTGTGAGTACCAAAGCGAACGTGTTACTTAGTCTAGGTGATCAATCTTTTTAAAGTGATTATTTACTACAACGACACTAAGGTGATTTTTACTAACGAGCCTAAAGCTAGAGAAGAAGAAATAAGATTAACTACTCGGTTTTTAACGTTATACTAAGGAACCTAGCCGAACTATGATCAAATTAGCTAGTTTCAACCCCAAGGATAGACAAAACCGGGAGTGTGCATTAAAACAAACAAACTCTCGCCTGCAATTTCACGGATGCGTACTCCTAATTTCGGTGTTAGGGTCTAAACAACTCTCTCCTAACACTTTATGCCATGCTAACTACCCCTTCCCCTAAAGAAGATTCACTAACAAGACATGTTATGCACTAGAGCCGCTTAAACATTAAAACGAGTAACCTCACTTTGGGCTTGGGCTTAACAACTAAGCCGAGTCTACGCCGTGATCTTAGAACCCCTTTTCCCGCATCTCTCTATCTGAACAACTCTTTAGAGTGATGTGTGTGATTTTGACCTAGGTGATCAATCTAGCCCAAATCTGTTATAACAAGTTCTAAGACATGAACATGCAAGATACAACAATGAAAAGCACTACCCACTCCCAATTTCATCACCCAAAGGGTGATTTCACCAAATTTCACATTATTCGACTATGAAAAGGGATTAACTACTCATTATACTAGTTAAAACATAAAGGAAGCAGTAAATAAAAGACATAACAAGTAAAAGAAGGAAGAAATTTACCATAGAAGTGAGAAATTCGGAATTTAGATCCAAAAGTACAATATGAAGAACTAATTAAAAGATGGTGTCTTAGTGTTTGAAGTAGAAATCTGAGCTAAGAAATGGAAAGATTAAGCTAAGATTATGTTGATTTAAGCTAAGAGAATGTATTCTAAGCTATTACAAAATTCGAGCTAAGAAATAGGTAGGGTTTTGCTAAGAGAATGTATGTATCTCAAGAAATAGTCTAAGGGGGGTATTTATAGGTGGGGGAAAATCTGCAAAAATCTGGCCTCAAACGCACGTTTGGGAGGCTGAACCTGGCGTTTCACATCTTGAAACGCGTATTTCGCATAGGGCAAACGCGCGTTTCGCTTCATTTCTAGGCAGGCTCTTGGCTGATCTTCAACTGGAACGCGCGTTTAAGGACGTTGAAACACGCGTTTGGAGGACTTGGAACGCGCGTTTAGGGCAGTTTCAAACGCACGTTGGGAGGGGTTGGACTCTGAATCAAGATGAAAGCTTTTGAAACGCCCGTTTGGGGGTTCAAACGCGCGTTTGGACCCCATTTGCTCCAAAACTTCAACTTTTCTTGCCTTTTTGATCTCTTCTCTTGCCTCGATCATGGTTTTCACCATAAATCATCACCTTCCGGGTCCTTGAGACACTAATACCCTACAACATCATGAACGACAAAAAACATCCAAACAATTCCGGAGGGTAAAAGTGCTCGGGAATAGGGTTAATATCAACAAAAAGGGATGATAATCCATCAAAGTAACGGATTCACTCTCCGTGCCATAAGCTCACGATATCACCCCGAAAACGGTCTAAATCACCCAATAATGTGCTGAAAGTGTGGTAAACGGGGGTAAACAATGCACCGGAGTCACGTAAAGTTGACTCCCATCAACCATCCCACACTTAGCCTTTGCTCGCCCTGGAGTAAACTCGGCGTTTTAAAACAAACCAAGGGATTCAACGTTGTGACGTAGGTGCTACTATCCACACCCTCGAGGTAACCACAGAGTAAGAATACGAACATATACACACTGGTACAACATTATCAAGAAAATGGAGTGTGTGTGGTGCCAAGTTAAAACCAAGTGCTCAAAATGATTGTCGGGGCTTGAATCCCGACCAAAAGTCTGCCAACGGTTTCATACCCACTAACCTCTCCACTAATCAAGGTCACTAAGTTTGGACACGATTGGGTAGGACTTGAAAGGTTATAACGTTAGGCTAGGGTAATTCCGGTTAACCGAAAGGGATATTTTGGGAACTGGAGAAAAAGAAGTACGAGTGAACCTAATCAACAAGTGTACCACCTTATCTCTACCATACAAACCTTCCAAACTCCTCTTTGGTTAATTTTAGCACTTGGGAACTATAGGATACTAACATACCCGAACTCATTGCCAAACTCAACTATGTTTCAAGCGTCATGAGGCGAGGTCGAATACATTAGCACCTATCTAACTATCCCCACTCTAACATCATAAAAGCACTCAAAAGCTTATTCCTTTGATTCCAACCTTTTATTTCTATAAACTCCAAGCTTTTATTCATTGAGAGCTTCACAATCTATTTTGAACCTTTGTTTTTTTTTTTTTGGTAAATACATGTTTTCTTTTCTTCTTAGGCCAAATCCGAACACTAGGCCCAAATGAGCTCCTCTTCTTCTTATAGCTCAAAACCGAGAAACCTCCAACCCAACTTACAACACCATTTCCCCCACCCCACACTTGCCTTAGCAAGTGTGGTTTAACAAAAGACTAGGTCCACTCGTAGGGTATAAAATGAAGGAAATGTGACCATAATTAAAGCTCAAGGGTAGGTTTCTGACTAAGTAACAAAACGGCTATAAAACGAATGGTGGTCAGACCTTTCTATCAAGGCTGAGAGGGGCTACGAAGGTCTAATGTTTGGGATTAGGCTTATTTGGCTTTGGTAGGGTCAAAGAGATGCAAGTACCGTCATCTCATATCCTACTTACGCGAACCTCTCTATTTCGCCTCGAGACTAGTGGTATGAGAAGTGGTAATAACCAAATTGTGCACAAAGTGTAACTTACATGAAATTAATAAACTCCATTCTCAAAATAATATCAAACCGCAGTGTACACATTCGGGGCCCTACTAAGGTGGCCACCACTCGAATGTGAAAATAACACACACAACACAGTGTTAAAAACCCTTGAATTTTTTTAAACTTTGCCCAAAATCGACTCGAGCCCGGTCATAGGCTAAGCATACCACATATTAAGCACATTTAACAACGAAAACAAGAAAACGGCTAAGTCTCCCACCCCACACTTAAACGAAACACTGTCCTCAGTGTGTGAGAGATAAAAAGAGTAAAAGGCTTAGCTGTTTGACCAAAACCCGGCAGAAAGGCGCACTAGTAGCCCACGTGACATCTTCTAGTAAGCTTCATCTCGAGTATCTGAAACCATAGAAATAGAAACCAAGGCAAACACATGCACGGGAAAAGTCCACGTGCCAAAAGATGGTGATAGATACGAGACATATAAAAATAGAAGCCATGCCACAAACAAAGTATCAAAGCATATCAACCATACTAGACGGGAATCGCACTGGACGTAAAGATAATCAAAAGAAACACAGAGCATCCACGCATAAAATAAGGCCATAAAGGCTCACATAAAAAAACATCCCCGCCTATGTACAAAAGCCATAACCAAAAAGAAATTCTCACCCCAACCTCTCTTTTAAGCCAAACTCTCCCCCCTTGCACCCAAAGACCACTCCAAACACATTATTACTACCAAAAAGGTGGGTTACCTCCTCCAAGCGCCTTTGTTTTACGTCGTTGGCTCAACAAGATGACTTATACGGTGGCAATTTTTCCAAAGTTATACTATTGGCACAGGTGAGAAAAGGTAGAAGTGCTTTGTTTGACGTCGTTAGCATCGACGTAGTGGCACTAAACGGACTCATACCACAAAAGACTCAAAACAACGACCAGAACCACAAAACATCACAAAGCACCCAAACACATAGCATATCAATTATAAGTATATTCATGAGAGACACCGCGAGGGGGTTTTAAAGGGGTAGAGTTGACACATGGGGTACCTCTTCTAACTCGTGAAGTTACCTCGAGCCAAACACTCAATATTTTCTTTTCTGGTTCCCGCTCCGGTTTCTCTTTAAGGTGCCCTTTGCTTGGGGTGCTTCTTTTCTTCACATTGCCTTTGAGTTCAATTCCCGGTTCTATGATGAGTGGCTTATGGTCCGGTTGAGACAGTGATGGTGAGACGGGCGATCCCGGTTTATCCTCGATCTTGATCTTCACTCCATCAACAACCTTTTGTGCATTCACCGTGTCCTCTTCAATTAGCTCCATAACTTCCTGTGGGTTAGTGGCAACACAAGCACAAGAAAAAGTGGATTCGATAGAATGACAAGCGAGGGATTTAGACTTATACACATTCAATGTCACGCTCTCCTTACCCACATGAAAAGTAATTTCACCACTCTTCACATCTATGTTAGCATCACTCGTAGTCAAGAAAGGACGACCAAGCAAAACCGAAGTCTTGGAATCCATTGCCATGTCTAAGACGACAAAATCTACGGGAAAGGTAAATTTATCTATTTGCACAAGAACATCCTCCGCTACCCCCATAGGTGTCCTAACCGACCTATCCGCCATTTGTAAGGTCATCCCCGTGGGTTCTAGCTCACCCAACCCTAACTTTTCGTACAAGGCCCTAGGCATTAAGCTCACAGAAGCTCCTAGGTCACACAACACATTTTTAATCATAGTATCACCAATAGTAATAGGGATGGTGAACCCACCTCGATCTCTCATTTTCGGGGGTATCTTACCATCAAAAATCACCGAACACTCTTCATTCAAAGATACCAAACCTTCCATTTTACTCTTATCATATAACAAGCCTTTAAGACTTTACAATAAGCAGTCATGTTTGCAAGTGCTTCAAGAAAAGGGATAGTCACATCAATTTTTCGCAATATTTCAATGAACCGGTTTTGTTCTTTATTCAAGCAACTTTGCCTATGGTTCTTTGGGGGATAGGGAAGAGTGCTCAAATCGACTTCTTTAGGAGGAGGAGGGATTATACCTTTCTTACCTTTGGCGCATGGGGAAGACGGATCTTTCATTGGCTCTTTCCTTTCAATTGCTTTACTCGGTTCCTCATCTTCAATGTCAATTGCCACAAATTCCTTCTCCTTGTCTGTCACTTTCTCTTTCTTTGCAATCGCCAACTCTTCCTTTACGGCCTCCAATTCTCTTCTCATTGCTTCCAACTCTGTCTCAATATTTCCTTTTTCCAAGTCTCCATCCTCAATCGGCCTATAGAAATCATCATCTTCATCAATACACCTTTCTCTCTTTGACAGATTTTAAGTCCTTTCTCCTTGAGCATTATCAACATTCACCTCTTTACCACTTCTCAAAAATAGGGCCTTCACATTTTGGGGATTATTTTCCATGTCGCTCAGTAAGCCTTCTTTCAAGTTCACCATAGCATTATCGGTGATTTGCTCCATGTGTGTTTCGAGATTCCGAATGGCGGACCCATGTTTGAAGTTTATCTCAGCCATGCCCTTTTTTTATCTCCGCAAAGTTTTTGTTCATTTGCTCCAATACGACATCGGTTGCACTCTTTTGAGGAATAGGAGCAAGTGGTGGAGGAGTTGCTTGGTAAGTACCCCCTTGTTGTTCTCTTTGGTAAGAGGGTTGATAGAATTGAGATTGTCCGTGAGAAGGTTGGCCTTGCCCTTGACTTTGGCCTTGGCCTTGATTTTGCGATTGAACTTGAGGTTGTTGGTAGTGAGCTTGTTGTTGATGTTGAGATTGTTGAGGATAGTATTGGGCTTGTTGGTTAGGCGCTTGATAAAATGAACTTTGATTTTGCCTATAAGCTTGGTTTTGGCCTTGGTCAAAATACCGGTTCCAGTTCTGCCCTTGATGGTTTTGATTCCAACATTGATTATTATTTCTCCAAGAACCATCACTTTGTTGATCATAATTACCATCTTGACTTTGCCCCACATAATTCATCTCATAACATTGAGAATTATCCACAACCGGTTGCTCGTTTTGTTGGCCTTGTTTGGCGCTTTGAAATTGATTCGTAACCGGATTGTAGCCCAAGTGCCCCACACTCAGTTGCCCCATGGCATACATGTTCATCATTTTCTTGGCTAGATCGGTTGGACTATCTTGTGACGAAAAACTAGCTTGTCCTTGCATTGAGTATCGTGGATATGACATATTTTGAGATTTGTGTGTCATCCCACAATCCTTAGCCGAATGTTGGCCTCCACATATTTGGCAAAGCCTTGCCTTTTCATTTTCTCTTTCAAGGTTCTCCAACCTTTGCTCCATCGTTTGCATCTTAGCTTGACATTGCTCATTTGTCTCCACTTCCTTCACATCAACTAATCCCGGGTTTTTAATCCTTGTCCATTTTCTACTTGAAGACACGTATTGCTTTGAGGTTTCGGCAATTTTCTCTATTTGGTTCATTGCCACCTCCGGTACCATCCTCATAATATCTCCGTTACACGAAGGATGCAAGGTCCCTTGGTGCACCGGCTCCAATCCTCGGAAAAATGCATGAACTACCTCAAAAGGTCTCAAGCCGTGCCCCGGGCACTCTCTCAATAATGCTTTAAATCTATCCCAGGGCTCATACAATTCTTCTCCTTCATAGGCATTAAACAAGATAATAGCCTCTTTCATGTCCAATGTCTTTGATGGTGGGTAGTACTTGAATAGAAATTTCATAACCACGTCCTCCAAAGTGTGCAAAGAATCATGAGCCAATGAGTCATACCATGTCTTGGCTTGTTCCTTCAAGGCGAAGGGAAATAGCATAAGTTTGAGCGCTTCTTCACCGACTCCATTTATCTTGGTAATGTGCAAAATTTGTAGGAAATGATCAATGAACATATGAAGATTTTCAGTGGTGGTCCCTCTAAATATAGCATTATCTCCCAACAAATGTATGATATTTCTATTCAATTCCAAATTATTGGCGGCTACCGGTGGCATTCGAATTGGGCTATGCCCCATGGTCGTCGTGGGAGCCATCATGAAGTCCCTACAAGTTAAACCACCTTGATTTTGCTCTTGCTGACCGTTAAACCAATTAGGCATCGCGTTTGCACCTTGATTGTGAGCTTGATTTTGGTTCTGTTGAAATTTGTTCAACATCCATGCATTGAACTGTTGCATAATAAGGGGATCCATTTGATTCCCTTGGGCTCCATGTTGACCATTATGTGGCATGTGCCCATTCACATTCTCAAAGTTATTTCCTTGTGCATTCCCACCTCCTTGTGCATTGTTGTTGACAAGAGGCGGGTTTTGATTTGGGACTCCATTATTGTTCCCTAAATTTCCTTCCAAGTCTTGTTCACCGTTTTGTGCCATACCGGATCCTTCTTGCAACTCACCCAAACTATTCTCTTCAAAGACTGGATTCGACTCCTCTACTTGATGACCTCTTCTTCTATGACTATTTCTACGCCTCGCGTAAGCTTCAATCCCGTCTATGTATGGCTCGAGTGGTGTTTGAGATCTCCGGGTCATGCACTACAAAAAGCAAACAACAAGAAAACAATAAAATAAAACCTAGGCCCAAGCCTTCGGTTCACTTGCAAGATATCACAAATAGCACACAATTCCCCGGCAACGGATCCATTTTGATTGAGCTTAAATTCACCCTCCAAAAACAATTTATAAAGACTCGAAACCGTGGGCAAACTAACTCTCTAACCGGAAGTGTACCGGGTCGATTGCTAGAATAGCTACAGGAGTACGAGGTCGAACCCAAGGGAAAAGTGTTTGTGAGTACCAAAGCGAACGTGTTACTTAGTCTTGGTGATCAATCTTTTTAAAGTGATTGTTTACTACAACGACACTAAAGTGATTTTTACTAACGAGTCTAAAGCTAGAGAAGAAAGAAATAAGATTAACTACTCGGTTTTTAACGTTATACTAAGGAACATAGCCGAACCATGATCAAAGTAGCTAGTTTCAACCCCAAGGATAGACAAAACCGGGAGTGTGCATTAAAACAAATAAACTATCGCATTCAATTTCACGGGTAAGTACTCCTAATTCCGGTGCTAGGGTCTGAACAACTCTCTCCTAACACCTTGCCATGCTAACTACCCCTTCCCTAAAGAAGATTAACTAACAAGACATGTTATGCACTAGAGCCGCTTAAACGTTAAAACGAGTAACCTTACTTTGGGTTCGGGCTTAACAACTAAGCCGAGTCTACGTCGTGATCTTAGAACCCATTTTCCCGCATCTCTCTATCTGAAAAACTCTTTAGAGTGATGTGTGTGATTTTGACCTAGGTGATCAATCTAGCCCAAATATGTTATAACAAGTTCTAAGACATGAAACATGCAAGATACAACAATGAAAAGCACTACCCACTCCCAATGTCATCACAAAGGGTGATTTCACCAAATTTCACATTATTCGACTATGAAAAGGGATTAGCTACTCATTATACTAGTTAAAACATAAAGGAAGCAGTAAATAAAAGACATAACAAGTAAAAGAAGGAAGAAATTTACCATAGAAGTGAGAAATTCGGAATTTAGATCCAAAAGTACAATATGAAGAACTAATTAAAGATGGTGTCTTAGTGTTTGAAGTAGAAATCTGAGCTAAGAAATGGAAATATTAAGCTAAGATTATGTTGATATAAGCTAAGAGAATGTATTCTAAACTATTACAAAATTCGAGCTAAGAAATGGGTAGGGTTTTGCTAAGAGAATGTATGTATCTCAAGAAATAGTCTAAGGGGGGTATTTATAGGTGGGGGAAAATCTGAAAAAATCTGGCCTCAAACGCACGTTTGGGAGGCTGAACCTGGCGTTTCACATCTTCAAACGCGCGTTTCGCATAGGGCAAACGAGCGTTTCGCTTCATTTCTGGGCAGGCTCTTGGCTAATCTTCAACTGGAACGCGCGTTTAAGGAGGTTCAAACGCGTGTTTAGAAGACTTGGAATGCTCGTTTAGGACAGTTTCAAATGCACGTTTGGAGGGGTTGGACTCTGAATCAAGATGAAAGCTTTTGAAACGCCCGTTTGGGGGTTCAAACACGCATTTGGACCCCATTTGCTCCAAAACTTCAACTTTTCTTGCCTTTTTGATCTCTTCTCTTGCCTCGATCATGCATTTCACCATAAATCATCATCTTCCGGGTCCTCGAGACACTAATACCCTTCAACATCATGAACGACCAAAAACATCCAAACAATTCTGGAGGGTAAAAGTGCTCGGGAATAGGGTTAATATCAACAAAAAGGGATGATAATCCATCAAAGTAACGGATTCACTCCCCGTGCCATAAGCTCACGATATCACCCCAAAAACGGTCTAAATCACCCAAAAATGTGCTGAAAGTGTGGTAAACGGGGGTAAACAATGCACCGGAGTCACGTAAAGTTGACTCCCATCTCCGATCGATCACTTTCTTAGGGCTAACAAATAAGGGGACTGTCTCTCTACTTCCCGCAGGAATGAATGTATTCCATCTCTGTGAAAATCAGAACTACTCACTCATCAGGAGATAGTGTCAATGAGAAGTGACTTGGAACACATATTTAAGTGAACCGTAACTAACACATCAAACACTACCCCAAGACAAGCAACACCCTGTGATCACCTCAGGATTAAGGTTGATTCATATATGATCATCTAATGATTTAATAAGATTCCTCGAATACGGAATTATATCGAGAAATTCAGATTAAATCGGTCCAGTCCTATATGAATGCCATCATATATAAATGCCCCACGTAGGTACCCTCTACCGACAATCCGGATAAGGCTATCACACCCTAAGGTGTTCTGGGCGCATTATTGGTGTTTTAATCAAGAGACCCTAAACTCTAATTAAGTTCACTACGGACTTACAGTTTAAGTGTATCACCACTAACTCAATCCTCACGTGCATGCCATACACTGAGTTAAGTTGTTACATACTGATATACTTAGGGTTTGCAGCAGTGTATTACTTACAAGCACAAAGCAAGTAATAAGGTGAGATAAATTCTGTTATAAAAAACAATTACACAAATTGTCTTTCGGGCACTACACCTAACAGGAACAACAAGAGTAGAGTCATTGAAGCATTTTGAGAATGTCAAAAAACAACTGCTCAGATTGTGAAACAACTGGGGAGTTGTCAAGGACAATCAGCACTGTTGTATTGGTGTAACTGAACACAATAGTGAATTCCTACGTTTTGCGTTATTTGCTTTACCTACTTACTTTTCTGCAATTTATTTTCTACATACTTGCTTTTTGTGTGTGTAGTAGTTCTTTAAGAAACATAGAAAGGCACTCCGTTCCATAACATCTTTTCAAAGTAGTTTTGAAAAATAGTGAACAAGGTCATTCAATCCCCGCCCCCTTCACCCCCCGTCCTTTGCTCTAGCCTTTCTCTGGGACCAACAGTCCGACCTTCAAACACGATGATCGAGCCATGCAATCGGGCTGATTGAAGCATCAACACATAAGAAAGTGGCCCGCTCAAAACCAATTAACCCTCCGGTTCAACCAGTGACTTGATGGCTTATACTTGAACTGGTTGGGTCAAGTAAGTTTAAGGAAAAAGTGAATAAAAACATGTATCAAGCTCGTGTAAAAGTGGAAAAATACAATCGTTTTCACCACTCTGCGACATTGTTTAATCATTATGTGCACATTTCTTTTTGCTTGAAGCCCCTGATATCCGAAACCAACTTGTAAAGAAATCTAGCAATGGACGCATGACAATTCAAAATTTTGATTTCTTTTTAGCCAAAATATTACCCGTGAAAGAGAATAAGTGAAGGAAAGAAACGTTACCAAACGATGTAAAAGATCAAAACTTTCCTTTGGTTGTTGATCTTTTCCAATAGCCGTGCACGTATCCGGCCTTTAACAATGATCCATACGAACGATTATCCAGAATCTTCCAAGGCTCACCACTCGAAAAGTTCAGACAGACAGAGTCGGCAGCACGCATGCGTGTGAACCAAAAGTCATCTAGGTCCCGCATAAAAGTGCTTTTATCCCTTGGAACACATCCCAAAGAGCAAACATAGCTCTTAAATTTTGAGCCAGATGTTCCCATCTATGCCCCGTTGCACGTCTATGAAGAAAAGAACATAACTGGCCCAAAACTTACCCATCGCAAAAATTCAAATAAGCTTTCTACTTGATTAAATATTTTCCAAATATTAATCTAAAGTACAAAACACATTACTATAAAAAGAGACAACAGTTGCTAAAAAGTAAAAGAAATGATGAAGAAAAATAAAATTAATAAGAGAAAAAGCTTCTTATTTCATGTATTATCCGACGTACATCCACTTCCCCTTTCTCCCTATTTGTTCTATTTATGCAGGATAAAATGATAAAGCCAGTTACATTTGAAAAGAAATAGAACATTTGAAATTAAGTCTACAAGATAAATCTTTATTTTTATTATTATTTTTTTTAACGAAAGATCACTTTATTCACTTTTCCTCAACAGAGGGAATCAAAAAGAAAACAGCAAAAAAGTTTTGCGGTCCATAGTTACAAGTTTTCAATATGAAAATGCTTACTCTATGCTCCAAGCTAGGCGTAGATTCCGTGCTCTCTCCACTACGTTTGACAGAAGCACAAATGCCGGAGGTCTTTCACCTTCACTTTCGTGCTTTACTTTATTCATCCACATCCAAATCCCGTAGATCGCCTCCTTCCACGTATACTTCCAACTATTCCTTGCAAGCGGTGAGTCTTTACCAGAATTTAGATTTAGATTTATCCAACTAGCCAGAGTGCTAGCCCCAAAGAAGTCAGCTCTACATTTGTTAGGAACGCACAAGTTCCAAATATTTGTAGGCCAAGAACAGTCACGTAGTGCATGTAAGATGGACTCGTTTCCCTCATCACAAATCTTGCATATAGGGTCGTCAATCACATGTCTTGCAAACAAGAGTTCTTCAACTATCAAAGCTTCATGGGCAATAGTCCATAAAAGATAATTACCTCGGGTCGGCCCTTTTTGTTGCCATATAATACTCCAGATTGCGTCTTCTACGCCGTGGGGTTGATATTGATTCTGCAGTTCATATACAGATGCAACAGAGTATATGCCCTTCGTGTCAGATTTCCATAGATAGGAGTCCTCACTTTTCTCATATCCATTACTAAGTTGAGCATATGCAACGCATATACCACGTCAAGCTGTTGAACTACCCTGCTTTGCTCGCGTTGTGAGGACTTTGTATTTATTAGACAAGACATGGACCCATAAAGTATCCTTCTGAGTTGCTAAGTCCCAGAACAGCTTCCCAAAAAATGAAATATTAATTCATCTCATATAGTTTGCGAAAGCCCAACCCTCCCATCTGCTTAGGTTGGCATAGCTTAGACCACAAGATAGTATGCATTTTACGTCCATTCTCCTCATCTCCCCAAAAAAAGCCTCGGCAAATTTTTTCCATGTTATTAAGTGTTGTGCTTGGAAGCAAAGTAGTTTGCATATCATAGTATGATTGCGTGACAAGAGAGCTTTGGATCAAAATACGCTTACCTGCCTTTGAGAGGGCTTTAGATTTCCTCCAGGTAGGTGAAGTGAGCCACACGCAATCTACCATGTATCAGTGGCACCCCCAAATATTTTCCCAGGTCAGAAGTATAG
>CM044907.1:22263179-22368701 GCA_024500145.1 Gentiana dahurica var. dahurica | reverse complement strand
AGGAGCCGGTCATCTGCAAAGAAGATGTGAGATAAATGTGGGCCATTTCTAGATATTTTGATCGGTTTCCACCTTCCCTGATTCACAGCCGCATTGATCTTATCACCGAGGACTTCCATACAAAGTTGAAGAAAGTTTGAGAATGTGTTAACACAAGAGTAAACTTCAACTTATCTTTTATTCATTGATAATGAAGGAGTATAAATAGATACAATTTGGAGAGAGACTAGCTAGCTAGGGCGGCCACTTGAGTATGTAGATGTGGGTGGCACAAAAGCAAAAAGTAAAAGTACAATCTATGTCTATGTCTATGACATAAAGTAAACTAGAGTTTGACATATTAATTGTTTATATGTATCACAATTAATATGTCTTTTACAAATAAATAAAGTGTACAAATAAAGTTATGCACGACATAGTCTGTTGTGATCATGAGGATCGGCAGTCTGCCGATCACCCTGCTGAGCCTCAGCAGACTGTTGAGTGATATATTTCCACACCCCCCCTCAAACTGGGCTGTATATATTGATGCAGCCAAGTTTGCTACTTAGTCTGCTGAACGTAAGAGGTGGAATAGCCTTGGTAAGAATATCAGCATTTTGATCTTCCGAGGGAACATACTGGAGTTGAATAATCTTGGCATCAATCTTCTCCTTCGGAAAGTGTCTGTCAATGTCCACATGTTTTGTTTTGTCATGATGGACTGGATCCTCTGCCATGCATAGTGCTGAGTTATTATCACAACAGAGTGTGATAGGTTGCTGAATAGGTTGCTGAAGTTCAGTAAGTACTCTTTTGAGCCAAAGAGCTTCACAAATGCCTAAAACAAGTGCCCCGAGTTCAGCTTCAGCACTGCTTCTAGACACAGTAGGTTGTTTCTTGCTCCTCCAAGTAACAAGATTGCCCCATACATAGAACAATAGCCTGTGGTAGACCTTCTATCTATGTGGCATCCAGCCTAATCAGCATCAGTATAGACCTTGATGGATCTATCGGCAGACTTGGTGAAGTGTAACCCTTGGCGAGTGGACTTCAAATACCGCAGTATTCTATTCACTGCATCCCAATGTTGCTCAATAGGGCAATGCATGAACTGGCTAACCAGACTGACACCATATGCAATATCCGGTCTTGTATGGGATAGGTAGATGAGTTTCCCTACAAGTCTTTGATATTGTTCCTTTCTTACAACAATGTCACCATGTAGCCGGGTATGACTGGGGTCTACTGGGGATACTGCAGGTTTGCACCCCAGATGCCAGTTTCCTTCAGCAGGTCCAGTACATATTTCCTTTGGGAGACTGAGATTCCTTTGATGTTTCTAGCTACTTCCATGCCAAGAAAATACTTAAGTAAACCCAAGTCTTTAACCTGAAATACCTTTGCCAGCAATTCTTTCAAGTGTTGGATCTCAGCAGGGTCATCTCCAGTAAGGATGATATCATCCACATAGACAATAAGAATAGACCTCTTCCGGTTGGTTGTCTTGATGAACATAGTGTGATCAGAATTGCATTGGTGATATCCAGCAGCTTTGACCACAGTTGTTAATTTTCCAAACCATGCCCTTGGTGATTGCTTCAGGCCATATAGAGATTTCCTCAGTCTGCACACCTTGCCTTGAGTATGAGGATTGATAAAACCAGGAGGTATAGTGTTAAGGGTGATTTTATGTGATTTATACCGTTATATTTCATAACGATTTCTCCCATAATCTGATAAATTGAATAGAAAAGTAAGTGCTTATTAGATTTATTGAGCAAACGAGTTTTAAATGTGTTTAAATGCAAAATCGAGATATTTACGTGATTTTATCGGTGTTTTATGTTTATTCGTATGATGTTACATTTTGCATGTTTCTATCATGTTGTTAGGTACGTTTTCATGATGAGTAAGGAGCTTAAACGATGATCACATGAAGATGGAAGAGTTGAAAGATGTTTAAGTGAAGAATCATTGAAGAAACCGGAACCAGGCACTTCATAGGGATTTTGTCCACACTTGTAGGCACTTTCAGGGAAAGTTGTCTTGATGAAAGTTGTAGAGGATTGAAATAGCTTTCCAACGCATGTTGAATCACCTCATTTGGAGCCCTAGAAGTGAAGTTATGAGCAAAATACTAGAGCAAGGTAGTGGACGGGCGTCCATAAAAGTGAACTGGCGTCCAGAATCGTATTTTACATTCAGAGAGTTCAGACGCGTTCTGAACGAGCGTTCATTCTCCGTTCATAGAGGCTGGACGAGCGTCCAAGATAGTGGACGGGCGTCCACGGCACCGACTCAGCGAAACCGACCTAAAAATCTATAAATAGACGCGATTTCCCAAACCCTAATCATACAATTTTCGAACCCTAAACCCTAGGGGCAGCTTGGCTGCGTTTTTCCTTCAGTTTTTCTCTAGTTTTATGCACTTAAACTCTAGATTAGATTAGATAATTTCATGTACTTTTATTCATCAATTCAAGTTGTCAAGAAGATGCTAAGAGGCTAAACCCTCTTTGAACAAGCGTTGTGAAGCCTTCCTTCAACCATTCAGTTTTGATTCGTGATTAATCTGTGAGTATCTATTTCAAGTTCGTTTCTTTTATCATGTTTTGTATGTTTTATTGCATGTTTAATCGAAAGATGCTTGCTTTGATGATTGGTTATGTGATGAGAGTCATGTCAACCCTAGATCACCATGATAAAAGAATAGATCTTCGATCTAACTAAAAACAAGAGTTATTAGATTGATTTTCTAGATTAGAAATTGAAAGATTTCACGCCTAGGTTAGAAAGACGTAATCTTTAACATCGAAAGATAAAAGATTAGAAAACGAACTCGTCTACGAGAGTAGGAGTTTATGCCTTCGATTAGGTGAATCACGACTTGAGTAGAGATCACGAATTAATCCGAGTTAGAATTGAATGTTGATAGGATAGGTGGATCAATTGCTTGTTCGTTCGTTATAATTTGATTTAATCCTTAAAACTTGAATTGTTTAGCTTTAGTTTACTTTTCTGTACTTTAGTTTAGTTTAGTTTTTATCGCTTTCAATCTTGCCTAGCATTGGAGCAATCCTCTGTCTAGTTACTTTTTCTGCATATTTGTTTAGGTTAGTTATTCGTTTAGGTTAGATTCGTGACATAGTTAGTTTAAAGCAAAAACTAGGATTCACATTCGTCAGTTCCCCGTAGGATCGACCCGGCATTAACCTCTGTACTACGATCCTTATACTTGAGGTTAACCGGTTTATAAATATTATTACTTGTTTATTCGCATTAGATAAATCCGGGACAAGTTTTTGGCGCCGTTGCCGGGGAAACCGGACGGTTGTCTAGTTTTTGTTTTTCATTAGTAATTTAGGTTAACCGGTTTATAAATATTATTACTTGTTTATTCGCATTAGATAAATCCGGGACAAGTTTTTGGCGCCGTTGCCGGGGAAACCGGACGGTTGTCTAGTTTTTGTTTTTCATTAGTAATTTAGGTTAGGTTTTTGTTTTTATTTCTGTTTTTCGTTGGTGATTTAGTTGTTTTACTTATTTGTTTTTTCTGTTAATTAATATTTGTTCTTGTTAGTTGTAGTATAGACTTTTGTTTTTGAGTTTTAGTCTCTGTTTTCTGTATCGTTTCTTTTTCTGCTCTCTGTTTTCTAAACGTTTCTGCCCAGTTGGACGAGCGTCCGTTTTACCAGACGCCCGTCCAGTTCTTGCTCTAGTCGGACGCGCGTTTAGTTTACTGGACGCCCGTCCACTGAAAATTCTTCAATCCTGTACAAATTCTGACTTGCGGACGAGCGTTCGGATTTCCAAACGCCCGTCCGTCCTCCTGTTTCAGTGTCTTTTCGTAGGTAGGGTTTTTGTTTCTATCCTTTCTAGTTTCCACGTTGATTCGGTGACATCTAAGGTTGAATCATCTGACTCCACACCTTTCACGATCAAATTTTAGGATAAAAGGGTCCGTTTTAGCACTTGATAGTATTTTGGCCATAACTTTCGGCTCGAGTGTCGGATTGGCGCGCAGGACCCCAATTCGGAAAGCTCGTTCCGACGCCGACGATGTGGCAAACGGTCAAAGGCCATCCGACACCGTTTTCGAGGTCAAAATCCACTGTTTTCCCTTCCATTTTGGGCTCAGAAGATTTCAACACGTTTTTGGTGTTTCCTGTTTTTCTGTTTTTAAATTTTTCGTAGTTAAGTTTCGTAGTTTTTGATTCCTCTAGGTTTAGTTATCCTTTCCCTCTGTCTGATCTGTCCTTTCGTCACTTTCTATCCTTTCTTGCTCAACACCTTGAGTTGGTGTTCGGTTTATGCAAACTCGTAGTCATAAGGGACCACTAATCTATTCCCCTGACCCCGAGCGGACCATAGTCCGACCCAATAGGCGGAGACTTCGTTTCGACGAAGGAAACGCTCTAGATCAAGAATTTGAGCAATATCTTTCAGGAGAAATCGAAAGAATAGTAATAATGGCAGCGGAAGATAGACGGACGTTGGCCGACTATGCCATGCCCGGTCCAGTCACCATCAACCCGGCTATCGTCATGCCTACCATTACTGCTCCAAACTTCGAGCTTAAACCCGGACTTATACAGATGATGCAGCATGCATCAATTTTCCATGGTTTCCCATCTGAAAACCCCCACACTCACTTACACACATTCTTGCAAATATGCGGTACTACCCGTATCCAAGGTGTAAGTGAGGACGCCATCAAACTTAAACTATTTCCATTTTCCTTACGGGGGAGGCACTCGAGTGGTATCACTCTCTCCCCTCTGAATCCATCACTACGTGGGCGGAGCTCGAGAAGGAATTTCTAAGTCAATACTTTCCTCCTTCAAAAACAGCCCACTGTCTGAACGAAATCTTCACATTCCGTCAGCTGGAAAATGAATCATTCTTTGAGGCGTGGAAAAGGTTTAAGTCTCTCCTGCGAAAGTGTCCCCATCATGGCTTGCCAAAGCAAAGGCAAGTCCATACTTTCTTCAGCAGATTGACCGAGCTCACCAAGGGCATGGTCAATAGTTCCTCTGGTGGGGCATTTCTCAAGAAAACACCTGATGAGGGGTGGGCGTTGTTCGAGGACATTGCCAAATATAACTACGCCCCCTCTTATCAAGCCATCCAAGCACCTCCTCCCCCTCCCAAGGTCGAAGAGGTGACTATGCAAAGTCTTGTTGCCATACTGCAAAAGCAGATGGCACCTTCTCAACTGACAGCCTCTCACACCGCCCCTACCCGAGTTATCAGGCTCCTTCACTTTCACAGAACTCTCAAGTTCTGTATTGTGAAGCATGCTGTCAGACTGGCCATATGACTGGCCAATGTCAATTTTCTTCCCCCTCTGCTCAGCAAGTCAATGTTGTTCATGACTATGGACAGCATAATCCAATCACATGCCAAGTGTGTGACAGCATGGGGCATACTGCTCGCTTCTGTCCCATGATTGGGCAGAATGCGGAAGTCAATGCTTTCTCTGGCCAGACAAATCAGAGATTCAATAACCAATTCTCTGGCCAGAACAGTTTCCAAAACCAAGGGTTTAATCAATCTTCGGGATTTAATCCTAATTCGAACTTCAATAGAAACCCTGGTATTAATCAGAACCCAAGCTATAATTCTTCCAATCCACAGCAAAGGTTCAATCAGAATTGGCCCGCCAATTCTAATTCTGCATTCCAAAGTCGGCCAAGCCAGCCATTTCCCCAGAACTTTCAAAACTCTCAAGGCACCTCCCACCAGGACGATATAAAAGCCGAATGGAGTTCATTTTGGGAGGAGCAAAGCAGGACGATGAAAAGCCTTGAGAGGCAAATCGGGCAATTGGCTGAGCAGTTAGCCTCTAGACCGTCAGGGCAGTTGCCCAGCTTCACGGAAAAGAATCCAAGAGGCGGTCAAGTCGCTCAAGCCGATTTAAGCAACAACCAATGCACTGACCTCGTGCCAATAATGCAATACGGTAAAGAGGAGGCCAGTGCGATGAACTTAAGAAGTGGTTCTCAAGTTGGTGGTCCCCCTGGCTTCCAGGGAAACCACTAGCCCCTCCTGCCGCTGATAAGGCAGGAGGGGAAATTGAGCAACCATCATCCCCTCGGCTGCAGAAGGCAAATCAGGTGGCTGATCCCCTGATAGAAGAAAGAGTTGAGATTCCTCAAGTGGCTGATCCCTTGAGGAATAAAGAATCAATTGGAAGTCCTCAGGTGGCTGATCCCCTGATAGAAGAAAGAGTTGAGATTCCTCAAGTGGCTGATCCCTTGAGGAATAAAGAATCAATTGGAAGTCCTCAGGTGGCTGATCCCCTGAGGAATGATGAGTTAAATGATAGTCAGGTGGCTGATCCCCTGACTAACAAAAAGAATGAAAATACGGTTCGGTGGAAAGATTTGGAAGACAAGGCCGTTAGTTCGTCCTCGAAGAAAGTATTTTCCGAGGATGATTTGAAAAAGCTTCCCTTTCCACCTAGAAAGAGCAACATCCCGTTGAGCGAAGATAAGAAGTACGAAAAGGTGCTTAAATTGTTGAAAAATACTCAGGTAAATCTGCCATTATCCGAGGTCTTGGTCGAGATGCCTAAGTATACAAAGTTCATCAAGGATGTTGTATCTTCCAAGAAGAAGTTAGCAGGAATGGATCAAGCAGTTGGTAAGGAGTGTTCTCTGGTTAATTATGAAAGCTTACCAATCAAGAGAAGCGACCCAGGAAAATTTGTGCTCACATTGCAGATGGGGGGATTAGTCTTCCCAAATTCCTTATGTGACCTGGGTGCATCTATCAGCTTGATGCCATTATCTGTGTGCAAGCAGCTGGGTTTACAAAGTCTTCTAGAACCCACTACCATGAACTTGCAGTTCGCTGATAGATCTTCAAAGAAAGCCTCAGGGATCCTAAAGGACGTATTGGTTCAAGTTGGTAGGTTTACCTTTCCCGTTGACTGGTATGTCTTAGATATGGAGAAAAATGAAAATTGTCCCTCTGATTCTTGGAAGACCTTTCCTATCTACAGCTAGAGCCCTCATCGATTGTGATGGTGGGAAAGTAACTATCCGAGTTGGTGACCAAGAGGTGAGCTATAGCGTTTCTAAATATATTCAAGTACCCTCCGGTTCTCCAACCGGCTTTTCCATTGAGGAGACGTCTGATGACTTCAATGACTTCATGGATAAGCAAGTCTTGGCTGTAGAAGCAGAATATGAGCGATTGATCGATAATCTGAATAATCATGGTGTGGTCAATCTAGACCAGTTAGCAGCTGATTTTGAGGATGGGCTACGAGAAGAAGATTTGGCAGTAGGGCCACTAAGTAAACTCGACGATGTTGAGTTG
Source organism: Gentiana dahurica var. dahurica (assembly GCA_024500145.1). NCBI lineage: Eukaryota > Viridiplantae > Streptophyta > Magnoliopsida > Gentianales > Gentianaceae > Gentiana > Gentiana dahurica. The sequence continues at coordinate 22,361,393 of CM044907.1, read as the reverse complement.
AGGAGTGGAGATCTTAAATAAAGTCTAGAGGAACCCCCTGTAGACTTGGTTCTGAAGCCGTTGCCTAAACATCTTAAGTATGTATTTCTGAGAGAAGGTGACAAGCTTCCGTTGATCATCTCTGCCAAGCTGTCTCGAATAGAAGAGCTTAAACTGTTAAACGTCCTGCGCAAAAATGAGAAAGCCTTTGGATGGCAGGTGGGAGATATCCGAGGGATATCTCCTGACATCTGTATGCACAAGATCAAGACTGAGGAGGGTGCAAAACGAGTTAGACAGCCTCAGAGAAGGCTCAACCCTCACATGCAAGAGGTAGTCAAGAAGGAAATTATAAAGCTTCTAGATATGGGTATCATATACGCTATTGCAGACAGTGAGTGGGTATCCCCAACTCAAGTAGTTCCCAAGAAAGGTGGAATTACCATTGAGAAGAATGAGAAGGGAGAAGAGATAGCATTGAGGCTCGTTACTGGATACAGAGTATGTATCGATTATCGAAAGCTCAATGAAGTCACACTAAAAGATCATTTCCCCCTTCCATTCATTGACCAGATGCTTGAGCGTCTGGCGGGGCATGCATTCTACTGCTTCCTGGATGGATATTCAGGATACTTCCAGATACCCATCGATCCTGTTGACCAAGAGAAGACCACTTTCACTTGCCCTTATGGGACATTTGCCTACAGGCGGATGCCATTTGGTCTCTGTAATGCCCCGGCCACCTTTCAAAGGTGTATGATGGCAATCTTTGATGGGCTAGTTGAAAAGTGCATGGAGATTTTTATGGATGATTTCTCGGTCTTTGGTCAATCCTTCGATGATTGCCTCGATAATCTTGATCAGGTGTTGTCTAGATGTGTGGAGAAGGACTTAGTGCTTAATTGGGAAAAATGCCATTTCATGGTAGATGAAGGCATAGTCCTTGGCCACAAGGTGTCCGCCAAGGGTATAGAAGTAGATAGGGCTAAGGTAGAAGCTATTGAGAAGATGAGTTATCCTAAGAATGTTCGGGAAGTCCGAGGTTTTCTCGGACATGTCGGCTTCTATAGGAGGTTCATCCAGGACTTTTCAAAGATTGCCAAGCCCCTGTCTACTTTACTCAAAGAAGACGTTACTTTTGATTTTGATGAGAATTGCAAGCGCGCGTTTGAAGAGCTTAAGAGTAGGCTGATCTCTGCTCCAATTCTTATATCGCCTGACTGGAACCTACCCTTTGAGCTCATGTGCGATGCATCCAACTATGCAGTTGGTGCGGTATTAGGGCAAGAATCAAAGGGAAGTTTCAGCCAATCTACTATGCCAGTCACACACTGAGCCCCGCACAAGTCAACTACACAACAACTGAAAAGGAATTGTTAGCTGTGGTGTTCGCCGTGGACAAATTCCGTAGTTACTTGTTGGGTGCCGCAGTCACTGTTTGGACTGACCACGCGGCTTTGCGATATCTCATGACCAAAAAGGAAGCTAAACCGCGCCTCCTACGTTGGATACTGATCCTACAAGAGTTTGACGTGCACATCAAAGATAAAAAGGGCAGTGAGAACGTAGTGGCTGATCATGTGTCTAGAATGTTGAGTGAGGAAAAGACCGAACCTGATGATATAGATCTTTACTTTCCTCTCGAAAATATCATGCTTATCGATGGTTGCGCTCCTGATGTTCCATGGTATTCTTCCATCGTAAACTACCTTCATGCCCAATACCTTGATCATGAAATGTCGTATCAAGAGAAGAAGAAGTTCTTCTCCGATATGAAATACTTTGTTTGGGATGAACCTTACCTCTTCAAGATCTGCAAAGATGGTTTGCTAAGGAGGTGTGTTCCTGAATCTGAGCAACGCGATATAATCGAGCAATGCCATAGTGGACCCACAGGTGGTCACTTTGGTCCTTGGAAAATGGTTGCGAAGATCTTCCAATCCGGTTTCTATTGGCCTACTATCTTCAAGGATACAGAATCATTCTGTAAGTCTTATGATAGATGCCAAAGAACCGGAGCTTTAACAAGGAGGTTTGACATGCCATTGAAACCCATTCTTGAATGCGAAGTCTTTGATGTGTGGGGTATCGATTTTATGGGACCTTTCCCATCATCTTGCGGGAACAAATACATCTTAGTCTGCGTTGACTATGTTTCGAAATGGGTGGAGGCAATAGCCACTCCTCACAATGATCATAAAACGGTCATGAAATTTCTGAAGAAAAACATCTTTGTGAGGTTTGGATGTCCACGGGCCTTGATAAGCGACGAAGGGACACATTTCTGCAACCGACCACTGGAGAAAGTACTCGAGAAGTATGGTGTTCGTCATAAGACCGGCACGCCATATCATCCTATGACTAGTGGTCAGGTTGAGCGTAGCAACGAGCTTGAAGAAGATCCTGGAAAAGACGGTGAATAGTCATAGAAAAGACTGGAGTCTTAAGTTGGATGATGTGCTATGGGCATATAGGACTGCCTACAAGACCCCCATGGGTACATCACCCTATCAAATGGTTTATGGTAAATCGTGCCACTTGCCAGTTGAGTTAGAGCACAGGGCGTATTGGGCTACCAAGTTTTTGAACATCGACTCCCAATCCTGTGGCAAACACCGACTGCAGCAGTTGCATGAATTAGACGAATTTAGACTCCAAGCTTACGAAAGTGCCAGGATTAGTAAGGAAAAGATGAAACTCCTCCACGACGCAAATATCAAGAAGCGAGAATTCAAAGTCGGAGAGCAAGTGTTACTCTAGAATTCCAGATTGCATTTGTTTCCTGGAAAGTTGAGGACACGTTGGTCCGGCCCCTTTGAGATTCTCCAAGTCATTCCTGGGGGCGTTCTAGAACTGCGCGGTTATGGTGATCAACAGTTCCGAGTGAATGGTCAAAGGTGTAAACATTACCTTGGTCAAGCCAAGGAAAGTCCTTTGATTGTTAAGTTCCTCGAAATCCTCGGGTGTAGCACCCCTAAAGTCGATGAGTTTACCGAGTTTTCGCCTGACTTGTTTTCGGAGGATGACGGTGTTGGTCCATCAGAAGAAGTTCTAGCAGGTAGTTGGGATATGGAAGAGTTTTTCAAAGAGCAACAACTTAAGAGGAAGCTGGCAAAGAAGAGATCGACCATGGGGAAGTTTAAGCGGGCTTGGAAAGCTATCAAAGATTTGACCCCTTGTATGAGATGTTTCTGCAGCCACGCTACTGATGAGAGCTTACACGAGGTAGTGGCTGGCAGAAAAGTCAAATGGCCTGACCCAGGCTGAGCTTAAATGGTGTCGAGCTAACGACATAAACCAAAAGCGCTACTAGGGGCACCCTAGATATCTGTTTTTGTTTTGTTTATTTTCTTTTGTTTTTCTTTTGTGTGTCTTCGTTTAGTTTTAGTCTAGTTAGGGTTTTGTGTGAATCTGCTCTGTATTTGTAATTGACGGTTGGATGTTCTGCACTTTTCCTTGGACGATGATTTTTCCATCTAATACGATTATCTCTTGTGTTTCATGTGATATAATTTCCCCCTATCCCCCGAGGTACGTTTTGTGTTGTTTTTCATGTATGCAGGATACTTGCGATAGCAATTGTGAGTTTCAGATGATATCAGTTTTCCGGTGGATGGTCCACAGTCTACTGCTTTCATGAAGCATTTTTGGATCTGGATCGTGACCACTTCCAGACTTGCCACTTTTGAACTACTATCAGCTAAGTTCTTTCTTTCTTTTTATTTCTGCACAACATGAGGACATGTTGTTATTTAAGTGTGGGGGAGGGGAATGATCGCTATGTATCTACCATTTGCTTATATGATGTTATTTCTATGCTAAAATAGGCTAAATTTTCAAAATTTGTGTTTTGTCTCGAGTGAGCAATGCATGTTTTGTTCGGTTTGTTATATTCATCGATGCTTTATGTCATATGTTTGATAAGTTAGTTGTTTCACCTGATTTAATTTTCACGTGCCATAGTGAATGAAGAGCTATTTTTATAAGGTTATACCCCGTTTTGGATTAGTAGTTTTTGATTTTCTTATAAGTCATGTACTTAGTGCTACGTATATATCGTGAGATTTATGGTAGTTTGTATTTAGTTCCGTAGTATGAGGTACTGTGAATATCTAGAAGTTTGAATGTGATAAGTAATACGTAGCTAATGTCATTTGAAAAAGTTGAGTTAATAATGAAATCAATAGTGTGTGTCGGAAGCTGGTCGATGATTTGAGTGCGGTAAGGCATTATCTCGAAATGTTTTATTCCACTATGATGACCAAAAGCTCACGACAGTCAAAAGAAGCTGCTTTATGATTTGAGTAAGGTAGGGTATACCACGTATATCCTATTCTGCTATGACGGGCAATAGCTCATTCTGATGTGTGTTTAAATGTGAAGTAATTAAATCAACTTGAAATTGGTTATGAAATGAATATAAGACTTAGTCTTTCGTTAATCTTATCCCCAGTATAAACTGATAGATATGTTGTAGGGATTATCCTCTGAGTATTTCAGAAAGGCCCTAGATATATTCGATCATTCTTTTCGGGATATGTCACGTTTGTAGGGTGCATCTTATGAGTGTCATTTATTGCTAGTCTACGAGGGGGTATTAGCTAGTTTTACTTTGAGTTCCTCAAGTTTGGATTTAGTGGAAGTTTTCTATGGCTATGCACACACACGATGGTGAACTTCTAAGTTATTGAATATATGTTATATTTGTTGAGATGTCTATACTATCTCGAGCTTGATTTTGTTTTGTTTTGCTCGGGACGAGCAAGGTTTAAGTGTGGGGGAGTTGTTAAGGGTGATTTTATGTGATTTATACCGTTATATTTCGCAACGATTTCTCCCATAATCTGATAAATTGCATAGAAAAGTAAGTGCTTATTAGATTTATTGAGCAAGCGAGTTTTAAATGTGTTTAAATGCAAAATCGAGATATTTACGTGATTTTATCGGTGTTTTATGTTTATTCGTATGATGTTACATTTTGCATGTTTCTATCATGTTGTTAGATGCGTTTTCATGATGAGTAAGGAGCTTAAACGATGATCACATGAAGATGGAAGAGTTGAAAGATGTTTAAGTGAAGAATCATTGAAGAAACCGGAACCAGGCACTTCATGGGGATTTTGTCCACACTTGTAGGCACTTTCAGGGAAAGTTGTCTTGATGAAAGTTGTAGAGGATTGAAATAGCTTTCCAACGCATGTTGAATCACCTCATTTGGAGCCCTAGAAGTGAAGTTATGAGCAAAATACTAGAGCAAGGTAGTGGACGGGCGTCCATAAAAGTGAACCGGCGTCCAGAATCGTATTTTACATTCAGAGAGTTCAGACGCGTTCTGAACGAGCGTTCATTCTCCGTTCTTAGAGGCTGTACGAGCGTCCAAGATAGTGGACGGGCGTCCACGGCACCGACTCAGCGAAACCGACCTAAAAATCTATAAATAGGCGCGATTTCCCAAACCCTAATCATACAATTTTTGAACCCTAAACCCTAGGGGCAGCTTGGCTGCGTTTTTCCTTCAGTTTTTCTCTAGTTTTATGCACTTAAACTCTAGATTAGATTAGATAATTTCATGTACTTTTATTCATCAATTCGAGTTGTCAAGAAGATGCTAAGAGGCTAAACCCTCTTTGAACAAGCGTTGTGAAGCCTTCCTTCAACCATTCAGTTTTGATTCGTGATTAATCTGTGAGTATCTATTTCAAGTTCGTTTCTTTTATCATGTTTTGTATGTTTTATTGCATGTTTAATCGAAAGATGCATGCTTTGATGATTGGTTATGTGATGAGAGTCATGTCAACCCTAGATCACCATGATAAAAGAATAGATCTTCGATCTAACTAAAACGAGAGTTATTAGATTGATTTTCTAGATTAGAAATTGAAAGATTTCACGCCTAGGTTAGAAAGACGTAATCTTTAACATCGAAGGATAAAAGATTAGAAAACGAACTCGTCTACGAGAGTAGGAGTTTATGCCTTTGATTAGGTGAATCACGACTTGAGTAGAGATCACGAATTAATCCGAGTTAGAATTGAATGTTGATAGGATAGGTGGATCAATTGCTTGTTCGTTCGTTATAATTTGATTTAATCCTTTTTCTGTACTTTAGTTTAGTTTAGTTTTTATCGCTTTCAATCTTGCCTAGCATTGGAGCAATCCTCTGTCTAGTTACTTTTTCTGCATATTTGTTTAGGTTAGTTATTCGTTTAGGTTAGATTCGTGACATAGTTAGTTTAAAGCAAAAACTAGGATTCACATTCGTCAGTTCCCCGTAGGATCGACCCGGCATTAACCTCTGTACTACGATCCTTATACTTGAGGTTAACCGGTTTATAAATATTATTACTTGTTTATTCGCATTAGATAAATCCGGGACATATAGTCATATAAACCTTCTCAGTAAGGTCCCCATTTAGAAAAGCATTTTTGATGTCCAATTGATGAAGAGGCCAGTCAAGTTGGACAGCTAGAGAAATTAGTACCCTGACAGTGTTGAGCTTTGCCACTGGTGCAAAAGTTTCTTTATAGTCAATGCCATAAGTTTGAGTGAATCCCCTGGCTACCAATCTGGCTTTGTACTTGTCAATAGTGCCATCAGTAGTGTATTTGATAGTGAATAACCATTTGCAGCTGACTGTCTTCTTGCCTTTTGGAAGAGTTGTGAGATCCCAAGTATGATTATCCAGGAGGGCAGTCATCTCTGTTTTAACAGCAGCCTTCCACTTATCATTTTGAAGGGCCTCCTGAATATTTCTAGGGATAGAGTGAGAGTCCAAGTCCTGTGTAAACATGGCAAAGACAGGCGACAACTGATCATAAGATAAATAAGAATGAATAGAATGATCAGTGCATGATCTTTTCCCTTTCCTTAGAGCAATAGGTCTGTCATCCACTTCAGCAGACTGCTGAGAGTCAATAAGCTGAGGTCCAGCAGACTCTGGTTCAGTAGGCTGCTGAGGTTCTGGTTCAGCAGGCTTTGGGTCAGCAGACTCTGGGTCAGTAGACTGCTGAGAGTCAGTAATGTGAGTATCCGCAGGATGCTGAAGGTTATGAGTCTGCTGTGGGTTAGGACTCTGCTGAGGGTAAATGGTTTTCTGAGGGAACGGACTTAGTTCAATCTCAATCAGGTTTCCATCAGTGACTGGCTCAGTAGGTTTGCTGTAATATGGAGTCCTTTCAAAGAATTTCACATCCATAGAATTGTAAAATTTCTTTTCAGTAGGAGAGTAACACTTGTAACCTTTCATGTCCTGTGCATATCCAAGGAAAATGCACTTATGAGCTTTACGATCAAGTTTACTTCTGTGTTGAGCATGGATATAAACAAACACAGTACAACCAAAGATCTTTGGAGGCAATTGGGTAATAAGATGAGAGCAGGAGTGTGTGGTCAGCAGGGTTTGGAGAGGAGTTTTGAAACCTAACACTCTGCTGGAAAGTCTGTTGATTAAATATGTTGCAGTCAATATAGCTTCACCCCACATGTATTTAGGAACATGTGTAGTGAACATGATTGATCTGGCCATTTCCAGCAGATGCTTGTTCTTTCTTTCAGCAACCCCATTCTGTTGAGGTGTTTCCACACAACTACTGATATGAACAATTCCTCTGTTAGTCAAGAAGTTACTGAGGTTAGACTCATAGTATTCCAGAGCATTATCAGTCTTTAAGATCTTGATCTTAGTATCAAATTGGGTGGAGACCATGTGATAAAATTCTTGGAAGATAGGTCCAACTTCAGATTTGTCTTTCATTAAGAACGACCAAGTGTTTCTGGTATGATCATCAATGAAGGTTACAAACCACCTTTTTCCTGTTATACTTTTCACTCTTGAGGGTCCCCATACATCACTGTGAATTAGGGTGAAAGGGGAAGAGGGCAAGTGAGGTAACTTAGCATACACAGATTTGGTGAGTTTAGCAAATTGACAAATATCACATTGAAGATCATTAAGATTACATCCTTTAAACAATTCAGGAATTAAAGACTTTAAATAACCAAAACTTGGATGTCCTAGTCTATAATGCCATAACATGATATTGTGAAGTTTTTGAGTGCAGGCTGCTGAGGCAGATTCTGTCTTCAGTCTTCTGTCTTCAGCAGGGTTGATCACAAACAATCCTGAGCAGGGTTTAGCTTGACCAATCACTTCCTGAGAAGAAAGATCCTGGAATGTGCACTGATTCTTATTAAAAACAACAGTCCAATTCAGATCTTTAGTGAGTTTACTGACAGCTATAAGGTTACAGTCTAACTTTGGAACAAACAGGACATTCTGTAGATATATCTGATTAGTAAGTTTAACCTTCCCAACACCTTTTGCATAAGAAACAGAACCATCAGCAGTCTTAATTCCGTGAATTTGGTTGCATGGCATATATTGGTAATAAGGTTTTTATTACGAGTCATATGGGAAGACGCCCCAGAATCAACAATCCAAGTCTCATTACTAAGAGGTGAGTAAAATATACCTGTTTTAGCATGAGTGGCCATTTCAGTAGGGGAGCTACCTTCCTGATGCTGAGCAATAAAGGCTTTAAATGCAGCAAACTGAGCATTCAGCTTACTGTCATTCTCCTCTTCACTGACAAGTTTGCCTTGACTTTCCCTGGTTGGTTTTGAGGTTTTAGAGAGGTTAGGTTTGCCATGTAGCTTCCAACAATTGTCCTTGGTGTGATTTGTGCGTTTGCGGTGATCACAGAACGGCTTTCCAGCTTTCTCAGTAGGCTTCCTGTAAGTCTCATTAACCTTTAGCAGGGCAGTACCTTCAGTAGGGTTGTCAGCAGGGAAGTTCAGCAGAATCACTTTCCTCCTGCTTTCCTCATGTTTGACCTCAGCAAACATGGATTTGAGATTTGGAAGAGGTTTAGTAGCAAGAATTCTACCTCGACATCATCAAGAGTAGGATTCAATCCAGTAAGGAATTTAAATACTCTCTTTTCTCAATAATGTCTTTAAAGAGTGCAGCATCTTTAACATCATTCCAGGGGTGAGTTTCCAACATATCTAGGTGTTGCCATGCCTTAGATAGTTGATTAAAGTATTGAGTTACAGACATATCCCCTTGTCTGCAATTTTGAATCTGAGCTTGAGTTCATAGACTTGAGATGTATTGTCCTTTTTTGAGTAAAGGTCTCTGGCATTGTCCCAGATTTCCTTAGCAGTGTCATACATCATGAAGTTCTCACTGATCTCTTTTGTCATAGACCTCGTGAGGATGGTCATGACTTGGTTATTTTCTGTGTCCCATGCTTCAAACTTGGGGTCAGTTTCAGCAGGGGCAGGTTTGGAACCAGACAGATATCCCATCTTGCCCTGGCCGGAGATATACATTTTCATAGACCTTGACCATAGCAAGTAATTGTTACCATCATGTTTATGATTTGTAAAAGAAGAGTGTTCAGTTATCCCAGTCTGCTGAGGCAGCTGTGAGTCTACTGAAGAAGATGAAACTTCAGATAATGTTGACATTTTTCTGAAAAGGAACTGAGTTTTGCAGCGGATTTTAGAACTCAGTAAGGCTCTGATACCATGAAGAAAGTTTGAGAATGTGTTAACACAAGAGTAAACTTCAACTTATCTTTTATTCATTGATAATGAAGGAGTATAAATAGATACAATTTGGAGAGAGACTAGCTAGCTAGGGCGGCCACTTGAGTATGTAGATGTGGGCGGCACAAAAGCAAAAAGTAAAAGTACAATCTATGTCTATGTCTATGACATAAAGTAAACTAGAGTTTGACATATTAATTGTTTATATGTATCACAATTAATATGTCTTTTACAAATAAATAAAGTGTACAAATAAAGTTATGCACGACATAGTCTGCTGTGATCATGAGGATCAGCAGTCTGCCGATCACCCTGCTGAGCCTCAGCAGACTGCTGAGTGATATATTTCCACAACAAAGAGGTAAGGGGCTATAGGGTCCCCTTCCCTAATTCCTCTGCTTGGGCTAAAAGCTTCCAGTTTATCGCCATTCCAAAGAACTAACAATTTAAACGTGGTGATGCAGTGCATGAGAAGCTTTTGAAGTATGTCTGAGAGCCCTATAGTTTGAAGTATATTTTTTAGAAAATTCCAACTGACTCGATCGTAGGCCTTCTTCAAATCCACCTTTACTGCCATGAACCCTTTCCTACCTTTCTTTTTATTCCGAAAAGTATACATGACTTCCTGTGCCAGGTTAATATTCTCAGAACTCCCTCTCCCCGGGATAAATGCGCTTTGGGTCGTACTAACAAGTTGACCAATGATGCTCCGCAGTCTATTACCCAGGACTTTTGTGTAAGTTTGATGATGACGATATGATTTCCGTTATTATCTTTAACAACTAACATTACATAAACACAAGAAACATCATTTTTTTTTCTCAGGGAACATGTTAAACCGATAATGTCATATTGTTGACATGTTTTATTTTGCAAAGATAAAAGATAAAGGCAGAGACACATTCAAACTTAGGTAAAGAGTTAGCAATCCCCATAGTTTTGAGTCTCAACACATTGAAATTGCATCTTGGTAAATTTCACTCGGTTCGGCTCGGCTCGTTACTCCTCCTCCTGATCGTGTGTAAGTCACTAAATGCGAGTCAAAATCGATCCCACAGAGACAATGCAACTTATAAGTATAAACGATTCTAACATAATTAAGAAGCAACATAAAGGCGGTCATTGACCAACATTAACATAAAAGAAAACGAATTTGGTATTCCTCTCCCTCTCCTCACCGATCTACTAACTTGGATTAGTTAATCGTTATGTTTACTTCCTCACATAATTTCCTTAGATTAATCGCGAGATTTTAATGATTATTATCATATTTATCATCTACGGGTGCAATTCCTACTCCTATCTACTCCGACAATGGCAGTAGACAATTTATACGCAAGCTACCCTTCTTAATTGGTCCGTAATAGCCCATACGCATAAAGAATTAGAACTGCAGGTATTGAGCGCTAACTCATACCGCTAACCCGCCTAGACAGCTGTCGACATTGACCAACACGTTCCTAGGCTCCATTCAAGACTATGTCCTAATTAACACTTCACTAATAGTCCTGCATGTTAATTTACGAATTACGAATATTAGATTGACCAGACCTATAACTAGTTTTAATTATTCCTGCCGATCAACGTAGCTATAGTGAATCCTAGTTTAGGTTTTCTAAAACATGACTCGGTCAACCGGTGCCGGGTTACTAGGGGCGGCTTTTCCTAATTTCTGGATCTAGATTGCTCAGTACGATTAAAATAAGTAAATTATGGGGTTGTTAAACATGTAGATTAACTAAAACACATAAATACGAATAGATCTACCATATTGAAGACAAAAAGGAACGTTCAAAGCTTCATACCTTCAACAATGGATATCTAGCTCGATCTACTCAAGCTAGAGATGATGGAAGAAGGGAGGAAACCGAAAACAACTCTCCAAAGCTCAAGAAAACTTTATTGCATAATAATAATTGTAATGTAATATATAAAATTGAATATTATATTAAGCATCATATGAAAGCTCTCAGTATATGCGGCTTTATATAGATACAATAGCCGACTTAAGACTCTCTAAAACCCTAACTGACCGAGATAATGCGGCAGAATCAATTTCGTGTTCCACAAGACGCCGGTTTACCGGGCCTAGCCTTCGGTTATCGGGCCTACTTCTCTTCATTTTCTTCAACAGTCTTCTTCTTGGACTTCAATCACTTGGCTCAATGTACTTCTTTTGGTCCAGATCCGTTCTCCAATGCTCCAGATTTGGTACATCCTATAAAACATGCAAAACGAGACAAAACAGTACCAAAACATCGGTAAAATAGCATATATGCAGAATTACGATCCTGGAAACACTAATTTAGCATTTAACATATATTCCACATAATAACGAGCCTGTCTATCCTCCATTGAGCAGAATTCGGGATGAATATATGTATAATTATTGGTACCATTTACAGCGTTATCAACTGCCCCCCCATTTAGCTTTTGATCGTCCCGAGTAAAAAGGCGAAAAGAAAATAACACTCTGATCAATACATAGGTTAATCAAAAACAGTTATGCTTCACTAAGTCAAGATCAAGATCATGCCACTCGTATCTGATATGCCTAAATCGTAATCCGGTCTGCGGATCCTTATTCGGGTCCATCTGGCCACCAAAATAATGAATGAGGCCACTGGCTGTTATTGTCCGCGAACTCACAGGCCAAATTAGGATCGGGGGCCGACGGACCAGCTCCAAGCCCTTAGCCCCATGCGGCGCCAAGAAAGATTAGAGGGCCGGTACGTGAATCCCTTCGGTTATCGTGTCCGCCATCGACCTTGCATGCAACACCTAGCCTTGCTACGAGCTCGTTAGTATAGATAATATGTATTATGTACTGTGTCCTTATTTGTAAATAAACCGAAATTTTGTCGGTAACTCCCCTATAAATAGGGGCCCTTGTAATCCATTTGGGATACACAAAAGTTTGATCGATAAAACACAAGGGTAAGCCAAATTCCATCACTCTCTATTTTTACTAGCACCACCGTGCTCCACCGCCGGAATTCCACAGCACCACTGCGTGCCGCCAGTTTCATACACTTTTTATAGCCTGATATCCATCACAACACCATCACTGACAACCCGAGATAATTTAGACGTTATCAGTTGGCTCCATTACCGGGAAATCGACACTTTTGTCACTTTTCCGGCCAGATATAGAATTTCCGACGGCCTAAAACCACCCAATTTCGGTTTTCCGGCCAAGTGTTCATTAAGATCTCCATCGAGATCTAATAAATCTTCATTCAGATCTAATATATAGATCTCCCAGTGATTCATTTACTAAGGTCTCGCCGGGAAAATGAAAGGAAAGCCACGGCTAATATCCAAGCTGAAAAAGATACAGCTTTTCTTCAAATATCAGATGTGTTTAGAAAAGTGGTCTAATATAGAGACTTGAGCTGAGGATGAATTCACAAAGCTTGATGAACAAAGGTTCGAGCTGGAAACAAAATCGAGATGCGGAACATAGCAAGTTTGTTTCCTCTGTGATTAAAAGAGGATATCAATGGAGGTATTTTCTTTCTAAAGCATTCAGCTGACCCGGTTTGGTTCCAATACTGGAGAAGATAACTGGAGCCAGAAAACATCTTAGCTCGGTTGCTAGGGATTCAAGCTTTGAAACAACGAGTATTTTTCTTGTTGATGTCAATTGCTCTTGTTCCGGAACCCATTACCAGGTGATTTCTTTTATGTTGTCAAGAATCTTGATTTATTTATATCTATTGCCGACAACAGCAAGGTGAAAGCTTTGTTATTGGAAGCCATGACTGTATGTATATAGACGAAAGTAACACCGCCATTTACTTATATATCCTTGCACTCGAAATTGGGGACATTTCCTAATTATTCAGTGATTGAGCAGAGGTATTTTGATGTTAATATTTTACCTGCAAACGATGATCATCCGTCGTATGACGTAGCTTTGGGTCAAAAGGTTGTTGAAGAGGTTATAAAATGAACAGATCAAACAAATTCTCTTCAGAGAGAAGTATCATCTTTACCAGAAGAAATCAATGGAGTTTTGGCTCTGTACAAGAAACACTAGCAGGAAATCAATTTAATTGTTCTTAAGGCTGGTGTTTTCATTTGGGATGAAGAAATCCTCTGGTTCTGCAAAGATTAGTCCCAAAACAGAGGATGGAATATCATCAAAACAAGGGGGTTCAGATTGGAATCGGATCGTGAAGCTCAATCCGAGTCGATATCGGACGCAGATGAAACAATAGTTGACCAATGATAATGAATTAATGCTGAAAAATGAAGCAGATCAAATCCGTAATCTCGATATCGGAGTGCTTTCAAGTTGTTATTCTGAATGAAGGCCTCTGAAAATGATAGTGAACCGTGTAATGTTCTGTTGGATTCAGCCGTTGATGTGAAGCAGGACCAAGTTGGGTTAAAGAAAAAGAGAATTCGAGAGAAAATTCAACAAAAGCAGCTTACGGATATTTGAAACGAAGAAGAATCAAACAGAGAAAGAAATAAACAAAGAAGAAAAAAAAAATGAATGAAAAATGCTGCTAGTACCTTTGCTCAAGAAAGCAGGTGAAAAGGAAGCTTGATGAGTAACGTGTAGTAGCTTGAGGGGAAAACTCAACAAATTCAAGCAAAATGATTTGATTGAAAGTGTTCGAAAAACAGAGGAATCAAATGGGAGTTTGGGGGAGGAATCGGCAAGCTCTAAGCCCGGCTAGCTCTAAGTCCGACCTCATCGGAGAGCTCTAAGACCGGCCTTCAGCTCGGCCAGCTCTAAGCTCGACCTTCAGCTCGGCAAGCTCTAAGTCCGACCTCATCGGCAAGCTCTAAGACCGACCTTCAGCTCGGCCAGCTCTAAGCCCGACGTTCAGCTCGGCTAGCTCTAAGCTCGACCTTCAGCTCGGCTAGCTCTAAGTCCGACCTCATCGGCCAGCTCTAAGCCCGACCTTCTGCTCGGCCAGCTCTAAGCCCGACCTTCAGCTCGGCCAGCTCTAAGCCCGACCTTCATCTCGGCAAGCTCTAATTCCGACCTCATCGGTCAGCTCTAAGCCCGACCTTCAGCTCGGCTAGCTTTAAGTCCAACCTCATCGGCCAACTCTAAGACTGACCTTCAGCTCAGAAAGCTCTAAGACCGACCTCATCGGCCAGCTCTAGGCCCGACTTTCAGCTCGGCAAGCTCTAAGTCCGACCTCATCGGCCAACTCTAAGCTCGACCTCAACATTTGTTTCAGACAAGTTACTCGAGATCTCAATCTTGTCCAAAACAAGGGGTCGCGGGAAAATTTTTGAGCTTATACTTTGGTTCAGAATTTGTTCCCAGCAAGCTTGTTACGTCATAGCTCCGATCTTACTCGAAACAAGGGGGCCGCATACTGGGAATTTTTCGATCTAGTCATCGAGCCGCCAAAAACAAAGGGCCGAGGGTGCAAAATTTTCACACGGGCATATGAGTGCGCAGACTCAAAACTTATTTCAACCAAGTTCGTCCTCATTCTTGTTTGAAACAAGGGGGCCGGAGGTGGAAATTTTCAAACAACCATGAATGACTCAAATTCGACATTTATTTCAACCAAGCCCGCAATGACCTTGCTTATAACAAGGGTGCCACACATCGGATTTTTCGATTCAATCATCAACCTCAACCGAAACAAGTAAGGCTTTTAGCTCAATTATTTTTAGCAAGTTCGATGCTTTAATTTCCTCGACCTCGCCAAAAACAAGGGGCCGTATGCCTGCATATACCGGATAGCGAACCCAAACTCCGGACACAAAAGATGGGAATATTTCGATTAAAAATAAATATACAAATTCAAAACACTTGGAAAAAGCATTGCAAGAAGCAAAGCAAATATGCAAGTTACAAGCTCTCAAGATATCAGCTCCCATCGGGTTTTATTTCTACAACCTAAATGATTGCACTTCTTATTGGAACTCTCCCGTCCAAAAATGGCGGGACGAGCCTTCTTACATAGGTCAACTCGTCACCGAAATGGGATTTCTCTTCACCAACAACAAGTCCGTCCGCTTAATAGCGCAGCATCAACCGGCTCGAGGCCAAAGGCCCAAGAAGCCAAATCTTACGAAGCTAAGGCTATCCGCCCATCTACAGTTTCAACCGGCTCGAGGCCAAAGGCCCAAGAAGCCAAATCTTACAAAGCTAAGGCTATCCGCCCATCTACAGCTTCAACCGGCTCGAGGCCCCAAGAAGCCAAATCTTACTAAGTTAAGGCTATTCGCCCATTTATAACTTCAATCGGCTAGAGGCCAAAGGCCCAAAAAAGCCAAATTTTATGAAGTTAAGGCTATCCGCCCAATTATAACTTCAGATCAGCTAGAGGCTAAGAGCACAAATAAGCCAAATCATGCGATGTCAAGGCTATTCGCCGAAAACAACTTCAATCGGCTAAGGCTATACGCCATTAAAGCCACTAAAAGGCTCAAGTTAATTGCCACTTAGAAAGTTTTAAAAGACCGACCTTCAATTCAGCATCATATTTGGAATTCGCCTTCGAGCGAATGTTTTATAAGACCGACCTTTAGTTTGGCATCATATTTGGAATTCACCTTCGAGCGAATTTTTTATAAGACCGACGTTCAGTTTGGCATCATATTTGGAATTTGCCTTCGAGCGAATGTTTTGTGAAACCGACCCTCAGTTCGGCATCATATTTGGAATTCGTCTTCGAGCGAATGTTTCATAAGACCGACCATCAGTTCAGCATCATATCTGGAATTCGCCTTCGAGCGAATGTTTTATAAGACCGACCTTCAGTTCGGCATCATATTTGGAATTCGACTTCGAGCGAATGTTTTATAAGATCGACGTTTTATAAGACCGGCCTTCAGTTCGGCATCATATTTGGAATTCGACTTCGAGCGAACGTTTTATAAGATCGACGTTTTATAAGACCGACCTTCAGTTCGGCATCATATTTGGAATTTGCCTTCGAGCGAATGTTTTATAAGACCGACCTTGAGTTCGAGTTCGGCATCATATTTGGAATTCGCCTTCGAGCGAATGTTTTATAAAACCGACCTTCAGTTCGGCATCATATTTAGAATTCGCCTTCGAGTGAATGTTTTATAAGACTGACCTTCAGTTCGGCATCATATTTGGAATTCGCCTTCGACCGAATGTTTTATAAGACCGAACTTCAGTTCGGCATCATATTTGGAATTCGCCTTCGAGCGAATATTTTATAGGACCGACCCTCAGTTCGGCATCATATTTAGAATTCGCCTTCGAGCGAATGTTTTATAAGACCGACCTTCAGTTTGGCATCATATTTGGATTTCACCTTCGAGCGAATGTTTTATAAGACCGGCGTTTTATAAGACCAACCTTCTGTTCGGCATCATTTATGGAATTTGCCTTCGAGCGAATGTTTTATAAGCCAGACCTTCAGTTCAGAATTATATTTGGAAATCGCCTTCGAGCGAATGTTTTATAAGACCGACCTTCCGTTCGGCAACATATTTGGAACTCGCCTTCGAGCGAGCCTTCTATAAGACCAAAGGCTCCCAAGCCACCAAAAGCAAAGTCGATTCATGACTCACAAGCCGCAAAAAGCAGTCTCAATTCATGGCACCAGCCACAAAAGGCGAAGTCGATCAACGACACACAAGCAATGAAAAGACCTACTCTGAGTAAGGCATTTAGGCAAAGCTAACACGCGATCTGCCTTAATAGTGAGCCGTCATAGTATTTCAAGCCAACAGATCCACGGGAAAACTTTACTCCCTGCCTAACATTTCTTGAAAATGCTTAAGACACGGAGTAGGGGGCCATTGATATGCCTAAATCATAATCCGGTCCACGGATCCTTATTCGGGTCTATCTGGCCACCAAAATAGTGAATGAGGCCACCGGCTGTTATTGTCCGTGAACTCACAGGCCAGATTGGGATCGTGGGCCTACATACCAGCTCCAAGCCCTTAACCCCATGCGGCGCCAAGAAAGATTAGGGGGCCGGTATGCGAATCCCTTCGGTTATCGGGTTAGCCAACGACCTTGCATGCAACACCTAGCCCTGCTATGAGCTCGCTAGTGTAGATAATATCTATGATGTACTGTGTCCTTATTTGTAAATAAACTGAACTTTAGTCGGTAACTCCCCTATAAATAGGGTCCCTTGTAACCCATTTGGGATATACACAATTTAATCGATAAAACACAAGGCTAAGCCAAATTCCACCACTCTCTATTTTTACTAGCACCTCCGTGCTCCACCGCCGGAATTCCGCAGCACCACCGCGTGCCGCCACTTTCATACACTTTTTATAGCCAGACATCCATCACAACACCACTACTGACAACCCGAGATAATTTAGACATTATCAGTATCCATTAGTAACATATTAAACACTATTCACGTCATGAGACAATGTGTGTGTGCAATAACTTTCATAACCACTTAGAAATATGGACAATTTCATATTACATCAACCCGTAGTCGAACTAACCAGTCTCGAACATGTATTTATTAATTAATTAAGCTGGCAAGACGGATCGAGAACCGGGCATATATTACTCTGAGGCTCACGTTTATCGGTCTATGTAAAAGTCACGCGTCTTACGCTCCATCGACTAAGATATTGCCAAAGAGAATATAGATGTATATATTCAATGCACTTCTCTTTCTTGGCGGGTGAACTATCATTGATTTAACTATCCTCACGGTCTCACTCATGATAAACTACTGAATCCGAAATTCCTTGGCCTTTATAAGCGTATGTGAAACATGATTCGTGATAAAGCCAGGGTCAACTCTAGTCAAAGCAATATACTATCGACTACACACCAAGGGAAGTGAGTTATACGTGCTTAAAATGGTGGCTCATAACGGAATATGCGCTTAATACGCCACTACTTCTGAAGTTGACACTTTCTCTTACTCGTGCAAAGTAAAACAAAGATGAAGTCAATTAACTCGAAAAGATCAAAGATATCATAATTTTTTCGAAATTCTGTCACAATGAATCAAATTCTAAGTGGTGAATCGTGCATCAAAGAGAATCAAGATAATCATGCAATTCATGGAATATACTGCTAAAAAGCTAAGTGACGTTCCTCTACCCCCCCACTTAATCGAAACATTGTCCCCAATATGTAAGATGGAAAATGAAAAACAAAAAGGAACTTAGCTTCGGTTAAGGGCGGAACCAAAGAAGAATCAGACCTTCGTATAAATCATCGGGTTCATGAAAGTAATCCATGAATAATCTGTGCTAAGAATCTCAAACAAACCAAGAAGAATAGCGGTGACAAGAAACTGTATAATAAAATCGCGGCAGTAAAGAGAAAATAAATAACTCTTAAACAAATTAAGCCGACAAAATCGTTATATTATTAATATTCTGCTACATCAACTAGATAGAATAAAATAAAAATAGAAAAATAAAAACAAGAAAAATGGAAAACAACAATACAAAATAAATAAATGCTAGTCATCATCAGAATAACCCTCCTAGTCGTCTCTAGGCTCAAAACCGGGAGGTGGTGCAGAACTCGAGGCGGCGGCGGTGGAAGAGGATGCTCTATGATGAGGGGCAGTCCTAAGTGGCGGGGTAGCAGGCGGAACTCCTAAAAAGTCAATAATCTGATCCATCTTGCTATGTAGACTCGCAATCTCTCGCGAGTGCTCTTCAAGCAAGGCTCTCTGAGTCCTCGGTGCTCCATGCACCAGAGTACGCTCCCTCTTTGCTCTTGCCCATCTCTATACCCCCGAGACTGATTGTGAACTGAGCTGCGGCTCAAGATCTTCCCAATCATCACTGACGAGCATCTTCACCTCGGCCTCCAAAGCAAACATATCAATCATCGGCCCGTATGGTAACAGCTCTCTCTCAGAAGTGGCGGCAAGCTCATGAATACGGCTAAGCATCAAAAGACCGATGTTAATTGGGGCACCCGTATCTGGTGCAACGTGTGTCCTCCACATGTCTCTAAAAATTCAGCTTTATAAACTGATGTTCAGAAATATAAAAATCAATCCTCGGTAATCTGGAGGTTACTTTCGAGATACTGGGGGTATCTCTTCTTTATCTACCTTTGCTGCACTTTTTACTCAACCTTTCTGCTCAATTCTGACCTCAAATTGACTACCCTTCTATTCTTCAATTGTTATTTCCGACTCAAAACCTAACCTACTTCACTAGAATCCGCAACGAGTATAAAAAACCTTTCCACAACCATTCGGTTTCAAGCCTAAGTTTGTGGTAGGACGAAAAAAAGCTCGTCCCTTCATATGGCTACTTTTGTTCAATCCTAGACTACCTAAGGGTTTGAAGAAATAGTTATTAGTTTATAGTCATCAGCTCGACTTTCTTCAGATCTCCGATCAATCAAGGGTTGGAGCCTTAACTCGCCAAACTTTCGCTCCAGAGGCTTGTACCTTCACAGAAACTTTTTGAGCTCTCTTCCTAGTATGCCTCTCTCTCTTAGCTTGTGTGCTAGGTTTGCCTCTATGTAGAGATTTAGACCTTATACTCAAGGACTCTACGTTTTCCACTTTTAACTCAACTCGTTCACTACGCAACACGGAAGGACTATCTTCCGTGAGCATCTTGTTGTGGTCCTTATCTTCTTTCTCTCTCAGCATTAATCTTATAAACTCTTGCTCAACGGTTTCTATGACAACCTCTCTATGCTTATGCCCTTCGATCTCCAAAATTTCCACCTTTCCTGAAGCATACGTCATCTTACAACTCTCCGGTCGGTTTTCTAGGGGTTCTAAAATCTTAAAAGATACAGCATCATTATTCATCCTCAAAGTAATCTCCCCTTTATCAAAATCCATAACCACCCTACTTGTCGCTAAGAAAGGTCTCCCTAACAGAACGGGGGCACTAGGGTCCTCTGGTACGTCTATCACCGTAAAATCAATAGGATATGTGAACCCTCCTGCCTTAATTGTGCATTTCTTAAGCAGACCAGCAGGCATGTCTCTGGTTCTATTTACGAAGGTCATGGTCCTGGTTTGATTCATTACGACCGGAAGCTTGATCCTTTGACAGAGGGAAAAAGGTAGAATATTGCAACTCAAGCCAGAGTCGCAGAGACCTAATCCTACAGATATTCCATTAATAGAAATCGGGAGTCTGAACGTGCCAGGGTCTCCTAACTTTACCATGGTGTCTGAGTCTGGGTAATCCTCAGGCTCAGAAAACAACGTGTCAGGATCCTCTTCAGGATCATCAGAATCATAATCCAAAGACGATATTTCAATTAACTCACAAGGAAACTCACCCGGACGAAACGTGCTATACTCCTTTAAGTCATATTCAGGCTCTTGCTTGATTGCTTTCTCATTTTCCAACCGTTTCTTTATAGCTTCATAATGCTCTCGTGCTTCGGTTCCAGGATACATAGAAATCGGTGTGATGTTCAATATCGTTCTAGGCATATTGTTTGACTTGTTTGCCCTTTTTCAACTCTGAATGGATCGAATTTTTGAAGTGTTCTGATCTTCCTGTAAAAAGACAAAATAAAACAAAGAAAAGGTTAGCAACTTCCGCTTCAGTTGGGTGTGATCCCAACTGTTGAGGACCTACTAACTTTAATCAACAGGGAATAATATAGAATAACAGGAACTGTACAGAAATCGATTTTCTTGGCCTCGGTAACTCGGAGGTTACCTTTGGGAAACTGGCCCTGAATTTTCTCTTTTTGGTAGTTTAACATGTGCAGGTTTGATACAGAACGACTCAAGACTCAAAATAAAATTAAATTAATGAAAAACGAAAACGAAAACGAATTTGGTCATTGACCAACATTAACATAAACGAAAACGAATTTTGTATTCCTCTCCCTCTCCTCACCGATCTACTAACTTGGATTAGTTAATCATTATGTTTACTTCCCCGCATAATTTCCTTAGATTAATCACGATCTTTTAATGATTATTATCATATTTATCAGCTACGGGTGTAATTCCTACTCCTATCCACTCCGACAATGGCAGTAGACAATTTATACGCAAGCTACCCTCCTTAATTGGTCCGTAATAGCTCATACGCATAAAGAACTAGAACTGCCGGTATTGAGCACTAACTCATACCACAAACCCACCTAGACAGCTGTTGACATTGACCAGCACGTTCCTATGGTCTATTCTAGACTATGTCCTAATTAACACTTCACTAACAGTCCTTCATGTTAATTTACGAATTACGAATATTAGATTGGCCAGACCTATTACTCGTTTTAATTATTCTTCCGATCAACGTAGCTGTAGTGAATCCCAGTTTAGGTTTTCTAAAACATGCCTCGGTAAACCGGTATAGACCGCCAGGTTACCGGGGGCGGCTTTTTCTAATTTCTGGATCTACATTGCTCAGTACGATTAAAATAAGTGAATTATGGGGTTGTTAAACATGCAGATTAACTAAAACACATAAATACGAATAGATCTACCATATTGAAGACAAAAAGGAACGTTCAAAGCTTCATACCTTCAACAATGGAGATCTAGCTCGATCTACTCAAGCTAGAGATGATGGAAGAAGGGAGGAAACAGAAAACAACTCTCCAAAGCTCAAAAAAAACTTTATTGCATAATAATTGTAATTAATAAATAAAATTGAAGATTGTATTAATCATCATATGAAAGCTCTCATCATATGCAGCTTTATATAGATACAATAGCCGACTTAAGACTCTCTAAAACCCTAACCGACCTAGATAATGCGGCAGAATCAATTTCGTGTTCCACAAGACGCCGGTTTACCGGACCTAGCCTTTGGGTTATCGGGCCTACTTCTCTTCCTTTTCTTCAGCAGGCTTCTTCTTGGACCTCAATCACTTGGCCCAATATACTTCTGTTGGTCCAGATCCGTTCTCCAATGCTTCAGATTTGGTACATCCTATAAAACATGAAAAACGAGACAAAACAGTACCAAAACATTGGGAAAATAGCATAGATGCAGAATTACAATCCTGGAAGCACTCATATATCATGTAACACTTATTCCACATAATAACGAGCCTATCTATCATCTCTTGAGCAGAATTCGGGGTAAATATATGTATAATTATTGGTACCATTTAGAGCGTTATCACCTCCTCATCATAACTTTCATCATCAGGTCCTTTACCTCTAGGATAGCCATTGTACATTCCAGAATGGCCAGGTTTATCATCATCACAATAGCAATATTTTTCAAACGCGCATGTTGGCATAGGTTGAATATGATTTCGATGCCTTTAGAATCGAACTCTTTAAATAAATTCGACTCTGAAGAGGTCGAATTTCACTACTGTGCCTCGATCGATACGGTGTCGATACATGTAGCATCAATTTTGGACACGACAATATGCTGCTTTCCTTTTATTATACTCACTCTATCCCATTTTAATAGTTGTGTTTGACTTTTCACACGATTAAGAAAAGTGTAACTAATGCTTTAAATCTCATTAAATGATCCAATATGTTTACATTTATGACAAAGTATTACTTAAAGGACATAAATATAAAAAATTATGGATCATCTAATGAGATTAAAAGCATTAATTATATTTTTCTTAATCGTGTGAAAAGTAAAAAATGATTATTAAAATGGGACGGGCAGAGTATATATATATATATATTTACACTAGCAAAATGCACGTGCATTCGGACGCGTTTTGATTAATTAACAATATAATGTTATTTTGCATATATTATTAGGTATATGATAAATCTAGAGGATATGAATACTGGTAAATTAATAATTATTAAAAAGTGATCTCGTTTTTTTTTTCATTTGTATGTTTTTTAAATTGGTGAGGGCATTTTATTTTACTTTTAATACGACTTCACCCTTTACTTGATCGATACACCTATAATTACTTTAAAGACGATTAACATTCTTAATTTACATTCACATTTTTTTTACTTGTATTGATAAAGATAGTTATCTCAATGCTTTGGTAAATCTATGAATCAGAGAGACAACCTCTTTATGCCTTTTGTTATCTAGAGAAAAAGAAGAATATGTTTAACTGAAGGATCTCCCTACTTAATTGTTTGTCATTTAAAGTAAATTTGAACAAGGACTTTTTATGACCAGACAGTTCACATTACTTTTTGTATTTCAATTATTTTCATTTTATCTAACATTTCTTATAATTTGGACACATTTTGTTAGTGTCTTAATAAGGGTAACATAATATGAGGGTTTTTTTCAAATGCTCACGAGTTCGATGTCTAGTGGCATATGTTCTTAGAAATTAAAATCCATAGTTTTGAACTCAAGAGGTTTTCTGAAAGAATTAATGGCGTGTTTAGTGGTATAGTGCAATTCCAAAGATGGTGCAGATTGGGTGCTAGTGGGATGTGCTTGGTACTTTGACTATTAAATAATGGAAATCAAAAAGTGGAGGAGGGTATTAAAATTGATGACGAATTTTTCAACACAGTGCCAATCTGGGTCCAAGTCTAATATTCTTCTGAATTGGGCAACGAGGGATGCAAAAAAGTACATTTATGGGCATATTGGGCATGCATGCAAAGCATAAGTGGTTTTAGGAAGATGTAAGCATGTAAGTTTGTTTGATGTCTTGTAGACCTTCATGGCTCTAAATCTTTAATTCAGGGTATGACGGTTGCCCAAGGCAATGTAGAAAGATGGGTGATAAGCTTAATCCGTCATCGAGCCCGCGGATCCCCAATCGGGTCCGTCCGGCAACCCAAACAGTAATTAGGACCATCGGTCCAACAGGTCCGCACAAACATAAGACGGACAAAGGCCAAGAGCATCCGAAGAAGCCGGGGGCCGGCCAAGCCTTCAACTGGCCACTCTCCTAAGCGCGACACGAAGCAGCCGGGGGCCGGCCAGTCCGCCCTTCATGATTACGAGCCCGTTCAAATAAGTGAACAAGTTATCACATGATGATCAGACAGACTCAGCAAATGGCCAAGTGTTATGTCCGTCCCACATCGAATCCGTCATACCAGCTGTCTAGTTTAATTAGTGTCACCACACACTTCATTATGTCTTATCGTCCTTAGCTTAATCATACATAGTAGCTAGAATATATATAGAGGCTCAATGTAAATCATGAAGGATCCACAATATCATAAAAAGCAAACAACATTCTGCCAATTTGTTGACTATTGAGCTCGCCGTTTATTGCCTTAGTCCGACCACTGCATTTATCTTTACGCCGCCGTGCACCACCGGCAAACACACAATCACACAGCCAGATATCCACCTTATAAACACCGCAAACACCACCGTGATAATTTCGACATTATCAATTATGTAGTTTATAGTTATGGTAAAAATGTAGTAGTTATATACTAATTACAATTTGTATAACGACTAAGGTATATCTTTACGTATTAATTTTTTGAATATTTAAGAAGGTTTATTATTTACGGAAGTGATGGGTAGAGATCAACATATATCGTTGATTAAGAACTTATTTACAAAGATAAAGTGTTACGTACTAATTTTTTTTGAATATTTAAGAAGGTTTGTTATTTACGGAAGTAATGAGTGTAGATCAAAATATATTGTTGATTAAGAACTTATTTACAGAGATAAAAATAGGGTGTAATTGATAATTGAAGGATAAACAAATGAGAAAAAAAACTAAAAATATAATCCTATTAAAATCTTTTTCACCTCATACCTGAACTAAAATACTAAGGGTGTTTGTTAATGAAACCATGGAGAAAATACAATGACACCACACCTCAGATTGAATTAGGTTTAAAAATGGACATTCGACATTTACAAAGTTGAATCTAAAGCTAGCATTCGACTTTCCATATGTCGAACATCATCGGTGCTCCAAAATAGATAGATTCGTTGTGGTGGCATTAACATTCTCAAATACTAATGGGCCACAAATAAGACTCTAGCATTGCTAATATATTATAACATATAGCTCAAAATTATTTTTAAAAAATATTTTAATTTTAATTTTGTGCATTATAAAACTAATAATAAAAGTACTTGTTAACTTAGTGTTAATTTTTAATTTTTTAGCAATACGATATTTATTAACTTATGAATTAATTTTTATTCAAAGAATTTTCATTGAATGTTATTCCCCTTTCCGTTAGATTTTTCCTACATACATGTCAATTTTACTTGAATAAGTATTATTTTTCATTCGAGAATCGCAAATTTTAAGATGATTCGACAACATTTACGACTTAAATAACACCCTAAAAATTCAAGAAAGGGTGTAAATGTAAAAGGGAATTTATTTAATTATTTTCCTTTTTTATATTGACCGAAAAAGAAATATAATTAAAGGGAAATTATTATTTTAACTAAGGGTTTTAATTAATGGGTATTTCAAGGAAACAACTCTTTTTTTTTAGAATCAAAAGGAAATAACTCCCTAAAATCCCATTAATCACACTACGTTGAATTCTGATTAAACAAAGAAAGGGGCAATTCAATTGACAGAGAAAAGGAAGAACGGAAACTTCAATCATGAGACTTAATGGTTGATTATTTGTGCAGACGACAATAGAGGAAATTCATCACCGCGAGAAGACGGTCGTTTCCACGGTTTTCGTTTTCAATACGGTAAACTTTCAATTCTATCCCTAAATCTAGAATTCTTGTGTCCTTGAGAAGAAATATGATTGCGTGGATTAGAGAGTTGCCTAATCGTAGTTCGTTGTTTAATTATCGTAGGTTGCTCGTATAGTGTTTGGTTCAAGAATTCAACCCCTTTTTGCTTTCGTTTTCACTTTCAAATCACTTTTGGATTGCTAAGGTAAGACGGTGTTCTTAAAACGGTTTGTTTGTGTTGTTTGCTGCTGTTTTTCTGAGGAACTATGCAGGTTATTGGGTTGGAATAAGGTTGGGATCGACTTGATTGAAAATGGATTGAATTGGAGTCGAAACAGGCTGTTTTTCAGGTTTCACAATCGTTTTAGTGCGTGCCAAAACACACCAGAAACTTGAGGAAGAGTTCTACTTGCTTTTAGCACGCGCCAAAAGTTCCAGAACAGGATCAAAATGCACAGTTCAGTTTTAGCGTGCACTGAAACGAAACAGAAAGATCATAATGGTTTTAGCGCGTGCCAAAAGGGGTGTTGCGCGTGCTAAAACAGAAGAAGTGAAGGCAGCAGTTCTGGAATGGGTTTTAGCGTGCGCTAAAGGGGTGCATCACGCGCCAAAACACCAATTTCCCCTTATTTCTGATGATTTTTCTTGTACAACTTTTTTTGAATTATGAATGCCTTTGAGGGCAGTATATGATATATACTTTGCAATGTCTAACTTTGACTTCTAGTAGCCTTGGCTCAGCACCACAACTGTGACCCTCTTGCGGGGACAGGGTGGGAGCACTGGAAGGGGCGTTGTTTAAGCCTTGTGGGACATTGACTTCGTAGTCGTTGATCCTTTTACAACGTGCTAAGTAGTGTAACTAGATGTTTAGGACTAGAAGTCCTTAGGAAGCCTTTTATGTGAATGAATCAGATGGTTAGATCTAAACTCGTAAATTACATATATTTGTGTCTAAAAGCTGAAACGTCGATATCATTGGTAAGAGACGTTTTAATGTCAAAGCATGAGACTATTACACATCCAATTGACTTCAGTGTCCTGTGACTAGTGTAACACCCACATGGAGACCTAAGTCCGTGCCCCTAGAGAGGTGCTTACCCTGTCGTGGTGTAGTATCACCATGCAGGGGCGTCTCTGTTCAAATTTAGGCCCGGGGCCAAATATTGTTTTAGGCCCTTCTAAAAAATGGGTAACCAAATTTTTTTCTTGCATCTAGAAAATATCAAACCCTGGTCATGTGTCAAGTTATACTATAAGACTTACCATTAGGGTAATACCTTATTGGTATACAAAATTACAATATATGTATATAGTATTGAGTCAAAATTTTGCGGGGAACTTAAATTCATAGATTTTGGAGGGCTCTGGGCCATGGCCCCCTTGGTCACCCCAAGGGGCGCCCCTATCACCATGCGTAGTGTCCTTTGATATTGATGTAACAACACTACTTGTGCGAGGATGTACTATGTGATATAGTAGATGATGAGTGCGATCTAAATACAACCTATGTGGTAGTGTTTGTAGACCTTTCCCTGTTGTGTGTTATATATTTGTATACATATACATCATGTAGCCGTTTCTTCTACCCCTTACTGAGTATGTATGTACTTACCCCCTTCTCTATTGTCCCCATCCCGAGAAGGTGATTGTCAGGATGATGATGAGTATGGATATGACGACGGAGCTGGTGTTTGAGCTCAAGAAATATTGATGACGTGGACATTTATTTTATGCATTTTATTTCTAGTTGAGAAATAGACATTTATCTTATTCTGTTTCATTTGGGATGTAATAAGTCAAACAACATTTATTTCGTTGTTACGTTTTTTTTTTCTTTCAGTTTTCTTAAACGTTGAATGGGGCTGGTGATCCGTTCTGTTTGTTGTTTGACATTCATTCCGAGTATCTTTAGTTTTAATTTTTTCTGGTTTACTAGACTTATGTATATATTACTTTTGTGATTCATAAAGTTAATATATGTCTGCCAGACGTTCTTTCTGGATAATGACTCGGTATCCGGAACATGGAGTCACATAATGATATCAAATCAATATAAATTCTAGAATTTATCGATGGACCTCCTATTCTTTTAAAGAGAAAAAAATGGTTCAGGACCACAATGGGTGACTCGATGGCTTATACTTAAACAGGTTGGGTCAAGTAAGTTTCAGAAAAAAATGCAAAAAAGAAAAAGTATCAAGCTCGTGCAAAGGTGGAAAAATACAAAGATTTTTACCACTATGTTGCAGCCTGCCAGGCACTCGTTTAATCATTATGAGCATATTTCTTTTTTTTTCTTAAAACTTCCGATATACGAAACCAACTTGTAAGGAAATAAAGCCATTGACGCAGTAAAATTCAAAAATTCGATTTCCTTTTAGCCAAGACATTCTTCGTGAATAAAATAGAAAATCAATAAGAGAAGGAAAGAAACGCTGCCAAACGATATGTAAAAGATGAAAGTTTTTCTTTGGTTGTTGATTTTTCACGATAGCCGTCTACATGTCCGACCTCTAACGATGATCCACACGAACGACTATTCAAAATCTTCCAAGGATTGCCACTCGGAAAGTTTGGACAGATGGATGAGGCGGCGCGTGTGCGCATGTGGTGAACCAAAATCCATCTAGGTCTTCGCTCCCACATGAAAGTGGTTTTACCCCTTGGAGCACAACCCAACGAGAAAACATAGATATTATATTTTGAGCCGGATGTTTCCATATCTATGCCCCGTTGAACATCTTATTGGATGAGAGTAAGAAGACATGATGATCAAGATGAGTTCAATGAGACACACATCAAACACCTTGGAGTGAGAAATTAGTTGAGGCGGTTATAACCGTTTTTTACTTGATTAGCACCTACACAACACCTATATATACTCATGACCAGCACCAGATCATAGTTAGTTGAAATGATAGAAAATTCTGTTGTAATCCTACTGAAAGAAATACGATTGGAACTCTTATTCATGTAACCGTTTTCTTCATGCTAGTATCAATGGAGTTTTTAGTTTTTCTTCAATATTTCTTCATTTTCTGTTTTAGTTTATCAATTCTACATGGTATCAGAGAATACGAAGCTCGTACTAGCATATTTTGCACTTTATCTCTGATTTCTTGGAGGTTCATTCTCCGTTTTGGAGGCCTTTGTTTTTCCGTTTGTTTTATGTGCCTGTTCTTGGAGTTTTAGCCATGGATGCAGCTCAGAACCAGGTGATCTTGCCTAATAGTCCGTTGTATATTCATGCTAGCGAAAATCCTTCACTAGTTTTGGTACATCCTCCCCTGAATAACAAGAATATTCATCATTGGAGTTGGTCAATGAAGAGCCAGTTGATTACGAAGAACAAACTTGGTTTCATAGACGGTTTGTTGCCTAAACCTGCACCTAATGATCCAAATTACCAGGTATGGCAACAATGTAATGTTTTTGTTAGTGCTTAGTTGGTCCATGCTGTAATTCCTTCGATAGCACAAAGTATTATTTTCAAATCCACAGCTTGGGATATTTGGTTGGATCTGGAATCCAGATTTTCAAGATTGGATGTCTTTCGTGTTTCTGATATGTTAGAAGAAGTGCATACTGTAAAATAAGTGAACTAGATGTCACTAGCTATTTTACTAAAGTCAAAACGTTGTGGGATGAGATTGATCTTTTGAGGCCTACACCAGTTTGTAAGTGTGAACCAAATGTACTTTTGATGTTCTTAAAGTTTTTGCTGGATATGCAGAGACAGAAAAGGTTGTTGGGTTCTTGAAAGGATTGAATCCTAAGTATTCCCAGGTCATGACACATGCACAATTGATGCAGCCTGTGCCAGATCTCCACACTGTCTTTGCCACGGCATTAAAACTTGAAGCACAGAAGGATTATACTTTGAATCATTATGTTCAGGCTCAGGTCTTCTACAATAGGTCTTTTAGTCAATCTGGTAATGGTCCTGTTCAAAATCAGCCACAACATATACAAAGGCCCTATGCAAGTTCTGGTAATAGCAATTTCAAGAAAGGAAATCATGGTCAAGATAAAAAGAAGGTTCAGTGTACTTTCTGTGGGTTCACTGGTCACACTGTGGACAAGTGTTATAAGAAACATGGTTTCCCACCAGGTTTTAAGCCAAGAGTCAGGGTGAATATGGTTGAGTCCATATCTGGTTATGGCAGTGATAGTATCATTGATTCTGGTTTTGATATTGGGTCTAATCCTGTGTCCTCTGCATTAGATGATGAGTCTTTCACTTTGAATATAGCATAGTAGAATCAACTCCTCAGGCTGCTGGACACTCACAAATCAGACAAGTTTGATCATGTGGCTAACCATGCAACTGTGTTGACTTCTAATTTTGCTCCTACTCCTGACACAACAGGTATGTCTAAGTCCATTATGTCTTGGATTATAGATTCGGGAGCCACTGATCATATTGTTAATAGGTCAGACATTCTTGTTAATGCCAGGCCTATTGACCATATGAAAGTTGTCTTACCTAATGGTTCTACTGTTACAGTGTCACATATATGGCAGGTTTTGTTGTCTAATAGCTTGATCTTATCTAATGTTTTGTGCTACCCGATTTCAAGTTTAACCTTATATATTTTGCAAAGCTGACTGCTACTCCTGCTCTTTCTATAGTTTTTGTACTTAACAAGTGTTTGATTCAGGAGAAGAGACTTGGGAGTCTGATTGGATCAGCTAGCAAGGCAGGTCTATATGTGCTGGACAGTCCTACTACACAGTTTATACATATTGATCACAAAGTTACTGTTGCTCAAAGTAAAATAGATTGTAGTGATCTTTGGGATTATAGATTAGGACATCTTTCTCATAAAAATTTGACTGATTTACATATTATTTCTAGTTCTGATTTTGAGAACAATGTATGTCACATATGTCATTTGGCAAAATTGAAAAGGAATTCCTTCCCTTTGAGTGTTTCTTCTGTTAATGGTGTTTTTATTTGGTTCATATTGATATATGGGGACCATATAGACAATAGATTGTTCATGCACAATCATATTTTCTCACTATTGTTGATGATTATTCTAGATTTACTTGGATTTTTTTTAATGAAATGCAAGTCAGAAGCTAGAGACCTAGTTAAGTCTTTTTGCCAGTTTGTTTTTGTATAGTTTGATAAACATGTTAAAGTCATAAGAACCGACAATGGCCATGAGTTTACCATGCCAGATTTTTATAAAGAAAAATTTATTATACACCAAACATCTTGTGTTGATACTCCCCAACAAAATGGGATTGTTGAAAGGAAGCATCAACATATCCTTAATGTTGGAAGAGCCTTGAAATTTCAGTCCAATGTACCTCTAAATACTGGGGTTATTGTGTAACACATGCTGTAACCCTCATTAACAGGACACCTTCCCAGTCATAGGTAATAAGACACCATTCCAACTACTGTATGGTAGGAATGCATATATCTTGGTATGCCACAATATACAAAAGGTCATATTATGCTTGATAAGTCCACTAGGGACATTTTTGTTTCTAGGGATGTGAAGTTTTATGAAACTATTTTCCTTTACAAATTATAGACACAGGTACTTCCAGTGGCTCTATGCCCCTACCAGTTCCTTATGTGTCTGGTACAGATGAATCCTTTGAAGGATGTAGGAGCTCAGATCTAAACAAATTAGATCTATGCGCAGCGGATGGATCACGATTCATATATTATAACACATAAACAAATGATCTAATTACTACAAGAGGGTTAAGAAAAACCATACCAATAGTAGGAAGAGAAGCTTTAATCTTAGGACGAGAAGCCTTGATCTTCCAATGTGTTCTCCAAACGGTGGTTGGTGGACACCCTTCTTGATATGAGAACCTCCTTGATATGCAACACCAAGAAAATTTGTAGTTTTTCTTCTTCTAAAACCCAAGACAAGAAATAATTTTTTCTCTTTTTCTTTTGGTGATGGCCGAAATTTTCAAGTGTGTTTTACACTTGGAATAACTCTCCTTTTATAGGAGAGTAAATCATTGGTCTCCAAGTTTTAATTAATTAAATAAATAAATAATTAAATTAAATAAAAAGATATTTTCCTTAATGAATAATTGTGACATGTTATTGACCAATAGGAAATCAAATAACAAGTCATACAACCAATCACATAACAAGAATATCTTTATTTTTTTATAACACAAGAAAATTAATTCTTGTGCTAATTAAGACCAAAATGGCGCCACCCCTAGGGTTTTCTTAGCCCACATAAAATGTCTTTTATATGTATTATATTATTTCACCTAAGTAAATAATATCCATGCATATCAATTAACTGGCCCAGCCAATTAATTATTTCTGAGGCCAAAATAAACAAGAATATAAGCCCGAATTGTAGAAGCCACATTGGGGACCATGGATCTATAACCAGTAGCTCCAATAATTAAATATATTATTCATCGAACAGAATATATATATTAAATTATTAATTCCGGGATTACGCCACCACAAACCCGAAACTGAACACTACCAATTATAGATATATACTTACACTCAACCCATAGAGTAGATAAGCATCCATTGATATAATCACTACATACGGACTAACCCTCCATAGACTGTCCACTCTGTGTGGGATGTCTCCGTAAACCCGACACAGAATATCTTATCCTTATTTACCATTAACCCCTTGATGATCAATTAGTGCACATATCTGACTAGTAGTTAATTAGTCAAATGTGAACTCCGGGATCGATCACTTTGCTAGGGCTAACAAATAAGGGGACTGCCTTTCTACTTCCCACAGGAAGGAACGGATTCCATGTCTATGAAAATCAGAACTACTCACTCATCAGGGGACAGTGCCAATGAGAAGTGATTTGGATCACATATTTAAGTGAACCGTAACTAACACATCAAACACTACCCCGAGACAAGTAGCACCCTGTGATCACCTCAGGATTAAGGTTGATCCATATATGATTATCTAATGATTTAATAAGATTCCTTGATTACAGAATTATATCGATAAATTTAGATTAAATCGGTCTAGTCATATATGAATGCCATCATATATAAATGCCCCACGTAGGTACCCTCTACCGACAGTCCGGATAAGACTATCACACCCTAAGGTGTTCTGGGCACATTATTGGTGTTTTAATCAAGAGACCCTAAACTCTGATTAAGTTCACCACGGGCTAACAGTTTAAGTATATCACCACTAACTCAATCCTCATGTGCATGCCATACACTGAGTTAAGCGGTTACATACTGATATACTTAGGGTTTGCAGTAGTGTATTACTTACAAGCACAAAGCAAGTAATAAGGTGAGATAAATTCTATTATAAAAAACAATTACACAAATTGTCTTTCGGGTACTACACCTAGCAATCTCCCACTTGCATGAAATGACAAGCAATGATTGTTTTTAGAGCACACCATTTCTAATATTATTCACAACACTCTCCCACTTGTTCTAAAAGTAGATGAGACATATCCCTCAATGCTGTACCCTCCAAGCACTCGACTTGGTACACTGATTAGTTTGGTTATCGGCTCGAGATGATCTTTAGCATTGAAACGTCGGCAGTCCATCTAATCAGGCTGTACTCCCACTCAATATGCTTTTTACTTATTGTGACTGAGAAGATCCTTCTAAGCTATCTCTTCACTATTTTCACGATGAAGTGATATCGGCTTATCAGACGTGGAATTACTCCTAGACCAAAAAGGAAATTCTAAGCACTCTGAGTAAATACTGAGCCCGAGATCAACTTAATGATCATCCTTAATCTGACTACAAGTCAGAATCAGTGTAGTCAAACATATTCAAGTTTGCACCTGAATATACAAGCATATGATTCCTCGTTCTCTAAAGATACTTGAGGATGTACTAAACCGCTACTTATTGCTCGAATCCAAGATTCGATTGCAATTGACTCGTGTTAAGCTGACTTGCCCTTATCCCAAAGAGACTCTATCCCATTTTCTCTTTATCCGAAGATTTGGAGAATCATTCCTGAGAGGTAGGGTAGGACTACTCTCGATGAATGTTGCATACGTATATGCATGATCATCTTATTCAATAAGATGGATGGGATAGCCATTGACTCATTCCTATGAATTTGACCGAATTAAATTCTTAGAATATAGTCCATTCTCTCATCTAGAGAATCTTGGCGTGTCAGTTTCTGACATCATATAACACACTCATGCTGTTTCCAACTGTTTCAGTGTTACCTTTCGCGAACACTAATACTACTATTTTACTAATATTGATACCCAGTCTACAAAAGACTTATCAATATTCTGGTCAAGTCCACATATTTTAAAACATGCGACTTTTAATGACCGAGAGGTTCTCTTACATCCACAAAAGACATAAGTCCCGGCAGTCAACCTGCCATTTGTTCTAACCAAGACCCTTCTGTTCTGAATGAATCCAGACTCCGTTTTTCGGCAAGAAAGTCTTAGGGAATCACCCCTATTTTTTGCTTTCTAACGGAATCTAGCAAGGCGGAGTGGTGAGAGAGTTCAAGGTCTGGTTAACTCTCTACTTTTCAGGGAATCACCCCTAGACCACTCAGCTTTGTGCAGAAAGTTAAACTTTCCTATTCATTCGACTCTTTTTCGGCATAGATCCAATTACTCCCACTGGGCCTGAGACACTCAGGTGGTTCAACAAGAGACTGAACAGAACTGGAGTACTAAAACTCCATTCACAGGGATAAGGTTTTCGAACCAACCACTATGATCAGAATCCTATACAGCCCACAAAGAGCCACAGGTTATCAATCACCCTAGAAGATTATAAAGTCCACAAAACCATAATGGGTCAATGGTTAAACCATACTCCCATGCGTTCTAGGTGGATTGATATTCTGATCTAGTAGTAGTTATCAGTGTATTCACCAACAACCGATGTTGTACGTGGCCTGACTAAATCAAATAGTAACTTCCTAGAGTAACCGTACTCCAAGGTCTAAGGTTGTTATCTATGAATTCTTTTAGAAATGGTGTGACAGTCCAACCGTCACTTTCTGATCTCAAAAATCTTATAACCAACCTTCACTCGTCACATTAAGATATTTCACGAATAGTTTTATTCTGTGCGTGTGTGCAAAATCTTCAGTCCTACCTTCAAGCACTAAGTGATAAATGCCTATATTTACGGAAATGGTGTGAACCGAATTCACTCTGTATCCATAAATTCCTGAGCACCTTCTAGGTAGACTTCTCGGTTTACATAATAATGTTAACCGTTATTTTGCAACAATATCTTAACCGAGTTAAGCAGTGTATTGTAGCACATAATTAACTATGCAAGGCGAGGCTACGGTTTCTTCCTCAGTCAAAACACTCCACTTGAAGGCAGGCCGAGCATCAGTCCAAAGACTATGCGATAGCCTTTTTTGAGCATGGAATACTCTATTCTCTGCTAAAATCAGAGACTCCTCCTCCTATTCTTTCGATAAACTAACCAGCGTTTTGAGTAGTTATCAGACAAAATGTCACTATTCAAAATCTCCCACTAGCTTGTATCTCTCACTAGACCCCAAAGGTCATTATGAACAAGCTATGTTACCTCTTCAAATCTATTACCCTATCCCGATTGAAAGGAAACTTAGTCATTGTTCCTTTGAGATAGTGTTCCTAGACTGGAGATAGGAATCACCCTTAGCCACTCGTCAGGTCTTATCTCAAGGATATATGCACTAATTAATAGATATTGAAGGGTCATTTATCTTAATATGGAAAACTTTTACATTTAATAGTTTTAGATGTGTTACACATACCTATTCAGCTTTTCTTAGTGGTTCTGTCTTTATCAAAAAAAAGTCCGAGTCTTAGATTCGTACTACAAATGTCATCTTCACTTTGTTTAAGGCAACTATAGTATCGAGATGAAAGTGAATCCATTTGTTTCAATGAATCTGTAAACAGAAAAATAAATTTTTCTGTGATATTCAAGGATAGAATCCGAAATTCATTTCCTTATATCACTCCGACTATTCTAGCTGAAATTACTGCCCGTTGTCTATTAATTGTTAATGCACAGCTTCCTTGTTCCTCCAAAGAACTAAGCTACCGAGTCAAGTTACTCGGTTTAAGGAAGTCGCTAAGGATTCATTGGTTAAGTGATCCGAAATCACTTTCCTTATCCTATACCTTCTTTAATTAATGTTTCGGTTTAGCCTTAAAACTTTAGTTAAGATGATTAACACTTATAGGCATTCTTTCCCATTCTTAACTTTCCTTAAAAGGAAATAGTCTTGAACTAGCAGTTCAATTGAGTAGACACTACTCGTGAACTGTGTGATGTCTACTGAAAGTGTTACATAGTTGGACTAATTTTCTAATAAATCAGAAAAACATAAGATAAAAGGTCCCACTAGTTTATCGGTTCCAAATACCGTCTAACTAGCGACAATATAATTTATGATT
The DNA here is from genome assembly GCA_024500145.1 of Gentiana dahurica var. dahurica. NCBI lineage: Eukaryota > Viridiplantae > Streptophyta > Magnoliopsida > Gentianales > Gentianaceae > Gentiana > Gentiana dahurica. The sequence goes on along the minus strand of CM044907.1, from coordinate 22,324,963 downwards.
CTCCAATTTTTCTATTAGAAAATTTCTCGTGTAGACACTACACAATTAAAATTCACTAGAAGAATTTTATCGTCCCAATCATCTTTCAAACTAACTACAGTCGTCTCTCGTTTAACACGAGTGACAGTAGTGACATACTTGATTACGTCACTCATGTCTTGAAGGCTCAAGAGAAATATCTCTTCCAAAAAATTAATTGCATGTAAGATTAATAAGCACAACGTTCTAGTTACTAACCACTTTTAACGAAGTCGTTACTAGTCAATTTAAAACATACATTAGCAGTCTAGTACCTTAGAGAGATAATTAAAAAGTTGTAAATAAAATTGACAGAAAATAAATCCAAATTATACACTACTAATTGATTTTAGAAACTATAAACTAAGTACTTATGGTCTATCCTACCGTTCCAAGGACTTAATCTCTTACCTCATTGCCGCCTTAGGGTAGGTCAAAGAGGTTTCGATTAATATTGAAGATCAAATTGAGAATCGAACATCTCATTTGTGATCGTCAACCACCTATCCTTTTTCAGCCAAGGTATTACCAAAATACCCTTTATGAGTGTGACCTACTGTTTTAGATTTTTAGGTAGACCCCGAGTGTGCCGCCTTAGGGTCGGTCAGTGACTCGGCGAGTACCCAAAATCCTATCCTTTTGGAGACCAAGCCTTGAATTTTGATAGCGGTGAAGGTTTTCCTTAGGGGGCCGAAATCAAAGCCGGCATGAGGCGTCACCATTCTCTCACGGTGCTTGAGTCAACAGTAGAGGCTGTGGGGTCGGCTGTCGCATCTCCCGCTCCCACTCAATATTTTGAAAAAGTGGTGGGTTTATTGATTTCGTTTTTGGACTTGATGTATCTTTAAGGAATAATAAATCATGGGCCCGAATGGTGTCGGTTATGTGGGCTAGCCCACCCGACCTATTCGTTGGAACATATGTGGCCGTCGGACGGGTCAAGCCTAGTGGAGCTCCGTTTAGCCGTAGTGGCTCGTCGGATGGCTCAGCCTTGCCGGACCCCCGTTCAAATGCCACACGTGGAGGGTTAAGTTGATCGAGCCGTGGCTCAGTTGACCACCCAACCATGGTTTGACCATTTTCGAACCATATTCTCCCATAATTGTCCAATCCCTTAACATCAAACTTTCACGTAGTCACTATGGACAAAAACAAAATCTCGTCTAGGTAAGGTGGAATTCACCGAGAATCCAACACCTTAACCACGAGGTTTCGAGATTTTACTCCCTATGCTTTCGCAGAGTGGGATTAACCGAGAATCCATCACCCAACCTCGACGATTGACAAAACCCGTGATCCTCGGTTTTTACCCTAATTAGTTTCTAATTAATATCAAACAATTAATTAAAACTAATTGCGTGTTGTATACAAGCCTAACTAATTCCTCGAATTAATTTCTACATGTATGCATATGGAGTGGAATTCATGATATGATGCATGTCATGGCTCTGCTACCACATGAAGGATGTAGGAGCTCAGATCTAAACAAATTAGATCTATGCGCAGCGGATGGATCACGATTCATATATTATAACACATAAACAAAGGATCTAATTACTACAAGGGGGTTAAGAAAAACCGTACCAATAATAGGAAGAGAAGCTTTGATCTTAGGACGAGTAGCCTTGATCTTCCAATGTGTTCTCCAGATGGTGGTTGGTGGACACCCTTCTTGATATGAGAACCTCCTTGATATGCAACACCAATAAAATTTCTAGTTTTTCTTCTTCTAAAACCCAAGACAAGAAAACTAATTTTTTTCTCTTTTTCTTTCGGTGATGGCCGAAATTTTCAAGTGTGTTTTACACTTGGAATAGCTCTCCTTTTATAGGAGAGTAAATCCTTGGTCTCCAAGTTTTAATTAATTAAATAACTAAATAATTAAATTAAATAAAAAGATATTTTCTTTAATGAATAATTGTGACATGTTATTGACCAATAGGAAATCAAATAACAAGTTATACAACCAATCACATAACAAGAATATCTTTTATTTTCCATAACATAAGGAAATTAATTCTTGTGCTAATTAAGACCAAAATGGCGCCACCCCTAGGTTTTTTTAGCCGACATAAAATGTATTTTGTGTGTATTATATTATTAAGCCCAAGTAAATAATAGACATGCATATCAATTAACTGGCCCAGCCAATTAATTATTTCTGAGGCCCAAATAAACAAGAATATAAGCCCGAATAATAGAAGCCACATTGGGGACCATGGACCTATAAGCAGTAGCTCCAACAATTAAATATATTATTCATCGAACATAATATATATATTAAATTATTAATTCCAAGATTACGCCACCATAAACCCGAAACTGAACTCTACCAATTATAGATATATACTTACACTCAACTCATCGAGTAGATAAGCGTCCATTGATATAATCACTACATACGGACTAACCCTCCATAGACTGTCCACTCTGTGTGGGATGTCTCCGTAAACCCGACACAGAATATCTTATCCTTATTTACCATTAACCCCCTGATGATCAATTAGTGCACATATCTGACTAGTAGCTAATTAGTCCAATGTGAACTCCCGGGATCGATCACTTTCTTAGGGCTAACAAATAAGGGGACTGTCTCTCTACTTCCCGCAGGAAGGAATGGATTCCATGTATGTGAAAATCAGAACTACTCACTCATTAGGGGCCTGTGCCAATGAGAAGTGATTTGGAACACATATTTAAGTGAACCGTAACTAACACATCAAACACTACCCTGAGACAAGTAGCACCCTGTGATCACCTCAAGATTAAGGTTGATCCATATATGATCATCTAATGATTAATAAGCTTCCTTGATTACGGAATTATATCGAGAAATTCAGATTAAATCGGTCCAGTCCTATATGAATGCCATCATATATAAATGCCCCACGTAGGTACCATCTACCGACAGTCCGGATAAGACTATCACACCCTAACGTGTTCTGGGCGCATTATTGGTGTTTTAATCAAGAGATCCTAAACTCTGATTAAGTTCACCACGGACTAACAGTTTAAGTATATCACCACTAACTCAATCCTCATGTGCATGCCATACACTGAGTTAAGCGGTTACATATTGATATACTTAGGGTTTGCATCAGTGTATTACTTACAAGCACAAAGCAAGTAATAAGGTGAGATAAATTCTGTTATAAAAAACAATTACACAAATTGTCTTTTGGGCACTACACCTAGCATTCTTGTCTCCACCTAATGATAATGAGGATTCCCCAAATCCTGATGCTGATATGCCTGATCCTCCTATATATGATAGTGATGCTGTTACACTACAACAAGTACAGCAACAACCATCAGTCAGGAGGTCTACAAGAACCAGACATCAACCTTCATACTTGACAGAATTTGTCTGTCCAAAGACAGAGTCCCAACATACAATCAACAATGTCCTAAGCTACCAACATTTAGCTAATGGCTACAAGAGATTTGTCTGTTTGATAGATGCTATAATAGAACCAAAGACCTACAACCAAGCCATATTAAGCATGAATGCTGGAAGGAAGCAATGCCAAAAGAGCTGGATGCCTTACAAGCCACAAATTCATGGCGGGTTGTAACTCTACTTACTAGAAAAAGGAAAATAGGCTGCAAATGGATGTATAAGGTCAAGTATCCTGCAGATGGCTCAATTGAGAGATACAAAGCAAGGCTAGTTGCTAAAGGATATACACAAACATATGGCATAGATTATGAGGAGACATTCTCACCTGTTGCCAAAGTCACCATAATTAGAACATTGTTAGCTCTGGCTGCATCACAGAATTGGCATATCCACCAGATGGATGTAAACAATGCCTTCCTCCATGGTGATCTTGATGAAGTGGTCTACATGGATTTGCCACTAGGGTTTCATTCTGATATACCTAATCCAGCTTGCAAACTCACAAAGTCTTTATATTGCCTAAAACAAGCTAGTAGACAATGGAACACAAAACTCACCTCAGGTCTAGTAGATATTGGCTTCAAACAGTGAAAACATGATCATAGCATGTTTACTAAGGGAGAAGGAGATACTTTCATAGCATTACTAGTTTATGTGGATGGCATTATAGCTGCAAGTGCATCTATGACACCAATCAATGAAGTCAATCAAGTGTTGCACACCAGATTCCAAATCAAGGACATTGGAGCATTAAGATATTTTCTAGGAGTTTAGGTAGCTAGAACAGAGCAAGGTATCTCTATTAATCAAAGGAAATATGCCCTAAACCTATTAGATGAATATGGTTTTACAGAAGCAAAACCAGTCAACACGCCCCTCAATTCTAAACAAAAGTTATATGCATGAGACTCTGAATTACTTTCTGACAACACAACATACAAAACCTTAGTAGGAAAGATCATATACCTATCCTTCACAAGGCCATATATCACTTTTGCAGTACAGCAATTATGCCAATATCTGTCAAACCCTACTGTGAATCATATGCAAGCTGCACATAGGATGCTCAGGTACATCAAAAGGAATCGTGCTCAAGGATTATTCTTTCCTGCACAAAATAAACTAGACCTAAAAGGGTACACAGATTCAGATTGGGTAGGCTGTGAAGACTCCAGAAAATCCATCTCTGGATACATCATGTTCCTAAGGACGGCCCCTATTTCATCGAAGCAAAGAAACAGACAACAATAGCAAAAAGTTCATCAGAAGCAAGCAATGCCAAGTGCCACATGTGAATTACAATGGTTGGTCTATATCATGAAAGACTTACACATTCCAGTTCCCTTACCAATCCTACTGTTTTGTGATAATGCAAGTGCAATACACATGGCCAAGAACCCTATCTTTCATGAAAGGACAAAGCACATTGAGTTGGATTGCCATATTACAGGAGACAATGTACAGTCAGGTTTTCTAAAACTGATGCTAGTCAGGACACACTCTCAATTAGCATGTATCCTCACAAAAGCACTGATAGGAACGTATTCCCAGTTTATGCCATCCTCTACACCTACTCTTCCTTTGGATGAGAGTAAGAAGACATGATGACCAAGATGTTCAAGTTTCATGACATTCAGCTTGAGGGGGGCTATTGGATGAGAGTAAGAAGACATGATGATCAAGATGAGTTCATTGAGACACACATCAAACACCTTGGAGTGAGAAATTAGTTGAGGCGGTTATAACCGTTTCTTACTTGATCAGCACCTACACAACACCTATATATACTCATGAGCAGCACCAGATCATAGTCAGTTGAAATGATAGAAAATTCTCCTACTGAAAGAAATACGATTGGAACTCTTATTCATGTAACCGTTTTCTTCATGCTAGTATCAATGAAGTTTTTAGTTTTTCTTAAATCTTTCTTCATTTTTCTGTTTTAGTTTATCAATTCTACACATCTATGAATAAAAAAACATAAGGGGGTGGCCGGCCCAACACATACATACCCATCGCAAAAATTCAAATAAGCTTCACATTAATTCCAACAAAAAGAGACAACAGTGCATTAAAATAAAACACAAGTAACATCATGTTTTTATTTTTGAGGGAACAAGAAACATCAAGTAACCAATAGTATTGTCTTACTGTTGACATGTTTTATTTTGCAAAGATAAAGACAAAGACAAAGACGAAGGCAGAGACACAGCCAAACTTAGGTAAAGAGTTAGCAATCCCCATAATTTTGATTCTCAACATATTGAAATTGCATCTCAGAAATTTCACTCGTCTCGGCTCGCTTGTTACTCCTCCTCATCATAACTTTCATCATCAGGTCCTTTTGTGATACCCCGTAAATTCACGAAAGGGCATTTATGTCATTTTTCAAGTATTTATCGAGTATCGTATTTTTCTCGAACAATTAAGTATATTTTAGTGATATATTAAAAGATTATATCATCATGGAACTAATATAACACATTAGATTTGTCATGTAACACATCATCATGTATCATTTCATCAACACCTCACCCATCAACACCCAACCCTTTAACACCTCACCATTGACACTCTTCTTACACCACATCTTGCCACATTTCACTCTCTTCACCTTGCCACCTCTTGTAACACCTCGCACCCCCACCCATCAAACCTACACCTACACCTTCCACCTCACCACACCCCAAACACTTCCACCTAGCAATTGTCTACAACCTCCACCTCATATGCAAGTTTTCTCTACACATCCCACTACCCCAAACTTATACACAAAACTTCTCCAACATTTTTGCCATCATTTCCATAAACTCTTGCATTCCTCCATTTCACCACTTCCTCATTGATCCTACACAATCTAATAGCAAGAAAAATATCCCCACAAACACTTCATCATTTCATCTACAATACACCAAAACTCTACCATCTTTCTTTGTTTATCTACTTTTCTTCCAACACTTTCATTTCTCTACATACTCCACCACCCTCAAACATCATTAAATATCACACCTTTCCTTCATACTTGCATGTTCTAAATAAGAAGAAGAAAAGAAAGAGAAAAGGATTTAAGGAGGAAGAAGAAGGAATTCTTCATTTAACTTACTATCTACTTGGGTTTGTATATTGTGTTGGACAATCTTATTCATAAACGAAAGAAAAAATTACAAAGAAACGAATACCAAACAAATGCGAATTACAATTGCAAAGAAAACAGAAAAGGATATATGATCCGAGCCCTGTGTTGCACACAGTTTCCTTAAGACTAATTCGTCCCCTCACTTTCGTGTGCCGTGAGCTTCAGCAGGACGTTAATCTCCCAGGATGGAACGGATAGCAATGACAGGAAGCACAACGCCTTCAATTGCTTAAGAATCTTGTAGTTTGAACTCTCAGTTTTCATATAGAAAAGAAGTAAGAAGAAGCAGATTGCTGGTTTTCTTGTATTATCTCATGAAGAACTCTGTTTATATAGGCTTTATTCTGTAGAGGATGTTAAAAAAACAGATGGAATTCGAAGTGGAACAGCCTCAGCTTCATGTTGCAAAACCGAACCTTCACTGGGAGCCTATGAATCGAGTTGCATTCGTGTCCGCAGGACGCACGCTTGCACACAAGTTCAAGCTGAAATCCATCCGGATTTGCACCCCCCCTGCGCCCGCGTAGAGAGCGGTGTATAAAGTTGGTAAATTCTTACCACTACACTAAAGCAACATCATATATATATTGGCTCTTTTCCTTTCTTCCTTCCAATGTGGGAGAAATTGGTTTCTCCAATTTTCCCTTTAATACTAACACTTTCCATTCACCACTTAGGCCCAATAGGCCCAATATGACATATCATTTAAAATATCCATTCTAACCATCATTTTCCAACATTGTTCATATCTAAAGTATCATAAAAAAGAAGTCTACACCTTGAGCCAAGAATATCATCTTTTGGGGTTTTGGAGAAGAAGCTTGGAGCTTTTTGGAATTTCTTCACACTAGGAGTTTGGAATCAAATTTGGATTTTGGATTGGAACTTTCATTGAAGTGCTTTGAGTCTTCTATTGAATCCATCTTGCATTAATTCTTGTTTTGTAGATGTTGAAATATGTATTATAGACCTTATATCTTGATTATAGACTTTACACCTTGTTTTAGACCTTGGAAATCATGTTCTTGGACTTGGTAGAGGAATTTAGAGACTTTGCATGTGTAGGATGTTTTTCCTTGAACTTGAGCCTTAAATCTTGTTGTAATCTTTAATTCATGATTTAAAGCTTATATATTATGTTTAGACATGTTTTAGGAAAGCTTTGGATGAGTTTTGCGTGATGCATGTGTGAGATTTCCCTTAGAAATGACCCTAGAAAAGTTATAGATTTTTGGCTATATAGGGTGCTCAGGCGTATGCTTGGAGGAGACAAGCACACACTTGTCATGAAATGAGAGTTCAAGAGCACGCCTGTGTAAGGAAAGCACACTCCTGGCCTGAGCGGAGAACTCAAGCGCATGCTTGCTAAGCACAAGTGCACTCCTATAGCCTGTTTTGTGTGAAAAATGTATTTTTGACCCCTTTTGAGCATGTTTTATCGTAGATTCCTTTTGTGGATCGTTGCAAAGTTAAATGTGAGTGTTCTAGTGGCATTGGCTCCGCACCGTTACTTATGGGAGCATTGGAACACGAAACGTTTGGCCTTACGAGGTGTTGTTCCGGAATGGCAACACCATACTTGTTATATGGCGAAGTTAGGGGTGCGGTTTCTAGTGGACTTGGCTCAGCACCTTGTGTAGACCCTCTGCGGGGAGAAACTCGGGATGATTAGAAACCTTATACCTTAGCCTCGTGGATATTGGATTAGAATCCGGTATTTCTGTGACACGTGCTAGGTAGCGTAACATAGAGTTGTCTAAGGTCCAGTAGTCCATAGTAGCCTTTTTATGTGCAATGAACTTAGGTGGTTAGTATAAATGCTTAAATACGTATTTGTGAGTCTAAAAGATAAAGCATACTAGCCCTTGGTGAGGCACGTTTCCTTTTCGCAACCAGGAGTCGGACTCCACTTGATCCCTGATCATGCCATATGTGGGGTTGAATATGTCGTGGTGCATTCTCACCATGCAAAGTACCCTTGGACTTTTATGCAGCACATAACCTTGCCTTGTTGAGTTTTACTAGCCGGGCTAGTAGAGAGAAGTGAGATGTTGAACATACGTGGCTAGTTTGTTACATTCACATTGTTGATATCTCGTGTTGTGATATTGTTGAATCTATCTATTTGTTGTTGTTGGATTCAATGCTTCTACTCCTTACTAAGTACATGTTTACTCACCCCCTCGTTATATTGTTCCCACCCCAAGAAGGTGTTGCAGGTTTTGTATTTTCTTGCGAATGCTTCGAGGAATGACCTCAGGATGCTTCGGAAGTGCTTTGTTGATGTTGTTCTCTTTTCAATTAGGTAATAGTTTGAGCTATCTCGTTTTAAGAGACTGTTGAATCTTGTAGAAAGTTGAACTTGTGGAATATCGTTGAACTCTCGGACTTTAAATGTTGTAAAGGACTCGACATTTGGTTTTTCCTATTCTACCCCTAGCTTAGTATGTTTTTCCCGAGTCTTTTTAATTTCCGCAATTATACTCTGATGACGTATATGTAAGGCTTACCTATATAATTTGATATAAATTTAAGTTATATACGTGTCGGGCATTCTTTTCCAGATAAAGACTTGATGTCTTGAAACGGGGCATCACACATTTAGCTGGTTTATTGTAGCAATCGTAAGTTCCAGAATTGCCGGGTTTATCATCTTCACAATTGCAATATTTTTCAAACGTGCATGTTGGATCCTGTTTTGTGCAGTAATCATATTCACAACCGTATTGTGTTAGAGATCTCATTCCCTTCTTCAATCTTTTAGCCTCCACCACTCCACCTACCATTAATTACTATTATTAACATGCAGTATGTATGAACATACATATACTGAGGTGGACTTATAGAGAGGCAAAGGGGCTCGTGCCCCCTTAAATTTTCTAAAAAATGGTTATACCCGAAGTATTACAATGCGAAAATAAAAATAAAGAACAGAAAAGATAAAGACCAATTTATTATAATCTGGACCGACGACAAACAGAAAGGAAAAACAAAACGGAAAACAACAAGGATATGTAACCGGGACGAGCTAATCTCTGTCCTTAAGACAATTATGCCCCGGCAGTACCCACGGTTTAGAACTTGTCTCCCAGGATAACCCAATTACCTGTTCAGAATTGAGGTACTTCAGCTTCTGAACTCAACGAACTCTTGGTGCTTCAGAATCTCTTCAACTAAAAATGCAAGTGTGTAAGTGATTTGTGTTGTCATTCAGTCCCATTCCTATTGCAAGAGAGGACCCTATATATAGGAGGAAGGAGCAGCCTTGAAGTGTGTGATTTGATGGCCACTAAACCATCAGGTTAAAACTGCTCTTGTATTAAAGCCATATGAGCTGAATCGAACTCAAACTCGAACTGAACCTGACTCATACTCTCAGCTCGAATCTGATTTATTGGACTTGGATAATATCCAGATAAATACTAACATATTACATACATGAAATTAATTAATATCATAGAAATTACTCCTAGAAATCCAAACTAACCAAGTTATTATAGCTATCAAACTTGTTTGAACACAGTTATAATCTTGAGGGACTGATGTGTAATATCTAGAAGTATAGCATCTATCCTAGATATGGTGTACACGTAGCATGCCTTGGTTGAACCAAGTGGCCTATCTTATCTCTATATGTAACAATCTCATGACTCAATGGAATAATAACAAAAACATTATCCAACATTCAATTTCTAAGTTGGTATCGGAGCTTCTTCCCCTCCGGCCATGGCAGCCACAGGGAGCACTGCTCCGGCAGGAAGCACACAACCGGCTCCTACTACACCTAGTTCGACCCCAGCTAAACAATTCACTCTGGGGAGCTATTCTACTGTCACCGTTCCTCCATTAAGCACTTTATCATCACCTTCTCCGACCATCACCATCATCACTTCCGGTCACTACACATGAACCACCGTTCGGAGGAAATCTCACTAAAGTTTCACCGTCAAACTTAACCGCCATAACTATCTGCTCTGGAAATATTCCATTCTTCCAGTCATTCGTGGTCATCATCTTGAAGGTCATGTGTTTGGTACCAAACCCAAACCCCCAGAATTTGTTTATGCAACTGGTACCTCAACTGATGCTCTTCCGATCAAGAATCCTGCATTTGATGAATGATGGCTGTTGATAATCTTCTTCTTGGCTGGTTATTGGGATCTATGACTGAGCAGGCCTTACTTGAAGTTGTTGGCTACTCCACTGCAGCTGAGGTGTGGCACACACTCGAATTTTTTTTAATAGCCAGGCTGAGTCTCGAATCCTTGAACTTAAGGATGCCTTGACAAGAACAGAGAAGGGTGCTCGCCCAATGGCTGATTATTTGGCACTTATGAAGAGCCATTCTGATGGTCTTGCCTCTGCTGGCTATCTTGTGTCTCAATCTGAGCTCATACTTGCTACATTGGGTGGATTGACTAGAGAGTATGAATCTATGATTGTTAACATCACATCTCGAGTTGCATCTCGATCTTGGCCAGAAGTCCAAGCCCAATTGCTGAATGTTTGCTTGCTAGATTCAACCCAACTCCTGCTCTAGATCTTTCTCAATCAAGTGCCAATATAGCTCAGGTATATCAAGGAGGAGGTAGAGGATCCAGAGCTCCCATGAACAACAGAGGAAGAGGACAACATGGGTCAGGAAGGGGAGGTCGATCCGGAGGTGGGGGGAGATCCAACCATGGCAGGACATCCTCAAACAATGGGCCAAAACCTACTTGTCAGATCTGTGTCAAAGCTGGACACATAGCCTCTAAATGTTGGAACAGATTTGAGTCTAGTTATAGTCCTCAAATCAACAAAAACAATGCCTCTGGTCAGAATGGAAATAGGCAAGCTGCTGCCTACATTGCTTCCCCAGAAATGGTAGGAGATCCTAGCTGGTATGCTGATTCTAGAGCAACTAACCATGTCACATCAGAGTTGAGTCACCTGCAAAACAAGACTGAATATGATGATAAAGCAACACTCACTGTTGGTAATGGATGTAAAATGCATATTGCACACACTGGTCATTCTATTATCTCACCCAATGTGCATCTGAAAAACATCCTTCATGTCCCACAAATTACTAAGAATTTACTAAGCATTTCCAGTTTGACTTCTGACAATAATGTGTTTGTTGAATTCCATGGTTCCAAATGTTTTGGGAAGGACAAAGCCTCAGGGAAAGTACTTCTGGAAGAAGCACTGCACAATGGTCTGTATCAGATGCACCCCCATTTCAGTGACATCAAGCCCAATACCATGAGTTCCCTTCAATCCAACTCTGTCTGTTCTACTGCTTTTACTGCTTTTGTTGTCTCTAGTGAGACTGATCCTGATGTATGGCATAGAAGACTAGGACACCATAGTGTCAGGATTTTGAATAAAATTGTATCTGCTCATGATTTGAAAGTTAATGGAACTGTGTCCTTTTGTGATTCCTGTCAGTTTGGCAAGTTGCATGCTACTCCCCTTACTCCCTCTCTCAGTCATGCCACATCTGTGTTAGACTTAATACATACAGATATTTGGGGACATGCTCGCATACAATCTAATTCTGGTTTTGTTTACTACATTCCCTTTATAGATGACTACAGCAGGTTCACCTGGCTATACCCTATCAAACATAAATCAGATGCCCTAGACAAATTTATTCAGTTTAATAAACTTGTTGAAAATCTGTTTAGTACTACCATTAAAACTGTCCAATCAGACTGGGGAGAGGAATATAGGAACTGTGAATCATTCTTGGCCATTCATGGCATCACATTTAGACACTTATGTCCCTATGTTCATGAACAAAATGGCCGGCCAGAGAAAAACCACATGCACATTGTAGAGACGGGCCTTACTCTCCTTGCCCAGGCATCTTTGCCTCTCAAATATTGGGTTGATAGTTTCCTCCATGCTGTGTCTATCATTAATATTCTCCCTACTCCTGTCCATAACTATAAATCATCCTATGAAGTTCTGTATCACAAAAGCCTGATTAAAACTTTTGGATGCACTTGCTATCCATATCTGAGGCCCTATCACACACAGAAAGTTCAATACCACACTCAAAAATGTGTCTATCTGGGTCTGAGTCACACTCATAAGGGTCACAAGTGTCTAAGTAGTACTGGTAGGGTTTACACAACCATACATGTTAAATTCAATGAACTAGAGTTCCCTTACAAAACCTTGCACCCTCACAGTCATGCCACCAGTCCATCTATGGCTGATTTGTCTATCTCTTATCCCAGCTTCAGTCTTCCTACAGGTTCCAATATGCAGCAGCTTCCTCCAGAAGCACAGTCCAATGCCACATCTTATTGACAGTCCTGTGCATCACCTGGACACACCTGTGCATTCCCATGCATCTATACATTCCCCTGCACCTGTGTCTCCTTCTCCACCTCCTGCTAATAATGCAACACAAGATTCTTCACCCTCTACTGCCTTATACGTGTCTCCACCAAAACATCAGATGTTCAGCTTTAACACAGAGCTGACTGATGGTATTCTGGAACCTGAATCTGTGGCACAAGATGTTGGAGACCCTAAATGACATACAGCTATGAAAGAAGAGTTTCAAGCCCTGTGTGACAATCATACTTGGGATCTTGTACTAATTGAGGTCAAGTTAAATTATTAACTCGATGCCTAAATAACCACTAGCAAGTGAACTAGATTCAATCGCAGTATAGCTAGATAGAGTCGAGGTCGATCCCACAGAGAATCAATTTGTGGATCCTAACTTAAATAGTCAACCTATTTATTTCGTTTGACAAAGACGGTCTATGACCAACATAGGATACGAGAAAAGAAAGACACACTCAAACAAATAACATGTAAACAAATAACGTAATCAACTGCCCAATTATAACCGTAATCATTTGGACCTAGACAATTTATATAACAATGAGACTTATCAACTATTAATCCGTTCATATCTATTTATATTGGCTACGGGAATCATCCTCTAAAACTTGACGTAGCACCGGTAGGTCACTAGATCACTGTGATATTGTTACGTAACTTCGCCTTTTAAGTGCCTCCATCTCATATAACTCACACGCTTACGACTCTAAGGATGCTGATATTAACCGTACACCTCGTCTAGGCAACATTCCTATGGTTAGGCGTACTTCCTAAATGATCACTCAAACTCTCGTCCAACTAACAATTACCAAGTCATAGTCTCATGCTAGTTTACGACCTACGTATAAACAGGTGCGCGCTATTCCCTAATATAAACCTACCTAGATAACGATGAACGTCCGTGAAGATCAATTCATAAGCCCACCTAAGCGTTTTATATTGGTATTTCCTTTTTACACGTTTTAATTAAATCAAGCGAGTGATGTAGCCATAGCCATACCTACTGAGATAACAGATTCAATTAAGCTAACCTAATCATAAAGACGTGACTGATTAACAGATGAAACAGGGTAAGAGGCTCTCGGTCGACCGTATAGAGACTCTCGGTCGACCGTATAGAGACACTCGGTCGACCGAGTGACATCTCTGAAAGTATAGTGAATCATCAGGACATTATATAAATTAATCTAAATACACGTAAACTAAACACGTAGATTCATCCATAGATCATAGGAAGAGGACGTAGGGTATGAGATCCTCATAGACAAGGCATCACCACCTCCCTAACGTCATAGCCTAGATCTACATCTTCTAGATATGAATAACTACTCAAACAATCAAAGCATAATTGGGAAATTGATTACTAAAAGAAAACAAGAAGAAAAACTAGGGCTTACATGATTGCACCCCAGCTCCTTCACAAGCCTAATGAATCCTTATTTGCTTATATGTAAATATGAATTGATATTGGTGTATATATGTGTGTTCTAAAAAATACAAAGACTTGTGTTTATATAGAGCTACAGCCGACTTAAGAAAACCGACTTAAATGCCGACACTATTGAACCCTAACCGCCTCAAACAATGTGCCGGACTGCTGCTGGGCTTCAGGCCCACTCGGTCGACCGAATGCATAGGCTCGGTCGACCGAGCCTTATATGCTTCTGGGCTTCTGTCTTTTTATGCATTGGGCTTTCTGAACTTGTCTGCAATCCATTAAAGCTTCTCCGATGTCCATCCTTGTGCTCCCCAATGAGTTACTACAAATATAGCATGAAATACAGTCTGTAACATCAAATAATATAATAAAACCTCCAAATACATAATAACGAATCGTCACTCTCGGCATATGCAACTTAAGCGTATTACGACTTATTATTACTCTATTATAGCTCCTTTAAACTAGAATCGGGGATAAAGATCATAGAATAACGGGCACAAAATGGCCGTTATCAACTACCCCCCACTTAGCCTTTGATCGTCCCGATCAAAATATCAATAAGTCATTCCCCATAAACTACTTTCCGGTGGTCACAGTATACTGACACAAGAAACTAGAATCAACTCATACCCTCTATGCTCATCAGATATCCGTTATCCACTATTCATCATGAATCGATGTGTTGTGTGCATGTGCATTGAGTTTTAAATATTCATAGCAAGATTAGAGTTTATGCAAAATTTATAGTCTTAACCTACCAACTTCAGTATTCCCTACTTCTTAAGCCGTTTAATTGTTGAAGCACTAGAATAATAAGAAAGAGCGTATCTATAGGGTTTTTGGACTTGGAGACCGAGTACTACTCAAAGCCTCTTGAAGAGTTAAATATTCTTTTCATATCTTCATATTTTTCAGATACTATCAATCTCAAGAAAGAAAAACTTTTTAGAGCATCCCCTCTATCTTAGATCAAACATAGCATCGAATATTACCACAAGCGCGATGCTACTTTGGTAACTTACTACAAGTCCAGTGTTTTAACATTATCAAACACATGTACGTCTCAAGCTTATTACTCAGCTTTTGTGACTAGAATTTGAGGAATACATCAGACGATAAATTTGACACTAGGTAAGCATAACCAATTATCTATGCAATGTACACATACTTTTTTCATTTTTATAATAAGCGTGGTACAACTCGATTCATTTATCGAATAATTGAATAATAAACAACTATCGCAACGGATAATATGAATATCATTAAGTTTACTAATCAATAAATCGCAGAAGTATAAAGTGATCACGTACTCATGAAATATAGTTTATTTCTTATTAGATATAATTATCAGGAACTTACCAAGGTAAATGTGATTCTAAGTTTAAAAGTTTTAATTTCTTTTTTTTTTACTCATTTTGATATATGGGAGTATATGGAAGCTTATTTGAGCTAAGTGACTTGTACCCCCCACTTAAACCATGCATTGTCCCCAATGCATAAAAATCGAAATAACAAACTCAAAAAAGGAACTTAGCTCTGGATAAGCGTGGAAGTTGAACCAGTCTTGGGACTTCAGCAAATGTTAACAGGCACAGTCATTGGCCGCGTGCAAGGCGGAAGAATAATCACTGCAACATGCATCTTAAACAAAACTCGAAACTCGTTACAGGATTAGTCCAAACAGTAATAATCAGAAGAAGGGACAGCAAAAGGGATAACAATTTCCTTAAACATTTTTATGTCCATAAGTTAATGATTACATTTCAATATCTTTCAGCAAGTCCAAAACATTACATGAGTTCGAATTTAGGTAGTAGAGAAACTTATTCCATATAACACGACATACTAGTAGAAACCAGTCAAAATAAAAATGCGTTAATCATAGGAAATGCAAATGCGGAAATACAAATGCTCAATCCCAAAATCCGGGATTGAATGGTGCTAGTTGCAAATTGTTCTAGCCGGCTTCGTCAGCATCATCCTCGGGTTCCCCTTCTTGTTCTTGATCGTGGCCGTGAACGATAGGTGGTGCGACAGAATTTAAAGATAAGATAGGCATTGGCTCCACATAGGAATCACTGCCTAGCACTGGGCACTCGGCTCCCTCGCAGAATGTAGTAATCAGTGAACCAAAAGGCAAGGTGTGCCGAGGCTTGAGAGCATCGTCTGTCATTTCCTTGCGTATCAATGCCCCCACATTCACGGGCCATCCCATGTATAACCAATAAAGTAGAGTGGCATGGGCATAGTAGACTGTAGATACATGCTTGGCCGGAAAGATATTAGAACGGATAAGCCGATGACGGCATTTATCCTCCCATCTCCTGAAATCGGGTTCCGCAAATGTGCGGGCAACCTCTCCTATAGTCCACTCTATCCCTAGATAGGCACCAACATCCTCTAACCAAGCGTCGGACCCGTCAAACGTCACCATATACTCTGGCCCGTCCTCCGAGATATCCAAACCAAAATAAGCATCAAACGTACCCGGAGAAATTACAATCGGTCGTCCACGAATAATAACAATATTGGTATCGGGATGTACGCATAAGTAAGCATAAAATTCCCTTACCCAATTGACGTTGACTCGGCCGGGGGGCGCTACGACATCTCGCCACTGATAATGTTCCACCAATCCCAAAAGCTCATCTCCACAATTGTCCAAATCCAGTCCTCGAGCTCGATGTACAGGGGCATTTACGAAATGATTAATAAACGAAGAATATACCTCCCGACTCACGAATTGTGGTACCCCGTTTATTAGAGGTATGTCGCCTTCAACAGCCACAAATTGGGCGGCTCTGCGTCTTCTTGGTGGCATTATGACAGGTAGGCGGCACAGCAGCGGGCGGCAGCAACAGGGCTACTCTCGGTCGACCGAGAGTAATCACTCGGTTGACCGAGTGTGATCTGTCGACCGAACTGGTTGGTTTCTGGCCCTGTATCCTCCCAGTGACTGATTTGGCCGATTAGAAAAAATTTCAACAGCTCCTTTGCGGTTTAACAGATGAAAAATGAGTGGAATGGTATAACGGATGAAGACTTGCAAAATATTACCATTTGATTTCTACAAAGATTCGGGGGAAAGGTAGATGGAGAATTTTGGATGAAAAATGGAAAAGAGGATGAAGAAAATGGAGAAGAGGATGAATGGGTTAAATAGAGAAATTGGAATTTGAAAAGTGGAATGTGATTGGTGGATTGGAATGGTTGGGGATTGATGAGGTGTAAAGGTGGAATTTGAAAATTTAAATTGGAAGAATAAAGAAGTTGGGAAGAGGGAAAGGTGAATGGTTGGGAAGAGTGAAAGGTGAATGGGGATATGTAGAAATAAATGGTGTTGACCATTTAATTTTGACACACCGGAAATTAACTACAACACATAACCATGCCAAAACTATTATTTCACTCTTTTTTTTTCCAATTCCTACCGCATAAATTATCCCAACCGACAAATTGTCACAAGCACAAAAACAATCTCATTCTTTTCATAAATAAATCAAGCAATATGGCCTACAACATTTGGAAAATAACGCATTCTTGTTTCCTTAATAAACACATTTGTCTTTTTTTACAAAGACTCGGTTCCTACACACTACTTCACGTAAAAACGATTCGAATAAAAAAAAGATTTTTGCACATCCTTAGTTGTCGGAACACGGCAAAAATAAAATAAAAAACTCCTTATCGTTTCACGCTACTTTTATTTAAAAGAAAAAATAACGAAGAATAGAAATAGTTCTACAGTTTAAGTCGGTAGCTCGACTTTCCAAAAATCATCACTTTCTACGAACTGCTCTTGGCTTGCCAGGTTTTCACCCGTTAGCCTTTACCGAAAATGTCTTGCTGTCCTTTTGCACGAGTGCCTTTCCGCGAGGTGTGAGTCCAACGAAAAGACAGTCGAACTGTCCATCAAAGCAAGCTCCAACTTTCGTGATTGTTTCAGAACTAGATGAGCTCTCTTTAGCTCGAACTCGACGAGTTCGTTTCTTTGTTTGCTTCCTTCTATTCTTGGGTCTGGAGAAAGGCAGGCCTTCAGGATTATGATTTTCTAAAACAGGGGCAGGCTCGACAGCTTTCTTACAACTCAGAACTGTAAGGGTCTCATCTCTTTCTTCTATCTTGTCATCAACACTTTTTTCTGAGTCCGGAGTAGAATTTGGTTTTGAACTACCAACTCCTATAACATTCACGCTCACCGGAGTAGGGAAATCTGAATTCCTCATCCCATAGGTCTCAGAACCCTTAGCATCGAAAAATGTGATCTCACGCCTGGACATACGAATTAGGGCTCTAGAAGTATTGATAAAGGCTCTCCCTAAAATGATCGGGCAGTGAGGGTGCTCATCTATATCCATAACTACTATATCTATCTTAAACCTGAGCTGTCCTATGCCAATGATCATATTATTCATATTTCCAGACATGATCGTTCTGGTCCCATCCGCAAACCTAACTTGTAACGGAGTATTTGTGGGGGTAAGGATTAGATTTCTATCACAAAGACTTTTCGGGAAAATGTTCAGACTCGAGCCAGAATCTATCAAAGCCAACCCTAGGTATGTTCCTTCTAAGGTAACCTCTACCATAAATGCTCCTGGGTCATCTAGTTTCGGCATCAACCGAGCTTCATTCTCAATATGCGCTGAATCTCTGGGACAGACGACTATAGGGCGATTTAGGTCTATGCTAACCTCAGAATCAGATTCTATATCTGACATGTGATGCATGTAGTCATATCCTGAATCTGAATCTGAAGAAATCTCTTCAGGATTTAACTTGGACATACCTCTGTATATGTAAGCATCTTTAGACTCTTTTGACTTCTTAGCTTCTTGAATTCTTGCCTTCATCTTCGCTATTCTCTCCTTGAGTTTAGGTGTCAACGGCTTTCTAGGTGTGGTTTTGGTTCTCATCACCATGACTTCTTCTCCTCGAGCCTCAGAAGGCTGATGTGATGATATTTTGCTAAACAGTTCGCTTGAGTGATTCCCTCTGATTAACTGCATCATAAGAAAAACAACAAACAGTTATTGAACTAACAGGCAGTATGATTACTCATACTGCTGCTAGGCTTATAACCTACTAACAGAATCACAGGGGGAAAACAACTATCAGAAAAGATAAAAAAAATAATGGGCTCGGTCGACCGAGTGATAACGTTCGGTCAACCGAACATACAGATTATTATTATTTTTTTTTATTTCTATTTTTATGAAAGAAAACAGAAAAATGAAATAATTAAGTAGATTATTTAAGCAATTGGACCATTGATTCCCCGGCAACGGCGCCAAAAACATGATTGAGGTCAAGTTAAATTATTAACTCGATGCCTAAATAACCACTAGCAAGTGAACTAGGTTCAATCGCAGTATAGCTAGATAGAGTCGAGGTCGATCCCACAGAGAATCAATTTGTGGATCCAAACTTAAATAGTCAACCTATTTATTTCGTTTGACAAAGACGGTATATGACCAACATAGGATATGAGAAAAGAAAGACACACTCAAACAAATAACATGTAAACAAATAACGTAATCAACTGCCCAATTATAACCGTAATCATTTGGACCTAGACAATTTATATAACAACGAGACTTATCAACTATTAATCCGTTCATATCTATTTATATTGGCTACGGGAGTCATCCTCTAAAACTTGACGTAGCACCGGTAGGTCACTAGATCACTGTGATATTGTTACGTGACTTCGCCTTTTAAGTGCCTCCATCTCATATAACTCACACGCTTACGACTCTAAGGATGCCGATATTAACTGTACACCTCGTCTAGGCAACATTCCTATGGTTAGGCGTACTTCCTAAACGATCACTCAAACTCTTGTCCAACTAACAATTACCAAGTCATAGTCTCATGCTAGTTTACGACCTACGTATAAACAGGTGCGTGCTATTCCCTAATATAAACCTACCTAGATAACGCTGAACGTCCGTGAAGATCAATTCATAAGCCCACCTAAGAGTTTTATATTGGTATTTCCTTTTTACACGTTTTAATTAAATTAAGCGAGTGACGTAGCCATAGCCATACCTACTGAGATAACAGATTCAATTAAGCTAACCTAATCATAAAGACGTGACTGATTAACGGATGAAACAGGGTAAGAGGCTCTCGGTCGACCGAATAGAGACACTCGGTCGACCGAGTGACATCTCTCGGTCACCCGAGTGCTTCACTCCCCAGATTACATCCCTGAATATATTTCTCAGCGTTTCTCATACGAATCGGATTATATAGTGAATCATCAGGACATTATATAAATTAATCTAAATACACGTAAACTAAACACGTAGATTCATCCATAGATCGTAGGAAGAGGACGTAGGGTATGAGATCCTCATAGACAAGGCATCACCACCTCCCTGACGTCATAGCCTAGATCTACATCATCTAGATATGAATAACTACTCAAATAATCAAAGCATAATTGGGAAATTGATTACTAAAAGAAAACAAGAAGAAAAACTAGGGCTTACATGATTGCACCCCCAGCTCCTTCACAAGCCTAATGAATCCTTATTTGCTTATATGTAAATATGAATTGATATTGGTGTATATATGTGTGTTCTAAAAAATACAAAGACTTGTGTTTATATAGAGCTACAGCCGACTTAAGAAAACCGACTTAAATGCCGACACTACTGAACCTTAACCGCCTCAAACAATGTGCCGGACTGCTGCTGGGCTTCAGGCCCACTCGGTCGACCGAATGCATAGGCTCGGTCGACCGAGCCTTATATGCTTCTGGCTTCTATCTTTTTATGCATTGGGCTTTCTGAACTTGTATGCAATCCATTAAAGCTTCTCTGAAGTCCATCCTTGCGCTCCCCAATGAGTTACTTCAAATATAGCATGAAATACAGTCTGTAACATCAAATAATATAATAAAACCTTCAAATACATAATAACGAATCGTAACTCTCGGCATATGCAACTTAAGCGTATTACGACTTATTATTACTCTATTATAGCTCCTTTAAAATAGAATCGGGGATAAAGATCATAGAATAACGGGCACAAATGGCCGTTATCATGTACCAGCACATCCATCTCAAAATCTGGTAGGCAATAGATGGATCTTCAAAACCAAGCTGAAACCAGATGGCTCAGTCTTCAAGTACATGGCTAGGCTTGTTGCAAAGGGGTTTCACCAGAAGGAGGGAATTGACTATAGTGAAACCTTCAGCCCAGTGGCCAAAGCTGGCACAATCAGAGTTATCATGGCAATAGCAACTTCTTCAAACTGGGGGATACAACAAGTTGACATCAACAATGCATTTCTAAATGGCACCTTGTATGAGTCTGTGTTCATGCCTCAACCTAAAGGGTTTGTATAGAGTGGAAAACCTACACATAACCTAAAGAAGGCCCTCTATGGTCTTAAATAGGCACCTAGGGCCTGGTTTGATGAACTAAGAAATCAGTTGATGTAGTGGGGTTTCACTCAATAAGTGTCAGACACATCCCTCTTCATCATGAAGCAGAACCACACTCTCCTATATGTATTAGTCTATGTTGATGACTTCTTGATCACTGGCAATAGCACAGATGCAATCCAGCAGTTTATCAAGCTATTGAATAGTAGATTTCCATTAAAAGACTTGGGACAGCTGAGTCATTTTCTTGGTGTGGAAGCAAAAAAAGACATGACTGGAATTCTCCTCACTCAGAAACATTATTTGAAGCAGTTATTCCATAAACTTGGTCTGGAACATGTGAAACCATGCCCTACTCCTATGGCTACTGGCAAAAGTTTCACCCCAGAAGAGGGCATACCCATGACAAATCTCTCACTTTATAGAAGTGTCATAAGGGCCCTTCAGTATGTGGCAGTTACAAGGCCTGATGTAGCCTTTGTTGTGAATACTCTCAGTCAATTCATGCACTCCCCCAAGGATGTGCATTGGCAGGGCCTAAAAAGGGTTTTGAGATATCTAAAGGGCACAGCAGATTTTGGACTCCACTTCAAAGCTCAGGGGCAACTTAATCTCACAGCAGATACTGTGCAGCTCTTTCTCTTACTGGTTTTAGTGATGCTGACTTGTGGTGTTCCAAACATGACAGAAGGTCTGTGGCTGGTCACTGCATGTATATTGAAGATTCTTTGGTTACTTGGAGTTCAAAAAAACAGCAGGTTGTATCTCGATCAAGCACTGAATCATAATATAGAAGCCTTGCAAATGCAGTAGCTGAAGTCAAATGGCTCACTTCTCTCCTAAAAGAACTTGGTGTTAGTCTCAGCTCCACTCCTGTGATTTACTATGATAACATTGGAGCAAATGCCTTAGCTCAAAATCCCGTGTTCCATGCTCGAACTAAGCACATAGAGATTGATGTCCACTTTGTAAGAGATCAAGTTATCAATGGTGAACTGGTGGTTGAGTATATTACCTCTTGTGAACAACCGGCTGATATCTTCACCAAGGCCTTATCTGCAGCAGCAATCTTGCCTTTTAGAGCCAATCTCAATATGGAAAACCACCCATATTTAGTTTGAGGGGGGTTGTTTAACCACAGTTATAATCTTGAGGGGCTGATGTGTAATATCAAGAAGTATAGTATCTATCCTAGGTATGGTGTGTACACGTGTCATGTTGAACCAAGTGGCCTATCTTATCTCTATATGTAACAATCTCATGACTCAATGGAATAATAACAAAAACATTATCCAACATTTAGTTTCTAAGTAAACTTGAATGTCAGGACAACCAGATGGAAATAACTACAGTTTGGATTGTGAATACACACACATTGTAAGGATGCCGAGAACGACAAAGCATAGAAAGTATTAATATGTACGTAGAAGAACAATCTTTATAACATACAAAATCCAACAGCATGCTGAAACAATAAACAAGAGACGTCTTAAGATTGTTGGGGAAATTATCAATCTAGCATGCTATCTAGCAATTTTAACAAACAATCTGACCAGTTTAAAAACACATGAACATGTATGAACTGAAAATTAATAAAATGGGACAAGAAAACTTATTGACTGAGGCGAGTGTAGCACTCTGTCCTTAAGACGTTTTTGGCCCGATTATGTGCACACGGTAATGACAATCGTCTCCCAAGATACAACAGTCATTCCTTTTCCGGGATGTTGCAATTCAATGAGAAAAAGACGGCTAACCGATCTTGTTATGTAAATCTCCTCTTAACTCGGAAAAATTTGCAAAGTATTTGGATGAGTATTTTTTTAAGCATTTGGGCAGAATTTGTCTAAGGAAAATCATTTTAAAATCTGCAGCCTTTTCCATTACAATGGTGGGAATTTATAAGGGAAAGAAGTCCCATCATTCAATGGTTGCAACTTTTAATCCGTAAAATTATAACTTTTACTGAAATGATACAACCTCTTACGGGATCGTAACTTTTTACTGAACCATTGCGATCATCCATTAATTTTATAATTAATTTTAATTCAAATATCTCCAACACATTCCAAAGAGCAAACACAGCGCTTAAATTTTGAGCCAGATGTTCTCATCTATATCCGTTGCACATCTATATATGAGAAGAAAAAAACATAAGTGGCCCAAAACACATATACCGAGTGCAAAAATTCAAATAAGCTTCACATTCCAACAAAAGAGGCAACAGTGCATTAAATAAAACACAAGAAACATAATTTTTAGTTTTTATTTTTTAGGGAACAAGAAACATCAAGTTAAACCGATAATGTCATATTGTTGACATGTTTTATTTTGCAAAGATAAAAGACAAAGACAAAGGCAGAGACACAGTCAAACTTAGGTAATTAAAGAGTTAGCAATAATCTCCCATTATTTTGATTCTCAACACATGGAAATTGCATCTCGGAAATTTGGCTCAGCTCGGCTCGTTACTCCTCCTCCTCATTAGAACTTTCATCATCAGCTTTTTCACGTTTATTATAGCATTTGTATGTTGCAAAATGGCCAGGTTTATTATCATCACAATAGCAATATTTTTCAAATGCGCATGTTGGATCCTTTTCTGTGCAGTAATCATATTCACAACCGTATTGTGTTAGCGATCTCATTCCCATCTTCAATCTTTCAGCCGCCACCACTCGGCCTGCAATTACTATTGTAAAAACGCGGGAAAAAAATTAAAGGGGAACGAAATAAAAAGCAAAACGAGGGTGCAAAAAGAGGGTGCAGTAAAAAAAAACATACCATTAGGTGCAGTGCTGCCGATAGTTGCTTCGCCAGCAGGAAGACTTGATGCCGCAGTGCCGGCAGTAATTGCTTTGCCTGGAAAGCGGGCTTGAACAAACATGAAGATGCACAACAATGTCACTAAAACCAACGGTAGTTTCATTGCGGCGGCAACCATCTTGATTTTTATTATGCTTTAATTTTTGAAGAGATTGCTTATTTGCTTTCATCTTAAAACCTTCCAATTTATAGTACTTGTTCAAGGCCATTCCCTCGGATTAATTAATGCCATCTGTCCAGATTTCTGCTTCGATTTTCTAAATGTAGTACTAGATTTCCTCTTAGATTTTCTGTTATTCCTTTGTCTTACTCTAATGGTGATCATTGTATAAGATCTGCAGCTGTAATTCTTGTTGCTATTGCATATCTGTCACGGATTTTATTAACAAGTAATAATATTTATAATCCGATATACCTCAAGTGCAAGGATCGTAGTAAAGAGGTTGATACAGGGTCGATCTTACGGGAAACTAACGATTGGTGATCCTAGTTTTTGTTTAACTAACTAACCTATGTCACGATTACTAAAACTAAACAGATACGAAAACAGTAAATAATTCACAAGAAAGATAACAATAACGTAAACTGGACAGAAGATCAATGACCTAAAGCCAGGAAAGATAGTTTCGAACCAACTTAAGCTAAACTAAACCTAGTATGCAATAAAAAACTAACTAAGCTAAACAATTCAAATTCAAGGAGTTTTAAATCAATAAGTTACAAACGAACAAGCAATTGATCCACCTATCCTATCAACATTCAATTTCAATTCAGATTATTTCGTGATTACTAATCAAGTTGTGATTCACCTGATCAAAGGTATGAACCCTAATTTCTTAGGCAAGTTCGTCTATTAATCTCTATCTTTCGATCTAAAGATTAACGCTTTTCTAACCAAAGGTGTAGACTTTAAACGTTTCTAACCTAGAAATCTAACCTAATAACTTTCGTTACTTAGATCAAATATCTATTCTTTATCATGGTGATCTAAAGTCTAACATGATTTTCATCAAATAAACGATCAACAAAGCAAACATCTTTCGATATAAATTTGCAATAACAACATAAAGCATGATAAAAGAAACAACTCGTAATAGATACTCACAAAATAATCACGAAAAGAAACTGAATTGTTGATCGGACGGCTTCACAACGCTCGTTCAATGGAGGTCTAGCCTCTTAGCATCCTCTTGAAGCTCCGAATTGTATCAGAAAGACATAAAAAGTAGCTAATCTAATCTAAGAATTTAAGAACATAAAAGTTGATGAAAACTGGTAAAAACCGCAGCCTAAGCCGCCCCTAGGATTAGGGTTTCGAGTATTGTGTAATTGGTATCCCTAGGGTTGAGAAACTGCCGCATATATATAGATTTTCAAGTCGGTTTAGCTAAGTCGGCTACTGGACGCCCGTCTGAATCCTTGAACGCCCGTCCACTCTTCCATGCAAACTTCGAATCGGGCCGAGTCATGATCAGACGCCCGTCCTTCTTTAAATTGGACGCTCGTCCAGCAATTTCATCCAAACACTGAATCAAAAATATCATCCTGGCCGCCCGTTTGAATGGTAGACGCCCGTCCACTCTGGACGGGACTTGGACGCCAGTTCAGTGACTTTGAAAACTTGATTGCCTCATCTCTATCTCTTTTTAATTCAATCCAAATCCATCATCATCTCTTCTTCATCATAAAATTCGTCTTTTATCTTCTTTTGATCATCTCTTGAGCCTCAAATATGTATCTATAACACATCAAAACATCGCAAAATGTAATATCATCCAAATAATCATAAAATCACCATTAAAACAACAAAATTAACCTATTTTGCGATTAACTCGTTAAAAACCTCATTTACTCAATACTTCCATTAAACACTCGTTTCTTATGCAATTTATACGAATATGAGGGAAAATATCATAAAATATAGCGTTATAAATCGTATAAATTCACCCTTAACAATATCAATTTTCACATTCTATCAGTATGATGTTATTTTAACTTGGTGATGGAGGACCATCAAGCCATCATCATTTTCTACATAGCTCTTATGGTCCACGATTTCACATTGATAATCATTAACCGTCTAAGACTTATATCAAGTGATTTGCACGAGATCTGCAATCCCTTCAATGTGGAAAACTTATGGAACTTTAATTTATCATTTATTTTGATAATTTTAAGGTTACTCATAATTATCAAAGGTCACTTCATTGGAGAATACAAGTTGTCCTTTATTTGCATATTCTAGCGGACTTGCACATTTTCATCGATCCAGTTGTCATCCCGTGGACTATTTTGATCCAAGAGAAACCCAATGTGATGAAGTACATATCCAAATGAAGAGAATGATTTCTTAGTTGGACTCATTTAACACATTTGGGCCGAAGAGCATGGATCAAACACTGAAGAGAAGAGGAGATGGGCTTTTTGTTACTTTTTTTTTATTTGGAGTCTTCTTATTATTATTAGTATCCAATAAGGTCTACCAAGACCATCTAGCACGAAAATTAGAAGTATTATGGTGATTGATTTCATCAAATCTTCATCTTATTTTGGTAGATAATCAATCAATCTAATTGGGGGATTATTTACTAATTTGTGATTTGAAGATCT
Organism: Gentiana dahurica var. dahurica; assembly: GCA_024500145.1. Lineage (NCBI taxonomy): Eukaryota > Viridiplantae > Streptophyta > Magnoliopsida > Gentianales > Gentianaceae > Gentiana > Gentiana dahurica. The sequence goes on along the minus strand of CM044907.1, from coordinate 22,297,787 downwards.
TTTGTATTTTTGAAATTAACTTTTTTTCTTTATTTCACCTAGACTTAGGAGTTGTCTAGGTTCATTTTTATTTTACATTTTCTTATTTTATTTTTATTTTCTAGGAAATAAAATGCCAACGTCCTTAGCCTATAAAAGGAGGGGCACACCATATGTATTTCACACCTTGATTTATAATCATATTTAGAGTTTTCTCTTAGAGTTCTTACAACTTTTATTAAGTGCATTTTAAGTTTGTGAGTATAGCTTAAAGTGTTTCATTGTCGTCTTTGGTTTAAGGATCATTAGAATGGTCTTGGCTTCTTCATAACCATTGGTTCTTCTAGTCTCATCCTTGAGTTAAACTACTTTTTCTCAAGTCTTTTCCTTCAACTAATTCTATTTTCCTTTTTTATTTCGGGATATTCATTGTATTACTTAGGGTTCCAAGGTATACATCGGTTGGTATCAAAGCAAGTTGTTCAATCCATTTGTTTTGGTGTTCCTGATTTGACACCCGTTTTTTATTTCAATTTGTTTAATACTCATAATACCTCAAAAAAATCTGAAATTTTTATCACAAATAAATCACCAATTTATCTACATTTTCACTTCTTATTGCATCTCAAAATTCGAATCAATCATATTGAAAATTGCATGCCAACACAGAATACTCTGTTCCGAAATTCTGCAGCAGTAGATCTTCTTTCAATTTCGTTTGAGTGGGTTATCAAATTCCAAATTCATTGAAAATTGGTGGTGTGATAGGAAATTGTCTGTTTTACAACTTTCATCTTTTGAGTTTGTACATATTCGTAATAGTGTGATCACAATCGGAGAAATAAGTCACTGCTACAATTCTGGAAAATTTTGACAGATTGAGTCAGTTCACAAGAAACGATTGTTTGTTCAACCTATAAAAGTCCAAAAAAATCTGAATTTTGGGTATCATCTACATAACTCATTATTCTACAAATTTCCTGTTTGCTTCCTGTTGAAATTCGTTTTTGTTTGGCCTGCACGTGCCAATAAGTGCAGGGCTGAATTTATGGGTAAAATCAGGAAGTTGTCACCGAACTTCAATTCAAGTGCTAATCATTAAGACACTGATTAAAAGGTGATAACCTGAACTAATCCAAGTTCTTCAGAGTTTTTTTGAGTCAATAACAAAAAACTAAAAACTAGAAAAAAAAGTCATATAAAGGGCCAGTCACTCAAAAGGTGCCCCAAGTCTATTACATCTTTGGTCTCTTCTACATCTACTCCATTATTTTGTCTTTTCTTCTCACATTTGAATCCATCCTAGCCATCTCTTCTTGTGATTTGAGGACTAAGGATACAGTGATTCACAGAGTATTGCAAACATATTATTGTGCACTTTTTAATCGTTTAATACTCTAATTGAGAAGGAGCGGTAAAAGGTAATTGTGTGGTGAGTTTATAAGAGGGGAGAGAAAAGCCAGAGTGAATCATCAATCACCCAAATAAAGAGTGAAAGTGAGGATTTTTATTTCCTTTTTGTCTTTTTTCCTTTCTTTGTAAAAAAAAATAATAATAATAATGTCACATTTTCTTTCCTTTTCTTGGGGAAATCCTAATTACAATTCTATAAAATCTTTTGATATCAGTAAAGGGAGATCTAAAACTCCTAATACTTATGATCAAGATTTTAAGACCAAAAAGGGAACAACTTGTAAATATCATTCTTCTAGTTCCTTTAAAACTAGAGATTTATATTGTTTCATTTGTAATGATTATGGGCATTACGATCATAAATGTCCTACTTTGAGGAAACAATATAGTGATCCAGTTAGTGATCATAAGCGTATAAGAAATGCCAAAAATCCTTATTGTAATTCTCATGATTCTTTTTGTTCTAGATCTACAAATTTGGCACAAAAAGATGATGTACAAAATCTTGATTTGGAAAAGGCATGGGTTGAATTGGGTGAGGAAAAGAAAATTAAAAAAGGGGTCAAAAAAGAAATTGAGAAGAATAATGAGGAGGGAGAAAATAAAGTTGAAAATCCGAGAGATTTTGAGGGAGAAAATTTAGTCGAAAAAGAAAAATCTTGTGAGGATGTGAGGATTTCTAATTTTAAAAATGCTTCCTCTTTAGTTTATTGTGAGCAGGTTGGTGAAAGCGAGCAACACTTGAACCATGAACAAGTGGTTGCGAATAAGGTTAAAGAAGTGGAGTCTTTTGATTCCGTGCAAACCGAGGAGTTCTATACAAGATTCACGGTGATGGACCGAATTTGTTTGGTAAGGATAGATAATACTTGCCAATCTAATGTGGTAAGCCAAGAACTGTAGAAAAGCTTAATTTGAAAACTTTTGATCATCCAAACTCATATAGTGTAAAAGGGCTTAATGAGTTTGAGGAAATTAAGGTTTCAAGCAAGTAGTGATTTCATTTTCTCTTAGGACTTACCATGATCAGATCTTATTTGATGTCATCCCTATGTTTAATTGTCATATAATTTTGGGAAAACATTGGTCAAAGGAAAAGAGAGCTAAGTATGATGGTAAACTTAACAGGTTTTGATTTAAGCAAAATAATAAAACCATTATACTAACTTCCTTGAGTAATCAACAAGTTCTTGAAACTCAATTAAAAATGGCTAACTCAAGAAAAGAATCATATTTGAAATGTTTTAGCCAAACAAATGAATTTGTTGAACCAATGGTGCATGATAATGATATGGGATGCAATGTGAATGAATCTAAATCTAATTTTAATGCCTTGAATGAAAATTGTGAGCATGATTTGGAAATGGATCCAACAAATTATATGGTTGAGAATGGATCTAATGTGTGTTCGGAATTAAATGTTGAAAATCTTGAAATTAAGTGGTATGACAATCCTTTGTTTGATGAGGAAGAATCGAGTGTAAATGATTTCATTGACCAAAATAATTTTCATATTTATTATAATGAACTTTTTGAAATGGAATATGAAGCATTTAATTCTGATTTTCGTGAAAGGATTCAATTGGAAGATGTTGATGTGAGTAAAAGTCTTAATGTGATTGAAATGCAGTCTTTTGTTGGTAAATCATGTCTTATGCAGGTTGAAGAATCTCCACCTCTTGTTGGTGTTGGTCGTGGGAATAAGGATGGGATTTTTATGGAAATAAAACACTTAAGATAATTTCATAATTATTTAGATCCACTTCTAAGCGATAATGAAATTATCTTTAATTCCCATCATTTTGGTGAAAGCTGAAGCATATCATATTTGTTTTAGTTGTCTACTAATATAAAATTGTTGTGCTTAGTGAACTCGAAATTTTGCGGAACTCTTATGCTTTATCCTTTTCCAAGATAACTTAAGCATGTGTGAAGTTTTCGATAAGAAAATGAGAGTAAGTTTGCTTAAAAGGGAAAGGTTTTCGAAAGTTTGTCTGAGTGAAATTTGTGCAAAGAAAAAGATAGTAAATTATTTGATTTCTTTGTGAATAATGGAGGAAATAATATCAGTGGAATAGATTTATTGCGGAGGAATATTAAACACCAAGTTAGAAGGACTAATCCACTAATCTTTTGTTCTAGCTTTGTTGTTTTGGTTGGTTGTGGTTGGCAGGATCTTGATGATGTATTCAGATTCTCCATGATGTTTTGAATTCGAGGACGAATCTTTTCAAAGGGAGAGGATATGATGGGGGACCATCAAGCCATCATCATTTTCTACATAGCTCTTATGGTCCACGATTTGACATTGATGATCATTAACCGTCTAAGACTTATATCAAGTGATTTGCATGAGATCTGCATTCCCTTCAATGTGGAAAACTTATGGAACTTTAATTTATCATTTATTTTGATAATTTTAAGGTTACTCATAATTATCAAGGGTCACTTCATTGGATAATATAAGTTGTCCTTTATTTGGGCTAAAGTCGGTAGGTTTGCATATTCTGGCGGACTTGCACATTTTTATCGATCCAGTTGTCATCCCGTGGACTATTTTGATCCAAGAGAAGCCTAATGTGATGAAGTACATATCCAAATGAAGAGAATGATTTCTTACTTCGACTCATTTAACACATTTGGGCCGAAGAGCATGGATCAAACACTGAAGAGAAGAGGAGATGGGCTTTTTGTTACTTTATTTTTATTTGGAGTCTTCTTATTATTATTAGTGTCCAATAAGGTCTACCAAGACCATCTAGCACGAAAATTAGAAGTATTATGGTGATTGATTTCATCAAATCTTCATCTTATTTTGGTAGATAATCAATCAATCTGATTGGGGGATTATTTACTAATTTGTGATTTGAAGATCTTTTGTATTTTTGGAATTATCTTTTTTTCTTTATTTCACCTAGACTTAGGAGTTGTCTAGCTTCATTTTTATTTTACATTTTCTTATTTTATTTTTATTTTCTAGAAAATAAAATGCCAACGTCCTTAGCCTATAAAAGGAGGGGCACACCATATGTATTTCACACCTTGAATTATAATCATACTGAGAGTTTTTCTCTTAGAGTTCTTACAACTTTTATTAAGTGCATTTTAAGTTTGTGAGCATAGCTTAAAGTGTTTCATTGTAGTCTTTGGTTTAAGGATCAATAGAAGGGTCTTAGCTTCTTTATAGCCATTGGTTCTTCTAGTCTCATCCTTGAGTTAAACTACTTTTGCTCAAGTCTTTTCCTTCAACTAATTCTATTTTCCTTTTTATTTCGGGATTTTCATTGTATTACTTAGGGTTCTTGACAATTTCATTGTTAGGGGTCCAAGGTATACATCACTTGGTATTAGAGAGCCATTCATGGCTGGACCACTACTTCTGCAACAACTCCGGTGACCCGAGCTCCGGTCACCACTACTATCAACATACCCATTTTTTCTCATGCCATTGAAGAAAAAACTTTATTAAATTTATTTACATGAAATCAGTTTTAAATCCTTGTTTGGAGGATTTATTATGTTTTAATCCACCTTGATTTATTTATTTAGTAGTAATTATTGGGAAAACAAACAACCGCAATGCCACACGTATCAAAGGTTACATTGGAAGATTACAAGGATAATGATGGATTACAAGCCTTGATATTGTCAACAAATCAATGGCCAAGATGAAAAGAAGTTGGAAAGATTCAGAGGATTAACCAATGGACATAAGTCAAAGGGTGGACAGACTGAAAACTGACAAAAAGCAAACTGACAGTGTCAGTACTATGTACAGAGACAGAAAGCAAGTCAAGATGGAGACAAATCTGAAACGGCTATGTTTGAATTTCAAACATAAGTCACAAGATTCTCACCTATAAATAGAAGACTCCTGATCCAGATACATGTGATGAAAAGTGATAATCTACTCAAAGCTATCAAGTTTCTTATCAAGAAAATCACCCTACTGACATAACTGATCTTAAAGCTACTGATCCAGAAAACTCTTCAAGTGTAAACTGCTATCAAGTTACATCAAGTTCACACACTTGAAGACATCAAGCTGATGATCATTTCATCCTGATCAAGCTACTGATAACTGAATCATTTACTTGATTCAACCTTTCTTTTACAAGAAACCTACTGAAGACAGAGAAGCACTTAGGTGTCAAGAACTGTTGTTTGTGGTGGAGCTGATGAAGAGGCAATCCTACCCTTCAAGGACCAGTACTTAGGAGCAGCAATCCTACCTGTTTCAAATATTCAGTTTGTGAAGCAATAGTTATTGGTGAAGGATAGACAACTTAGGGATTTTTGTAACTGCAACTTCAAAGATCTCTAGTGAATTTCCTCCAACATCACAGGAGAAGAGTGGACTGACAGGATTACACCACCTGGAACCACTATAAAAATTGCCTACTTAGTTTCTGCATTTAGTATACTGATCACATCAACTTACTGAAACTAGCAACTGAATCACACACTTACACTACTGAGTATCTAATACTTAGTATCATATCTTTAACAACAAGTTACAAGGCTTAATTTGATCCGCTGCAACAAATCCAGAAATATCTGTTGTCAGCAGACTACTGAGCAGTCAGCAGGCTACTGATATTGCTGAGTTTGTTAACTCCAAAAGTTTTAAGTGTTAAGTTTATTCACACTAAACTTAACTGAACCTTTTCAAGGGACCAAAAGTCTTGCTCCTATAAAAGGTAATGTAAGAATATATATGTATATCCAAAAAAAATCCAATGCAAAATAATTTCATTTATCAATACTAATGTTCATCTAGTCATGAACATGTATTAGTCATAAGAAGAAAAAAATCAAACAAAAACTCAAGTCTGATGCATAATTTCATTTATCAAAAGATAATGTACATATAGTGATGAACGTGTATTAAGTCTTGCTCCTATAAAAGCTAATGTAAAAATATATATGTATATCTTAAAAAAAATCCGATGCAAAATGGTTTCATTTATTATAATCTTTCTCAAGTGGAGGGGTACGTATGATCCCCAACCTTTGGTTGGAGGCCATGGGGTCGATACATATGTATTTAGGGACCTTGGTGAAATCAGACAGTTTTCTTTTTGTTAAAATAAATTAATGTGTCATTTATGTACCTAATGAGATCCGAAAATTTTCGGTTTTTTCATTAAAACGATTTAATTTTAGAGTTAAAAATACAATTCGTCTCCCCATTAATCGAGATCAAATGATTTGTATTTCCTTTTCATCTATGTATTAAAGCAAAACAGTTTTAATATATAAGAAAATTACAACTAGAAAATGTATACGTTGAGTGTCCCACTCGATAAAAGTCCTGCCCGCCACAGTCGGAGACTATATCTATTTCATACGTATGTACAAAAGATATTAAAATGAAAATCTTTCAGCACTCCATATTTGAATCTTTGTTATTTGTTACTTGTAATCGACTTATTTAAAATAATATAAATAATGGATGACGGGTAAAAAGAGTTAAAAACTGAAGGTAGAAATTTGAGACTTTTATTCAACTACGAAAGCAAATTTATTTCATAAACAACTGGAATATCACTTTTTTTTGTTGTTCTAAATGAAAGTACATGCAACATCTATAAGGTGATCGATAGTAAAGGACTAGAATAACAATAAGGTGGGCTTGACTCAACTCGACTCGTGAGCATTAAGGACTCAAATTTCTCAGTGTTCCTTCTGTCCATGTTCATCCAATTCATTGTTTTGAGCTAGACCCAGGTTCATTACTAGGTTTGGGAATGAGTTCTTCAGCACCAAGCCCATGTTTCATCTGAGCTAGTCTAGCATGTTTCTCTCTGTTGAGCTCTTGAACTTTCTTCGCCAGCCTACAATTCTCAATAAAGATGCGGTAGTTTTCCATCAAGAGCTTTGCATTTTCTTGCTCCATATCCAACTGCATCAACTAAATAAGGTTAGACACATGAATCAAGATATATACACAAAAATAAAATCTAAAAGTGTGTATAAATGAATACCAAAATCTTTTTATGACTTTCTATCCCATGTGATTTCATTTTTTTATTTATGAAATTGATATGTACCATTTATTTTGATCAAATACTATACAAAGCAAAAAATCTTTGCATAAAGCAAGAATTTGAACATGAAACCTCCATAGGCCTAAGCATATGTTTTACCATATGGGCTTTGCATCATTGGCGACCTTCTGTCTTATGTGTTAAATAAGACACAGATTATATTACATGAAGAATATATCACTATATTTATTAACAACGCCGTTTCACTAAACATTATAGACCATTGATCAATGAGTATAATTCACGTCGATCTATGATTCACATCATGATCAATTATCAGGAACGTGTAGTGAGGCAATGCACAACTATATGTTTTTTAAACATTTTTTCGAGGGGAGGGGGTTGGGAGAAGGAAAAGGAGATGTTTATAATATCGGGGATGAGATTAGAATACTAATTCATATATATATATATATATATATATATATATATATATATATATGTGTGTGTGTGTGTGTGTGTGTGTGTGTGTGTGTGTGTGTATATATATATATATATATATATATATATATATATATATATATATATATACATATATACATACACACACACACACATATATATATATATATATATATATATATATATATATGTTAGTAGATGAAATTTACAAAAAGCAGCTTACAGTAGTAGAGATGAGTTTTGATCTGAATGAATGAGTACTAGTGTTTTTGGTAGTGATTGAAATGAATGGTTGTCGTCCGGTAGAGGGAGAATATCATGTATTTATACCGGAGCGTTGAACAGGAGGCGAAGATTATTCACCCAAAACGGCATATTGTCATAGCTGTAAAGCCCTTACTTTGCTTCATCTTTTGTCATCATGAATATACAATAATCATGATATAACCATACAAGTCTTGTTTTGATCATGCTCTTGAAATGATATCAAACATGAAAGTTTCATGTTTATGCAATTTTAGCTCTGTTTTTAAGCGGAGAAAAGCCTAGGAAGATTTTGATGTGCAGAAAAGGAGGTTACATTTTTTTTTTTGAAACGATGGACATGATAAACAACGTGGGCGGTGACAACTAAGATTTTTACATAAATCTTGTTTTACTTGATTTGTGATCATGAATTGTTACACATAAATCAATAATTTTAACAAAATTAATGATCATCTTGCCATTAATTATGTTATTCTTATTCAAAACTGATTCATATAACAATCTTCATGCAATTTGAAAATTCGTTTCTCATATAACGAAATTTATAAGATCAAAGTATTGGATTATTTTAGATAAATTATTTTAGTCTTCTCGAAGTTTGTGTGAAGATATCATGGATATAAAGACCAATGAATCATTTACTGAAGTTGTAGAAAATTTTAAGACATGATAAGGGTAACATTTATATTTTTATTAAATATGAAATAAACATTTGTTTATGTTGAATTACTATTTCTCTCAAAAGCTTAAGTGAGATGATAATTAACATTTTATATACTTTAACATGTCCTTCAAGTGTGAGTCTTTTTTATGTGGAGGTAAATAATTAACATTTTTTTTATGTGGAGGAAAATAATTTGGGTCTTTTTATATAGTTTTTTTTAGAAAGGCCTAACACTTGTTTTTGCTTGCAACGGGTTAGAACTCAGGACCTCATGTTCTGATACAATATTGAAGTATCATATTTCCCAAAAACTTAAGTTGATTAGGAGGTTAAATAATTAGCACTCTATATATTCCAACACGTACGCCTACTCGAGTGTGATTTTTCTTTTTTGGTGGGCCATTACTTGATTTTTTTGAGGGCCTTTTTCTAGTTTTTTTGGTGGCCTATCACTTTATTTTTTTTTTGTTTGTTTACATACCATGTTGAGCTAAAATCTTTTCCAAAAGCTGATTGAGAGGTAGATAATTAATATTATATACTACATCTGTCCCAAAATATAAGTAATTTTGTCTCTCTTTTTTTTTTCTGAAGAGCAAATTTAAATTTTATTAAAAGACTTATCTATCAAGATGATAGAAAAGCCAAGAGGTCAACAAAAACAATACATCAAAGATATCTCAACACAAACTCTTAACAAAACAAACAGATCACAATCATCATAAGAGCACAAGCAACTAGCACCAATGCACCGGCAAACTATCGGACAGGGTCATTGGATCTGTGTGAACACGCTAAACGGGTCTTCAAGCCACACATTCCAGTCTCCAACGTATCTAGTGTTTCTCCCGTTAATCCAAGTGAAACTGACAGTTTGGATTTCCTTAAACAACACATTTACATCCAAAGGTTTATGATTGAAGACTAAACTGTTTCTTTTGATCCAAATGCACCACAAGGTGGTTTGCTTGATAGCTTCCCAAATCCAAGAGAAGTGACCAACATGAACAGAAGGAGTGTAATAAGTCCAACTAGATGGAAGAGAATGTGAAGTTTGCACCAGGAGAGAAGATTGTCCCAAACCATTCTCGAAAACGCAATGTAAGAGTAGGTGCGACTCGTTTTCGTCTCGGGTATTGCCAAAAGAGCACTTGACGCTAAGGAGATTAATTCCTCTTTTAGCAATATTGACTTTGGTTGGTAACCTGGAAAATGAAGCCTTCCAAAAAAATATATTTATTTTAGAAGGAAGAGATTTACTCCATTGACGATACAGGGTTTCACTCCCTCCACGTGTCGTCTATCGGTTGGTCATCGCACTATAAATAACGTCAGTACATCCATGTCGATGCCCAGGCTCGAGGCCAAGGCCATCATATCAAAGCCAGGCTACGACTATCGACTATCGAGTATCGAGCAGTGTAAGACGTTCAGTCCGCACCAGCTAGCAATGTAGGACAGTGATCCCCAGAGTCGATAACCGCAGGTCGGTATATCGACATCAAGGATAGAGTCCGCATCAGCTTACTAAGCCCATTAATAGCAATAGCTTAGGCAAGGGGTCAAGGCCCATTTAAGGGTAAAGGTGACAATAACATAAGCCGACTTAACCTTAGGGTTTAGGCAAGTATGATCACTATAAATACCCCCATTCCAGGAACTACGTAAGGCTTGATTCCTGGAATTTAACAGGATACGTAGGCAATCCAAGATTCAGTCTTGGACTCAGCCGCATACATAAAATCCACCCCCTCATTCCTTTTTTTGGCATTAGGGTTCTTGTGTGTTCATCACTAGATTAAATTAGGGCTCAAATCATCAAGGTGACTTAATTTGTCATCATCATTGGCGCTAGAAGGAGGGTCTTCTATTGATTGAATACACAAAAACACGATGCCTCCCAAGAAAACCGCATCCAAAACTGCATCTAAGGCAGTCGATCAAAGCTCCTAGATGAACGAGCCAACCGATCCTGATTTGCAAGGAGAAGAAGATCCAGTCTTGGATCTTGTTCAGCACGATCCTCAGCAAAAGCAAGGGGAAAAAGATCAAGCTTTGAACCCTGTCCAGGAAACCCACCAACCAGAAAAGCAAGCTCTTGCTCCAGAATATCGGACGCTTGCGGATCAGTTGGCAGGGGCGGACTTGGAGGTAATGTCCAGGATAATCGCCGAGGCAGTTACGGCGTGAAGAAAAGCAGATGCGGCCCAGAAAGAAGCTATGGCGGAGGGCGGCCAGAAAGAAGCTGTGGACAAACCTAAACAGACTCCTGGGGAAGAAATAAGCGCATCATCTAGCTCGGTGGAAAGGAAGAGGCGCGAGATCCACCAAAAACACCAGAGAGGGGACGATGACAGTGCCAGGGAGGAGTTGAATGCAATTTTAGGAAAGAATCAGGTGTCGTTGTGGCTCGAGTCTCCCTTCACGAAGGAGATCGAGAGCTTTCCTAAACCCAAGGGGTTTAAGATACCGAAAATAGAACCTTATGATGGCACCACCGACCCGGAGGACCATCTCCATAGGTATCTATCGCAAATGAGGTTGGATGGAGCGCCTGACGCAATGCGTTGTCGGGCATTCGAGACGTTACTTGTAGGTCGAGCAAGAGAATGGTTTACGAAGCTACGACCAGGGTCGATCTCCAGTTTTGCCATGCTCGCTCGAAAGTTCTGAGATGCGTTTATAGTCAACAAGAAGTTTCATCTGAGCGCCACGCACCTCATGAACGTGAGGCAGCAAAGAGATGAGACAGTGATGGAATATTTGAAGAGGTTTAATCTCGAGGCCATGCAGGTCAAGGACGCAGATGACCGACTTCTAATCACGTCATTCGTAGGGGGGCTGCGTAACACTAAGTTATACATGAAGTTGAGCAGAGATGTCCCCCATACCATGGACGAATGTGTCAATGTAGTGCATCGATTCTGTCAAGGGGAAGAGGCAGTGCGACGGCACACCCAATCCGACTGGATGGAATCTAAGAAAGACACCCGAGGTCCGAATAGGAATCAGTCAAAGAGGCAGGATGTCGAGAGTAAGCCATCAGTTTAGGACCGTATCGACACGTCCACCTCAGACCGTGGGGGCAAGAAGGGACCCTCACGTGATAAGGACTTTATCCCACTCAATCGACCTCGATCTGAGGTGTTGTCGATTATGCTTTCAAAAAACTTGGCGAGGAAACCACCACCATTAAAGAAACCTCGAGAAAAGAGGAACGCAAGCAAATACTGTGATTTTCACGAGGACATTGGTCATACAACTGAGGATTGTATCGACCTGAAGAGAGATATCGACGTCTGCATTCAGGAAGGAAAGCTAGACGAAGTTGTTGACAGATCTCGATATGATGGGCCCAGGGGGCGTGGAGAATTCAAGAGGAAAAACTCCGATCAAGACAGGAACCGAGGTCAAGATGTCCAGAGACGAAGGGATCGGTCACCTCAGAGGAATCGATCCCCGGGTCGAGAAGGAAACAACAGAGAAAATTTTGGTCGAGATAGGTATGAAGATAATCGACCAGTTAACTATGTCAACACAATCTTTGGTCCTGGTGAGAGTGATAAAGACCAGACCAGCGAGGAGCCAGCTTGTAGCTCGAGAGAGCGCAAACAGCTCAGGTTCACGACAGAAGTCGGATACGGCCCTCGAGATGATATCCCCAAGTCGAGGAGTCATAGCGAAGGGTTAGTTATTGAAGCAGTTATTAGCCGAGCCCGTGTATCGAGAGTCTGCATCGATAACGGGAGTGCAGTGAACATCATATACCACTCGGCATTTCAAGCAATGAAGTTGAAAGAGAAGGATCTAGCCCCCATAGCATCTCCCCTGTTCGGATTCACAGGGCAAGCAGTCCATCCTATGGGCTCGATAAGGTTACTCACGACAGTTGGTGATGGCGAGAAAGGAAGGACACTTGAATTAAGCTATGTGGTAGTCAAAGCTCCCTCTGCGTACAATGTTATCCTAGGACGACCTGCGCTCTTTGACCTACGTGCTATCATATCGACTTTCCATAATAGTATGAAGTTTCCTACGAGGAACGGTTCCCACGAAGTAAAAGGAGACGTTGAAGTCGCTCGGAGTTGTAACTCTGTAGTCATGAATGGGAAGATGGCTGTCCAACAAGTTTTAATCGAGGAACTGATTCCAGAGGAAGAAGAGGAGAAGAGTTGGGTCTCTAGTGACGCCGTCGAAAACGTCCGACTCTAGGAAGGAGAGGACGATCAGCGCGTGCAAGTCGGAATTTGGATCCCCGAAAAAGAAAAACGGCTACTGGTCGAACTTTTAGTCGAGTTCAGAGACATCTTTGCCTGGAAAGCCACCGACATGCCAGGACTGTCTACCGACATTGCAGTTCATAAACTCGAAATTGACCAGGCTAAAAAGCCAGTCAAACAGAAGAAGAGGAATTTTGCGTCGGATCGACTTGAGGCCATCGAGACGGAAGTCGGCAAGCTACTAGCAGCCAAGATAGTGAAAGAGGTATTCTATCCCGAATGGCTAGCTAACCCAGTATTAGTCAAGAATCCTAATGGGAGTTGGCGCATGTGTGTAGACTTTACAGATTTGAACAAAGCGTGCCCAAAAGACTCGTATCCGCTGCCCAAAATCGACAGGTTAGTAGATTCAACCATTGATTTTGAAGTTTTTGGTTTCTTAGATGCATATAAAGGATACCATCAGATCTTAATGGATCCTCGAGATGCGGAAAAAACAGCGTTTATCACAGAATTCGGCACCTTCTGCTATGTGACCATGCCATTCGGACTAAAGAATGCTGGGGCAACATACCAGAGGGCAGTCAACAAGATATTTGCAAGACAGATTGGTAGATATATGGAAGTTTATGTAGATGACTTGCTCATCAAGAGTCGATCTATAAGACAATACCTGGTCGATGCTCGAGAGGTTTTTGAGGTGTTGAGAGAAACACAGATGAGGCTAAACCCGAAGAAGTGTACTTTTGGAGTCAGGTCGGGTAAATTCTTGGGTTACATGATTTCGAAGGACGGGATTCGAGCTAACCCGGATAAAATTGATACACTGAAGAATATGCCCGCACCATGAAATATCAAAGAAGTACAAAGGCTCACGGGTCGAATGGCAGCCCTCAACAGATTTCTATCGAGATCCGCACAGCGTGCACTTCCATTTTTCAAGATACTCCGAAAGGCCAGTCCTTTTCATTGGGATGATGAATGTCAGACAGCCTTTGAAGAGTTGAAGACTTATTTATCAGAATTACCTACCTTAACTTCACCTCGAGACGGGGAAAGATTGCTAGTTTATTTGGCAGTATGCGAGGAGGCAGTGAGTGCGGTCCTGGTTCGAGAAGGGGTACATGGCCAAGTGCCAATCTACTTTGTCAGCAAGGCTTTGCATGGCCCCGAGGTCCGATACTCGCCAGCCGAGAAGTTAGCATTATGTCTTGTTCATGCCTCGAGGAGGTTAAGGCCCTATTTTCAAGCTCATCCCATTGTGGTAGTCACAGACCAACCACTAAAGCAAATATTGGCAAAACCCGACACCTCAGGTCGATTGGCAAAATGGGTGATTGAAATGGCCCAGTACGACATCGAGTTCGTTCCTCGAACTGCGATAAAAGCACAGGCCTTGGCAGATTTTTTGGCTGAAGGAATCTCCGTCCAACTCGATCAGGAAAAGCAAAGCCCAGAGGAAAAATGGACTCTTCAGGTCGATGGAGCATCGAGTAAGGAGGGGGCAGGAGCAGGGCTCCTTCTGGTAAGCCGGAAAGGCGAGGAATTCCTGTACGCCCTTCGATTCGACTTCAAAGCAACGAACAATGAAGCCGAGTATGAGGCTATGATCACTGGCTTAAAGCTCGCTTTGAAGCTGGGTGTCGAAGATTTGTCGGTTTACAGTGACTCGCAGTTAGTGGTCAACCATGTGAAAGGGGAGTATGAGGCTAAGGAAGAAACCATGAAGAATTACTTAGCAGTCGTCCAGAGCCTCATACCAAAATTCAAAACGGTTCGATTCGAGCAGGTTCCCTGAAGTCAGAACAAGAGAGCCGATGCGCTCTCCAAGTTGGCCTCAAACTTCATGTCGAGTAAGAAGGTTCTAGTCGAGTTATTGACCGATAGGAGTTACATCGAGACAGAGGCCCAGCCGATTACTCAGCAGGCCACGTGGATGGACTCGATCGCTCTTTATCTCAAAGACGGAATACTACCAGCTGATAAAGTACAATCTAGAAAAGTTCGACTCCAGTCCACTCGATATGCGTTCTTCGACGACATCCTCTATCGGAAATCTTTTGTAAATCCATGGTTAAGATGCGTATCTGAAACTGAAGGCGAATATCTCTTGGAGGAAATTCATATAGGAGTATGTGGAAACCACTGCGGAGCTAGAATGTTAGCTCGAAAATGCAAGTTAGCTGGGTATTTTTGGCCGTCGATGCAACGAGATGCGAATAATCTTGTCCAAAAATGCAACACTTGTCAGATTCATGATAATATCTCCCATCAACAAGCGCAAGACATGAATGTCATCTCGTCAGCATGGCCATTTGATCAGTGGGGAGTCGATATCATTGGACCCTTACCTCAAGCTCCGGGAAATCTTAAATATGTGGTCGTGGCTGTAGATTACTTCACGAAGTGGGTCGAAGCTAAGGCTATACCCGACATCAAAGCTGCAACCATCAAAAAGTTCTTGTGGGTCGACATTTTGTGCAGGTATGGGATCCTTAAGGCTCTGATCTCGGATAATGGTACTCAGTTCGAAGATCGTAAAGTGAGAGAATGGTGCAGTGAATACCATATCGACCAACGATTCACCTCGGTAGCTCATCCACAGGCAAACGGTCAAGTCGAGCAAACTAATCGACAGATCAAGCTGGGTCTAAAAAAGAGACTAGAGGCAGAAGGTCGAGATTGGGCAGTTCAACTTCCGAGCATCCTATGGTCATATAGGACAGCTCCTAATTCATCAACTGGAGAAACTCCTTTCTCTTTGGTATATGGGTGTGAAGCGGTGATTCCCGCCGAGATCGGAGTTCCTTCTCCTCGAGTTCTGGCCTACAATGTAGAGACAAATGATCCCGAACTCCGACAAGAAAGGGACAATGTCGAAGAACGAAGGGAGATAGCCTCAGCCAGAATGGCGAGGTATAAACAGAAGATCTCTCAGTACTACAACTCGAGAGTCAGGCATCGATACTTCAAGGTCGGTGATTTAGTTCTAAGGAAGAATGAAGCAAGTCGACAGGAGGCGGCCGGAAAATTAACCCCGAATTGGGAAGGACCTTATCAGATCCTGAAAGTCCACCCCAAAGGGTCTTACCAGCTTGGTCGGGCAGATGGGACTATTGTTCCTCGACATTGGCATGCCAACAATCTGAGGAAATATTATGTCTAAGATAAGCTTCAACAAACTTGTTTACATTTCAGTTTTAAACCTTGTAATAAGTCCATGTGACAACTTTATAAGTGTTCTAATAAAAGTGTGCTTTCTCGAGATGTTTTTTATGTTTATTAGGATTTACAGCCAAAACATTACAAGTCCAATGCGATATAGAATGTTAAGAGGCAAAGCAATCGACAACGAGTAGAGAAATCCGCAGGTCGGAAATCTCGACAAAGCCAAAAGCAAAGTTAGCCTAATGGGCAACAAATGCGAAGGCATAAAGACGGTTCGCAGGGTCGGGCCAAAGGTCCAAGCTAAAAGCCGAACAAGCCCGAGAGGCGAACGAGGCTAAAGCAAAGGACGGTTCGCATAGTCGGGCCACCTGTCCCAGTCGAAAGCCGAATGAGCCCGAGGGGCGAAAAAGGCCTGGACAAAGGACGGTTCGCATAGTCGGGCCACCTGTCCCAGTCGATGGTCGAAAGAGCCTAAATGGCAAAAAAGACTAAAACCAGGGATAGTTCACATTAAAATGCTCAGCCTAAGGTCAAATAAGCCTAAGGGACGAAAGACTAAGGCAAGCAAGTCGATCCCAAGTGCAATAAGAACCAAAGGTTCATAATACACTTGGGGGGCAACACAATATCAACAACAAGTACAGCAAATAAAGCGAGTAGCGAGTATCGAGAAGACATCAAGACTACAACACATCAAGAGGACGAGCAAAGCAATAAGAGAGAAAATAAAAAACAAATTGCAAAGTCAAATAAAAATTTGAAGCATAAGAACACGGCCAGGTCGAAAAACCAGCCCAAGTCGATTGTCAAAATAATACTATTACAAAACTTCAAGTTTGAATTACAAATCAACAAAAGATATAAAAAACATCAAGATCAGGGGTCGGCTTCCGGAGTCAGCTCAGTTGTGGCAGGGGTCGGATCGGCGACGGTCGGATTGGCAGTAGGGGCAGACGAGGGAGGAGCATACTTTATGGCCAAGGACTTTCCCTGCTGAAACTCCTCGAAGTACTGATCATACAGCTTCTCCGAGTCGAGATTATAGAACATAGGCGTCTGGAGAGTCGACATGTCAAAGCTCGGAGTGACCTCCTTCATTTGATCCACGGCCAGGGTATATCCACCCATCATCGAAGCCCGCATAATCACTTCTAGATCATCTTCAAGGTTGGATGACTTGCGATACTCCATGATGGCCTCAGTCTTAGCCTCCTCGACCTGCGCATGCACTCGATATAGTTCAGCCTGTAGCGCGTCTCGATCTTGGCGAGCCTTCCTAGCTTCTTCGTCTGCAGCTTTCTGACACTGCTGCAGCTTCTCATAGTCTTGAGCCAGCTTGAGCAGCTCTCGACCCTGATCTTGCCTTTCATCTCGCAGTCGGTCTAGCTCCTTCTCGGTAGTGGCCAGCTTTGCTTCAGCAGCCACCAACTTACCTTGCAGCTTCTCGAGCTCAACGACCGACTGTTGCTTCAACTCGTTATATTGTTGCTCCACGGCAGAGAGTGCGGCGCTTTTTGCAATGTTGTCTTGGAGTAACCTGCCATTCTCCTTCTTAATTTCGTTCGCCGACTCTCCTGTTCTGGCCAGCCGACGAGCAGCCTCTCGACCAACAAGAGTATGCTACAAAATAGAAGAACGAGTAATAAATAAACAGGGCACGTGCCTCGAGGAAAGCGAATATAAAAAGAATGATCGACTTACGAGGCGATTCAGCTTCCGCAGAACATAAGACAAGTCCTTGTCATCCACACTGGTATAATCATCAAAAACCCAGTCAACACCGATTCCTGGCTCGGCAGAGGTCTCAGCAACCTTCTTCCTCTTCGCTTCCCGAAGCTGCTCCTTTACCACCTCGGCAACAGAAGGTCTTTTCTTTGTTTGCACCGCCGGCTCTTCAACATTAGCCTCAACGTTCGAGGTCAGATTGATAGGTTCCTCTTTGTCTTCATCTCGAAGAGAGCCATATCGGACGGTTAGCTCGCCGGTGGTCGGGGGCACCCCGGTCGTTCCAGCTCCGGCAGACGATTCGATCGCAGCAAGGTTGGTTCTAGGTGGAGGGACCCCCCCCCCTCTCGAGAAGAGGAAGGCATGCTGATCTCAGCCACTGGCAAGTCGGCAGCGGCCTGACCCCCGAGAGGTGGAGCAGCTACGACCGTCGACTCAGGAATGCGCTGAGGGTTGGTGACCCTGGAGAATTTGCCCACTGCAATACAGGAAAAAGACAAGTTAGTTTGAACCAACAAAACAACAAGTTATCGACTTAAAGAACTACTAGTGTGTAAAAACAAGCAAATAAGTAAACATCCTACGATTCTCGTGATCAGGAACGTTCAGGCCTACATATGGCATGGGCCCAGCTTCCTCTAAGCGAGCCAGGTGATACAAGAGACTCAGGTCTCGAGTACACACCTTGAAATTGTGTCCACTCAAGAGTCGAGCCTCGTGAGGAGCTGGTGCCTTCCCAAGCTTGTCTTGTTTTCCCTCTCTCGACCTCCACTGACCGATGTAGGGATTGTCCAAACCATGACGGAGAAAAAAGAATCGAGGCTTCCACTCCCCGTGAGAAGAAGGCCCTTTGGTTATGAACTCGTGTCGATTTGCTCTCCTTTGGAAGGAATACCATAGCTTGTCGGGCGTGGTAGTGATCTTGTAGTAGTATCGGAACACGGGCACTGAAAAACAGACCTGAGCCACCCGACATGCTATGACAAAACCCATCAGGGTTCTGACACCATTTGGGGCAAGTTGGGAGACACTAATCTCGTAGTGGTGAAGGATGACCAGAACGGCTGGGCAGAGTGGAAACCTCAATCCACTCGCCAGTTGGTTCTCATAAACCGCACAGAATCCTTCTGGGGGCTCGTCGGCAAATATATGATTACCGGAAGGGAGTTGAGATTCAAACGGAGGGTTAGTGATGTTGTATTTCTGGCAAATTTCGACAACATCCTCTGAAGAAAGTGTACTCAGACACCCCTTTGCACCCTTTCCATCCATCCTGGTTACTAGCTTTTTTGGCTTGTTAGGGACAGGGGGGTAGGCTGTTGGTTCGCCGGAATCCTGTCGAAGAAGATGATCGGAGGCAGCAGATACTGGAGTTTGGTATGGAGAAGATGTATCACTACCCCTATCTGATTCAGTTGCACTACTACTAGACATGGCCAAAAACAAAAGAAAAGATGAACACTAAGATAAAAGAGATGATCTTACTTGGTGTTTTGGATTTGGAGATTGTGAGAAGAAATAGCAAGCAGGTTGCAGCAGCGTCTAGTTTCTCTCCTTTTATATATGAAAGCAAAAGTTTGCAAATGATTTGAAGAGACGTGAGTTATGGGGGTTATAACCACTGAAAATCGCGGTTATCAAGGCAATGACGCGTCTTTTGCGGGATTCGAAGCGTTTCGTGGGCTAGAAACCGCTCCACGTGGATGCTAGGCAGTTAGGGTTGTGAAAAGGCGGGCTTTCTCCCGCCCAAAGAAAAACTCAACTCGAAGACGACTCATGTGACAGACTCGACCTCGGACAACGGGAGTCGCCTCTCTCAAGTCTGGGGGACTTATGACGATACAGGGTTTCACTCCCTCCACGTGTCGTCTATCGGTTGGTCATCGCACTATAAATAACGTCAGTACATCCATGTCGATGCCCAGGCTCGAGGCCAAGGCCATCATATCAAAGCCAGGCTACGACTATCGACTATCGAGTATCGAGCAGTGTAAGACGTTCAGTCTGCACCAGCTAGCAATGTAGGACAGTGATCCCCAGAGTCGATAACCGCAGGTCGGTATATCGACATCAAGGATAGAGTCTGCATCAGCTTACTAAGCCCATTAATAGCAATAGCTTGGGCAAGGGGTCAAGGCCCATTTAAGGGTAAAGGTGACAATAACATAAGCCGACTTAACCTTAGGGTTTAGGCAAGTATGATCACTATAAATACCCCCATTCCAGGAACTACGTAAGGCTTGATTCCTGGAATTTAACAGGATACGTAGGCAATCCAAGATTCAGTCTTGGACTCAGCCGCATACATAAAATCCACCCCCTCATTCCTCTTTTTGGCATTAGGGTTCTTGTGTGTTCATCACTAGATTAAATTAGGGCTCAAATCATCAAGGTGACTTAATTTGTCATCATCATCCATCTTGTAGCAATGGGGGCTTGGGAGTTGGCTCCCGTAGACATCATTTTCTCAAGTAGAAGCATTTTTAGGCTTGCTGTAGTGAATTTTCCGTTCGAAGAAAGAGTCCAAAAGTGTTTATCACAAACATATTCCTGCAATAAAAAATGAGACAAAGTCGACATGAGGGAATTTAAGTCACTCACCTCTCTACCCCTGAGCTCCATTTTCCACTCAAACATCTACCTCCACGACCCTCCCTCAAAGACACTGTAATCCCTCACAAGCATACCATTTTTTTTATCAAGACGAAACAGTCTAGGAAAATCATCAACCAAACATCTATTACCCACCCAAACATCCGACCAAAAACAACGAAAGACCCCCATTTCCCACTTTCATCGAATGGATGGAAGAAATAGGTACACCCACCTTCTCAATCGAGATCACATTTCTAATAATACCTAACCAAACCTTGCCTCTCCCGCTCCCTCTAACGCCCTCCCCGAACCCCCCTTTTTCACCGTACAAAGCACTCACCACCTGCTTCCAAAAAGCATCTTTCTCTTCCTTAATCTCCACCACCACTTACCAAGCAAAGCCATATTGTGAATATTTAGCCCCCCCACCCCTAGCCCACCCAATTTGTTTGGTTTATGGATAGTGTTCCACGATATCCAAGCCAATTTCCTCTCATTCCCTCCCCCTCCCCAAAAGAAGTTTTCCCTCAAACTCTCAATTTGATCAACAATCGTCTTCGGTGCATGGAAAACGGAGAGATAATAACATGGTACACTACCAAGGATAGATTTTATTAAAGTGAGCCTCCCCCCAACAGAAAGCAACCTAGCTTTCCAACCGGCGAGCTTACCTTTTATCCTATCAATGATTGGTTGCCAAGATGAGACTTTATTACATTACCAATGAAACATGTATTAATATTTTATCCATCTTACTCCTAAATTATTATCAATCTAACAACTTTTTATTACTTAAGCACTACTGCATTAATGATAGTCAATGGACATTTTGGACATTTAATCTTCAAAATTTATGACATTCAACCACTTTTTTAATCTGTGTGAAAACACTTAAATGACTTATATTTTGGGACGGGGTAGTATATTTCAACACGTCACCTCAAGTGTGTCTTTTTTCTTGTTTTTTTAATGGCCCAACACTTGATTTTGTTTGTTTGTTTTGGAAGACTATGTTTGTAGCGGAGTTTGAACTCACGACATTTTGCTCTGCTACCATGTTAAATTATCATTTCGTTCAAAAACTTAAGCTGATAAGAAGATGTAAAATTAACATTTTATATAGTTTAACAGTTTAAACAGGAAACAAAAAATAATGTTTGTTTTTTAAATAACCCGAACATAGTGACAATTATTGAGTTTCCATACCGATGGCAATAAAGGAGAAAATTATTGTGCCCAAAAAAATAATTTTTTTCTAAATAACCCGAACATAATAACTATTATGTCATTAAAAAACATAAGGGTTATTTTTTAAACAAAACTAAAACATGAATGACTAAAATTGTTAAAAATTCCCTAGATATAATATAACTAGAAATTGTAAAAGTCGGTGTCCAACTCGATGTCCTGGATCTGTCACCGGCGGAGACTATATCTATTTCATACGTATAAGATAAATAGTTATTGTTGTTTGGAGCCCATACTATTGACGATTGGATAAATATTAATCTTAGCCGGGGAACCCGATCGTATTTAGGATCCTCAGGATGGAAATATATGTGGAGAGAAGCAGTGTACGGAATTTGGCTATGGAGAAATCGAGTTCTACATCAATCAGAGGAAGAGAGACCACCGGCTTTCGTGTTTGCATCACAGACGATGGAACGAGCAAAAAATTTAAGACTCGCTTGGCAGGACCTATAGCGTCATTTTAGTTCATTTTTTTCGATGTTTTTTCGTTGCTATTTGAGCCTTTGAACATTGACATGTTGTCGTATTGCCTTTGTTATGTTTAAAAAGGAATAAAGTTGCTACGTTTCTATAAAAAAAAAAATTAAAAAAAAAAAAAAAAGTTATTGTTGTACAAAAATATATTAAAACAATAATCTTTTAGCACTCCATACTTGAAATCTTTGTTATTGGAGCGGCAAGCCTGCATGAAAGATGTAGGGAAAATTGGATTTTTCGTCCGGTAACTTTACCATTTTTTGATTTTCGTTCTGTTTTTATTCCGGCGAGAATTTTAGTCCTGTGTCTTTAAAAAACGTTGCAAAAATGGTCCTATCCAACCGGAAAAGCTGACTGGACTCAATTTCCGGTAAAATTTGATGATGTGGATGCCACATAACCTAATTTGACTTTCCCCTCTCCAAATAAGCTGATTTTGGTGGGAAATTCCCTCCAACCATTCCCCTCTTTCGCATCTTCTTCCCTCTTCTTCCCTCTTAAAAAAAATCGATTTCCTTCTCCCTC
Organism: Gentiana dahurica var. dahurica; assembly: GCA_024500145.1. Taxonomy (NCBI): domain Eukaryota; kingdom Viridiplantae; phylum Streptophyta; class Magnoliopsida; order Gentianales; family Gentianaceae; genus Gentiana; species Gentiana dahurica. Next base: position 22,275,051 of record CM044907.1, on the reverse strand, counting down.
ATTTCATCTTCCCCAATCAACCCCCCATTCCAATAAAAAAAAAACCATCTGCAATAGCCCTTGGCAACGAAGGAAGGGCTGAGATTTCATTGATTCAGGTGGTGTGAAGCATGGATTCTATAGACATCTACCATGGACCGTATGGGCATGGAGGGTCGTCATCAAGACCATATGATAACAAGACGAAGGTGGTGATTGATTTCATGAAGGGAAAGTCAAAGGGGTTTCAGGTGGATTAAGAACAAGTATACTCTAGTAGTTTATGGGTGGTGATGATTGATTTCATGATTACTTGGGTTGTTTGTGTTTCATAATATTTTTGTTTTCCCTTTTAATTTCTGGCGATGTTGAAGATATTAACCGTAACAATGACGGGTTGGAATCCGATCAGGACAATGATGTTCAAAACAGAAAAATAAGGGGATAATTATGGACAGATAAGGAAGAACACCATTTCTATTATCCGGTTCAGTTCAAGATCAGGCTTATATTTGAAAATTTCGACAGCATATGTTTGGTAATAATTTGTGTTTAAGAGACATTTGTTTTAGGATAAATGTGTAGTAGAATTTCAATATGTTTGAATATAATTTATCTACTAGTTTGAATAGGACAAAACTCTATCTCCTATGCTTTTCAGACTCTATTGCAAAGTGATGTAAATACGGGCTAAGGTCTGTGATATACATTCACAGCAGGTGCTGTGTGGTAAGGAGGGGGAAAATTGGATTACTTCTTGTGTGTAATTTCTTTGCTCGATCCCCTTCTGTTTTTAGAAGATAAAAGTTTAATTCTTGTGTGTAATTGACTGTTTTGCAAAAATGAAAGTTATCCATGGTACGTAATAGTACAAGATTATTACATCCTAAACAAGAAAAAACCAGGGGTCATATGAGAGTTATCTCACAGAGCATATCCCAAGAACAACAACACAACATCAGCTGAGTACAAAATATTTCATCAGCAGAGCAATCAAAGAAAAGCTCTGCTGATACCAAACACTTCATACTCAGCTGATAATAAACTCAGATGGATTTACAGAACCATCAGCAAAGCAAAGAACACCTAGCTGATAAAAAAGCATGCATACACAACTGAAAGGTACACCAAGAGTAACCAAAATCCTTAAAAATGCCTATGCCAATCCCAGGGCATATGAAGCCAGAAGATGACCTCAAACAACTACCAACATTCAGCAAAACAATAGCAAATCCCTAACAACGAGGGGCAAAAAGAACAAGAAGCAAGATATATAAACATAAATTTCATCCAGCAAGCAAGGAACAAAATCCTTTTTGGACGATTTTTTTTTGATTCCATGTAATGAGCACAAAATTTCATCCAACAGGCAAGGAACAAAATCCTTGTAACAAACTCCTTTTTGGAACATCCTTACATTTCCCTTTCCCATTCTCCTTAGAAACACCAGGTGTATTGTTCATAGGAGGGTCAGTAGACTTCTGAATAGGATCAACAGACTTCTTATTAGTATCAGCAGGCTGCTGAGTAGCATCAGCAGAATTCTGATGAGCATCAGTAGGGGTAGCAGGCTTCTTTTCATTCACATTTGGTTGCTTGTTACCAGCATTTGGCTTTTTATTCCTTGTAACACACAACTGAGGGGTATCCAAGAGACAACATTCCTTTCCCCCATCTACCTGAATATCTCCTTAGCTACATTTACCAAGCCAAATCCTTCACATACCCAGCAATCAAAGAATTCCAAGGAGGCAAACTTCTCCTAGGCATTTCATCAAACAACATGCATGCATCGGCCAATTCCCCAAACTTCACATAAAAATCAATCAACGAAGCACCAACATACAAATCAAACTCCAGCCCACTTCACAAACTAAGCCCTCGAACGCATTCCCCTAACCAAACACACGACAAATTTGAACAAGACTTCAGCACAAACGGATAAGTAAAATAGTCCCCACGATTTTGTCTTCGAATTTGGGGTAGGCTGCAAATGTCTTTTTTTGTTGGAATGAAAGGGTTGATTAGCGAAGGGAAGGTGAAGTGAGGGAGAAGGAAATTGATGGTGTGGGGAAATTGAAGGAAACGATGGAGGTTTGGGAATTAATGATTTTGTGAGGAAATGAAAAGGCAATTTTTCTCAAAAAAAAGGAAATTGACTTATTTCGTCCTAGTTGGTAAAAAATTGGTATTAGGGGGGCCACGTCAGTATTAGGTGGCAGGCACATAGGTATTTTATGTCGGAAAAAGAGTCCGGTCAGCTTTTCCGGTTGGATAGGACCATTTTTGCAACGTTTTTAAAAGATACGGGACTAAAATTCTCGCCAGAGTAAAAACAGGACGAAAATCAAAAAATGGTAAAGTTACCGGACGAAAAATCCTATTTTCCCGAAAGATGTATATGATATCTACTAAACACAAGTTACCTGGTTATCGACTTATATAAATAATATAAACAAATAATGAAAGACAGGTAAATGAGAGTAGAGCTCCATGTATGAATGCTATCCCTCAAACTTGTTTTTCGAGTCATTAAGAAGTTTAGCTGCATATGCAGGTTAAGAAGCAAAAGAATCTCCATCAGGAGATAAAAGGGGTAAAACCCAGGGACAAATTGTCCTTACAGAACTTCCAGTCATGGAAGAATTACAGAAGCTTAAGCTTCAAGAAGCAACGATGGATTTAGAACTACAAGTTCTAAGATTTCGCATTCATTTACTTGAACAGGCATCAAGTAAACAACAAAAGGAAATTGATATTCCTTGCACTAGAAATAGTAGCGAAATATCAGCTATTCCGATGCAAACGGCAATCAGTAAAGAATCATCAAATCCGTTGATTCCTAGCATCTTGGAAAAAGATGTAACAGATGTACAGACATCTAATAAACTGGTTAAACCTACAGATTTGATCTACGGTTTTAGACCAAATACACAGGACATATCAGGTCTTGGTAAAACTTCAGTACAAACTGATGAGGCAATTCCAATGCCAAATAATAATAATAAATATTATGTTGTTTATAATGGTCCTCATGCAGGTATCTATACGACATGAGAAGTTGCAGAACATGAAATAAAAGGAATCTCTGGTGTAAGACACAAAAGTTTTAATTCGCTTTTAGCGGCAAAGGTTGCAGGTGACATTTATGCTAAGGCAAACAACACACCGCCACCAAAATTGATCTCTAATGCAGATTTTTTAAAAGTTACGACTTTCATGGAAATCCTGAAGAGAGAAAAGAAACCTCAATCTATGGTTTCACTAGGAATATTTTCAGTTCCCATTACGACTGAAAAACCAATTGTCATTGATCTGGATTTTGAAGGACTATCCTTTTACTTTCAGAAGGCAAGAGCAGCAGGAGAAGAAAAATTTATTGATGAAAAGTTCTTCACTACAGATAATGAGCAAATTAGTTTGTTCAATTTTATTGAAGGCACCGACCCAATAAAGGTATATGAAGCGTTTTCTTACGGATTGGTTAGGATGATTTATCCTGGCAAGAATCTTTTGGAAATTAATAAATTCCCAGAAGACATTAAGAAGGCAATCAAAAATTTTAGAACAAAGGTTGTCAAAGAAGCTGATCGGGCTATATTCTTAAAAATATACAGCATCCTACCAGCATTGAATGTTGGAATGTTTCAATCCCCTTATCATTTTATAGAGATTGGAATCTCCAACGAAGAAACTAGTAATTGACCGTCAAAGGTTATGGACACCAGTTTCTCTCATTATGATATTGAACATCTCAATGTCATTAGATTCAAGATCATCATTGATAAAATCCTTAACATCAATGATGATTCAAAAATTAAAGTGAATTACCAAAATTCTCATATTTTGATGATTTCTAAAGCTTACAAAAAGCTACAGCCAGAAGATACACAAATGCTTCTTCGATATGAAAGACTGTTCAAGAACGGACGGATAATGAGTTGGCATCTGGACAAATTATGTCAAATGCTACAACAAGATTTTGTTAAAGTAAAATTGGAATGCAGATGTACAAAATGCATTAATTCCAACAAAAAAGACAAGGAAATTATTGGCCATGAAATTGATGATAAAGATCTTGCAAGTGGATCATCATCAGCATCTACAGATGAAATATAAAACGTCTGGCATGACGAAGGTGAAAATGATTGAGAAAACTTTATTTCTCAGTGGAAGAAAAGCTGCCGGCCATTGGCAGAAAAAGACAAATGACAAAGGTGGAATCCGCGTCAACAACAACTCAACCAACTTTAATAAGTTAGTGCGATGTAGATCGTCAGCAATGACGAAAATGTAAAACGAATATTCGTTTGAATTATTCGGGATCTTTCTTTCATTACACTATAAAATGAAGAAGTTTTGGCATTTGTAGATAGAATGTTTTTTACATAGCATTTTCACAACTCTTCCTTAGTTTCAATTATGCATTGTGAGTAATCCTCCATAGTGAGGGTATAAGAAATAGTATGGTTATGTAATTTCTATACGTAGTATGTTTGTATTTTATTTTTCCATGAAATAAAATCTGTTTTTAATCTTTCTTTTATATACACTTCAAAGCTTCAAACACTTAAGAACAATCTGAGAACCTGGAGTGGTCTGATACGACACAGGGAGAGTACCGTCAGGCATGAGGCCGTTAGGGAAAGCGCCCGCAGTCGTGACCATTGGTGCTGATACACTTAAGTCAAAAAGACCTTGTAAGGTATATTGTATGAAATTTTAAACTTGTGTTTATTTCTACGAAAATATTATTTACATTCATAAAATGATTTGAAATTATATATATATACCATGACTATATCTTATATCTTTACTATCCTCCTCTCATAAAAAACTTCCCTATTTCCGCCATCTATTTTTATAATCCGCATAGAAAACTCAGAAGTACATGCTTCAGAAATTGGTATCAGAGCCGTGAGCTCGACCCAAAACATGGTAGCAGAGCCTTGTTAAAAGTTCTATAGTAATTTTCCATTATGGAAAAAAATCTTTCAGGTCTAAATCATACTTCTGATAATAACTCAGAAAATGAAAATGAAAATGAGTCTCAACTCATATTTAATGAATCTTCAAATGCTCAAATAATGATTCAACAGGAATTATTATCAAAAAATTAAAGCTTCTAAGTTAGAACTTAAGAAAGAAAAAAAATTTAGAATGCCTAGCTTTGTAAGCAGCGTCTTTAGAAGAGAAAAAAAAATTTATTATTTTGTTAGTACACGAGAACTTCATGTTGACATTAAAGATGTCAAAGGAGAAGTATATTTACCTCTTATTACCCAACAAGAGATAAATAAAAATCTTCTTAAAATTAAAGAAGAACATAGATCTACGATCAGTATGGTCCATCTTGGAGCAATAAAGATTTGTATAAAATCTCAATTTCAAGAATGAATTAATACGCCTATCAAATTAGCGTTAGTCGATAATATGATTAACAATAGAAAAGATATGCTAGGTGCAGCAAAAGGTAATCTAGCCTACAATAAATTTATGTTTGCAGTTTATCCTAAGTTTGGGCTTAGTACACATAGCAAAAATTTAGATAAAGCCTTATCGCTTATACATCACTTCGAAAGAGAAGATTTGATGAATGAAGGTGATAAACCTTTTAGCGTAACATATTTAATAAGTTATGCTTTAACTAATAGTCATCACAGTATTGACTATAGAAAAACAGAATACATCGAACTAAATGATGTCTTCTCAAAAATAGGAACTATAAAGGAAAAGAACTTTTCTAATATAGATCCCAATACTGGCTCTTGGGCAATAGATATTGCAAAAGGGAAATCAATATTAGGAGAAACACCTAATATGCCTAGCAAAAGGTTCTCTATTGCAGAAACCTCTGCACAAAGGAGCTTTGTAAAAACTCATATTGCAAGAAATAAGTTGCTTAACAGATCTGAGTCTATGAGATCAGATACTGACCTACTCTTATCAATCTCAGAAAGAGTAGATAATTCTACACAAACGCTTAAAAGGCTTTGTGGATAGACGAATCCTTGAATTCAGAAGAAAAGTCCAAAAGATTCTCAAGAACTTTGGACATAAAGAGGATTAAATTCCTTAGTAAAAGAAGTAAATTTCAAAAAGAAATTTATAAAAGAGAAATAACGGGCAAACCATTAAAGGCATCACTAACTTTAAAGCAATATTATTCAAAAGAATAATGGATATAGAAGATATTCAACAAATCAGAATAGAACAATATTGGTCTATGACTGAATACTGGATTTACAGGAGAATTGAAATTCTCAGTAAAAGACCAGACTTCTGTAAAGAAATTCACAAAGGTGAAATTTCTGGAAAGAAAATGAAAGAAATGCTTAAGAAAAAGCAATTCTAAAGAAGGAATGGATAAAAATTCAATCTTTAACAAAGAAAAAATTCTTAAAGAAACAAAACCTTTAAGAAATAGACCTATTTGGAAACCAGTAACCTGGCTTACTATAGGAATTGAAGGACTTATCCTTCATGAAAAGAGAGTTTCAATCCTTTCAAATAGAAATGGATTTCAAAAAGAAATCTATTTACGAGAAATTTCTGGAAATAAGAAATTATCTAAATCTTAAAGATATGACTACACCACAAATCGTTAAGAAGGGACGATTATTACATATCAAACCCTTAAATCGAGATACCAATATTACACATTGGTTTTCAACGAATGACCCAACAAAAGATAAATAAAAATCTTCTTAAAATTAAAGAAGAAAATTGATCTACGATCAGTATGGTCCATCTTGGAGCAATAAAGATTTGTATAAAATCTCAATTTCAAGAAGGAATTAATACGCCTATCAAATTAGCGTTAGTGGATAATAGGATTAACAATAGAAAAGATTGTGTTCTAGGTGCAGCAAAAGGTAACCTAGCCTACAATAAATTTATGTTTGCAGTTTATCCTAAGTTTGGGCTTAGTATACTTAGCAAAAATTTAGATAAAGCTTTATCGCTTATACATCACTTCGAAAGAGAAGATTTGACGAATGAAGGTGATAAACCTTTTAGCGTAACATATTTAATAAGTTATGCTTTAACTAATAGTCATCACAGTATTGACTTTAGAAAAACAGAATACATCGAACTAGATGATGTCTTCTCAGAAATAGAAACTATAAAGGAAAAGAACTTTTCTAATATAGATCCCAATACTGACTCTTGGGCAATAGATATTGCAAAAGGGAAATCAATATTATGAGAAACACATAATATGCCTAGCAAAAGGTTCTCTATTGGAGAAACCTCTTCACGAAGGAGCTTTGTAAAAACTCCTATTGCAAGAAATAACTTGCTTAACAGATCTGAGTCTATGAGATCAGATACTGACCTACTCTTATCAATCTCAGAAAGAGTAGATAATGCTACACAAACGCTTCGTGGATAGATGAATCCTTGGATTCAGAAGAAAAGTCCAAAAGATTCTCAAGAACTTTGGACATATAATAGGATTAAAATCCTTAGTAAAAGAAGTAAATTTCAAAAAGAAATTTATAAAAGAGAAATAACGGGCAAACCATTAAAGGCATCACTACCTTTAAAGCAATATTATTCAAAAGAATAATGGATATCGAAGATATTCAACAAATTAGAATAGAAAAATATTGGTCTATGACTGAATACTGGATTTATAGGAGAATTGAAATTCTCAGCAAAAGACCAGACTTCTGTAAAGAAATTCACAAACGTGAAATTTTTGGAAAGAAAATGAAAGAAATGCTTAAGAAAAAGCAATTCTAAAGAAAGAATGGATAAAGATTCAATCTTTAACAAAGAAAAAATTCTTAAAGAAACCAAACCTTTAAGAAATAGACCTATTTGGAAACCAGTAACCTGGCTTACTGATGAGCGTTATTTTCACCAAACAAATTTATAAAATACTCAAGACAACGGTGACTAAACAAGCTCTCTAACCGGCAGTGTACCGGGTCGATTGCGAGTAAAGCTACAGGAGTCCGAGGTCGATCCCACAGAGAAGATGTGCTTGTAAGTACCAAAGTGAACTTATTGCTTAGTCTAGGCAAACAAGTTGTTGGAATGTTTGTACACTTCAATTAAACTAAAGTAAATTAAACTAACAAGTCTAAAGGGAGAAAGGGACATAGCCGAACCATGATCAAAATGACTAATTTCAACCCCGAGGATAGACAAAACCGGGAGTGTGCAATATAACAAACGAGCTCTTGCATTCAATTTCACGGGTGCGAACTCCTAAACCCGGTGCTAGCATCTGAACAACTCTCTTCTAACACCTTATGCCATGTTAAGGTCTGAACAACTCTCTCCTAACAAGTCATGTTTTGCACTCGAGCCGCTTAAACGTATAAACGAGTAACCTCACGATGTGCTCGGTTTAACAACTAAACCGAGACTACACCACGATCCTAGAACCCTTTTCCCACACCCCTCTCTCTGAACAACTCTCAAGAGTGGTGTGTGTGATGTTTGACCTAGGTGATCAATCTAGCCCAAATCCGTTATAACAAGTTCTAAGACGTGAAACGAGCAAGATACAACAATAAAAAGCACTACCCACTCCCAATTTCATCACCCAATGGGTGATTTCACCACATATCACATGATTCGACTATGGGGAGGAATTAGCTACACATTATACTAGTTGAAATGCAATGAAAGTAGTAAATAAGAGACATAACAAGTAAAAGAGAGAAGAAATTTACCATTAAAGTGCAGAAATTCGAGTTTGGAGAAGAAGAGCACAAAAGTTGAATACAAAAGATCGAATTTTGCCCAATGAAATGTTATAGACCGAAGCTAAGAGTTAGAGAATCAAAGAGAGGATTGAAAGAGCTTTCTAACGGTATATTACACTAATTCTAACTCCTAAAAACGAAGGAAATCGCCCAAATTGATCTTAAACTACTTCCATTCGCGTCTCACTACTCTTCTCTGTGAAATTTGCAGCTTTTTATAGCAGGAAATGAGCCAAACGCACGTTTGGAAGGTTCCTAAACGTGTGTTTCAGCCTCTAACACTCTGTACAGCAGAAAAAACAGTCCAAACGCACGTTTAAAGCTCCAAACGTGCGTTTCGCATGATGAATTTTTTCTGCTGCAGTAAAACCTTCATAACTTCTTCATCCGAGCTCCGATTTGGGTGATTCAAGATGCGTTGGAAAGCTCTTTCAATTCTCTACAACTTTCATGAAGAAGTCATGACCAGAAAATGCCTCCATCATGGGTCAAAATGCTTCTGAATCAGAACAGTCACTCGGGCACCAACTCTTTCTCTTCCTTTTCCTATTCTTTCTTCTTTCTTGGCTCATTCTTGCACCTTGATCACACTTATCATCATAAATCTTCGCCTTCCGGGTTCTCGAGACACCAATACCCTACATCATCACAACAACCAAAAACAACCAAACATTCCGGAGGGTAAAAGTGCTCGGAATAGGGTCAATATCAATAAAAGGAGGTAGTAAATCATCAAAGTGACGGATTTACTCCCCGTGCTATAAAATCACGATATTACCCCTAAAACGGTCTAAATTACCAAGAAACATGCTAAAAGTGTGGTAAACGGGGGTAGAAAATGCACCGGAAACACGTAAAGTTGACTCCCATCACCACCCCACACTTAGCCTTTGCTCGTCCTCGAGTAAAATAGGCGTTTTAAAACAAACCAAGGGATTCAACCTTGTGATGTAGGTGATACTACTCACACTCTCGAGGTAACCACAAAGTAAGGAACACGAACATAAACACATTGGTACAACATTATCAAGAAAATGGAGTGTGTGTGGTGCCAAGCCAAAAACCAAGTGCTCAAAATGATTGTCAGGGCTTGAATCCCAACCGAAAGTCTACCAACCGTTTCATCTCTATTAGTCTCTCCACTAATCAAGGTCACTAAGTTTGGACACGATCGGGCAGGACTTGAGCGGTTATAACGTTAGGCTAGGGTGATTTCGGTTAGTCGAAAGGGGTATTTTGGGAACTGGAGAAAAAAGTACGAGTGAACCTAATCAACCAAGTACCAACTCATCTTTATCATGCAAACCACCCAAAACTCCTTTTTGATCAAGTTTGACATTTTGGGAACCATAGGTTACCAGTGCACCCGAACTCATTGCCAAACTCGACAATGTTTCAAGTGTCGTGAGGTGAGTTCAAGCACACTAGCACCTATCTCACTATCCCAACTCTAACATCATAAAAATTTATCATTGAGCTCCTTACTTTGACTCCACGCCTTTATTTCTATGTACATCCTCTCTTTTTTTTTTCTTTTTCTTCTTCTTTTTTTTTTATTTTAAGGAAGAGATAGAAGAAGAGATTTTCTTTTCTTTTGGCCCAAGAGCCGAACACCAAGCCCAAACGAGCTCCTCAACATTTTATAGCTCAAAACGAGAAACAACAACCCAATCAAAAACATCATCTCCCCCACCCCACACTTGCCTTAGCAAGTGTGGTCTAACAGAAGACTAAGTCCACTCGTAGGGTATAAAATGAAGGAAATGTGACCATAATAAGGCTCAAGGGTAGGTTTCTGACTAAGTAACAAAACGGCTATAAGCGAATGGTGGTCAGACCATTCTATCAAGGCTGAGAGGGGCTACGAAGGGTAAATGTTCCGGTTAAGGCTTATTTGGCTATGGTAGGGTCAAGAGAACGCCAAAACCGTCATCCCATGTCCTACTTAGGTAAACCTATGACATTTCGTCTCAAGGCTAGTGATATGAAAGGTGGTAGCAATCAAATTGTGCACAAAGTGTAGCTTTCATGAAAGTAATAAACTTCATTCTCAAGATAATATCAAACCACAATGCACATGTTCGGGGTCCCGACTAAGGTGATCACCACTCAAATGTGAAAATAACACATACAACACGGTGTTAAGACCCTTGCAAAATTTTAAAAATTACCCAAAAATCGACTCGAGCCCGATCATAGGCTAAGCATACCACATTTATAGCACATTTAACAACGAAAACAAGAAAACAGCTAAGTCTCCCACCCCACACTTAAACGAAACACTGTCCTCAGTGTGTGAGAGATAAAAAGAGTAAAAAGACTTAGCTGTTTGACCAAAACCCGGAAGAAAGGCGCACTTTAGCCCACGTGACATCTTCTAGTAAGCTCCATCTCGAGTACCTGAACACCATGTAGACAGAAAACAAGGCAAACACATGCACGGGAAAAAATCCACGTGCCAAAAGATGGTGATAGAGATATATAAAAATAGAAGCCATGCCACAATCAAGGTATCAAAGCATATCAACCATACTAGACGGGAAGTGCACTGGATGTAAAGATAATCAAAAGAAACACAGAGCATCCACGCATAAAATAAGGCCACAGAGGCTCACATAAATACATCCACGTCTACGTACAAGAGCAAGAATCAAAAAGAAAATCTCACCCCAAACTCTCTTGTGAGACAAAACTCTCCCCTCTTGCACCCAAAAACCACTTCAAAAACAAAATTATTACCAAAAAGGTGGGTTGCCTCCCACAAAGCGCCTTTGTTTTACGTCGTTGGCTCGACCAAGTGGCACCAAAACGGACTCAAACCATAAAGGACTCAAACCAACTCAAGACAACATTTTTAATTCAATCAAAAATCACCAAAAACCATCAACCGAAATCCGAACTCAAGAATATCAACAATTCAAGGAGAATGAGCATAGCAAGCATAGGGGAAAACGAGTTCACTAGGAACTTACCGCACATGGCTCTTGGGAATCCCCTTTCGTTGAAATCCGCCATCATCCTCTTCTTGAAATTACCATCCCATGGTAGTTGTTCCCTTTCATAAATCTTGTGAGCTTCATCTACCGGGGAGTAAAGAGTGTAGTAGTCCGGGACCGGTATGCTAATCACCTCCAACTCTTCCGGTAGCTCTACCACGGATGTCATATCAA